>OX424573.1:90382923-90695423 GCA_949152435.1 Gastracanthus pulcherrimus | reverse complement strand
CGGAAAGATGTATGCGTATATGTGACTAAGTCGATCTGATCTGTATCCAATCAGCTAACCACTAACCTGTAATCATTCAGCTAACCTGAAGCAATTGTACACACAAAGATTTTTTAATATCAAAAAGAGATGATGTAAAACTCTTAAGAGTCATGACAAGAATACATGTGACCAATTGGATTAGAACTAAACCTTTTGGTTGTGATATCAGGTCACCTAACCTAAAATATAATATTTGGAGTGCGGTGAACAGAGACTGAGAAGAAATCTATGTGCTTTCGTAGAATTGAATATCAATGCTTGTTTCATGAAAGATGAAGACATCTTGAGATGAAAAGATGTCTGGAAATGTAACTTAGTAAATCTAATGTTCGAATAATCACCTAAAAACTTGTAAGAATTTTCTTTTACTAAAACTGTGTTCATATGTAAAACAGGGTAAATGGAACTACGTAAACTAAAAATACAATGATACTTAACCTACAAAAAAAATTGTCCATGAAGATGCATATATAATATATAATACCTCATGATGACTTCATTTTATAAAAGATGTGGGGATATATGCCATTAACTCGACCTAATCTATATCAAATCAGTCAAACTTTAACACAACCTGTTGCACACATGACGATTTTTTAATATCAAACCAAGATGATGTTAAACTCATGGTAGTCATAATAAAAATACATGTGGTCTGTGAAGGAATACTACCCGCCCAACTATGTGGAAAACGAGTATTATTTGTTTCAAAATAAAATATCTCGACGTAGGAAGCACCATTTGAGGTTCAGGGTTTATGAGTTTAGGGCTTATGGGTTTAGGGCTTATGGGTTCAGGGTTTATGGGTTTAGGGCTTATCGATTTAGGGTTTTTTGGATTAAGGCTTATGGGTTTAGGGTTTATGGGTTTAGAGTATATGTGTTTAGGGTTTAAGTGTTCAGAGTATATGGGTTTAGGGTTTATGGGTTTGGGGCTTATGAGTTTAGGGTGCATAGGTTTACAGTATACAGGTTTAGGGTTTAAGTGTTTAGAGTTTATGGGTTTAGGGTTTATGGGTTTAGGGATTATGGCCTCAAGGTTTATGGGTTTATGTGTTTAGAGTTTATGAGTTTAGGGATTATGGGTTTTGGGCTTATGGGTTCATGGTTTATGGATTTATGGGTCTATGGGTTCAGGGTTTAGGGCTTATGGGCTTAGGGTTTATCGGATTTGGGCTTATAGGTTTAGGCTTTATGGGTTTATGGAGTTATGGTTTATAGGTTTAGGGTTTACGGGTCTAGGATTTATGGGTTTAGGGTTTATGTGTTTAGAGATTATGAGTTTAGACTTTAGAGGTTATGTTCCAATGGTTTATGGATTTAGACATATTTTATTTGTTCTTTTAAAATTTCTAATTATATATTTTTTTTTAGATATTAGATATTCAACAAAATCCCGTTTATTTTTTTACTTTTTGGAATACTTTCCAACGGAAATCTACTGCAATCACGGTGAATTTAAATTCAGTCATCATTTTACAAAACTAAATGTATATTCATGTCGAAACACAATCTGGATGGATTTTAGCGAGAAAAATTGTCGTAAAGCGTGAAATTGTATGAAGTGATTATAACACTAAAAAAATTCCAGAGACCCTAGTCAGTCTCTTATAAAAAAAAGATTTGTAATCCATTTCATTGAAAGCTTATAGATTTAATATAAGTATTTCTGTACTTCACTATGAATGGGATAATTTAGATTACGTGGCAAGATATCACGATCGAATCGTCATGTTTACACTATCGTAAAAAGTCTCACATGGTTTCCACATTGAAATCATATACATCCCACATGGATACCATATAGATCCCGCATGGATACCACATAGATCCCACATGGATACCACATAGATCCCACATGAATACCACATAGATCCCGCATGATATCTCATGGGAACAATGTAGGAATCACGCGGGATTTTGCGAAGATTTCGCAGTGGGATTCCTTGTGAAAACATTTGATACGCGTATAAATTTTACATGGTTTCCATATGATTATCTAAAAACTATAAAATTTTAATGAAATAATTTAGATGGCATTTACGTGGAAACTATGTGGTAACCACCTGGTCCCGGGGAGCGTTCGATGAGGTTCCCATATGAGTTTTGCATGGGTCATACAGATATTGTAAATATACACTTATGAAAAAGACTTCAAGTTCAAGAAAGTTATTAAATGCTATAAAATTGATAAAATGTTTGCCTAGATAGCGTTCGGTGTTGTCATGAAGTAGATAACACTAAAGCTGGGGGACTAAGCTCAAAAATTCATATTTTTCAATATTCTCCTTAAAATAAAAAATAAAAAATATTAGCTCTAGTAGACTACACGGGTATCATGTGGAAACCACGTGAAACTCATATTGAAACCTTATGGAACACTTCCGAGCGCCATGTGATTACCTCATGGTTTCCACGTAAATACCATCTAGCATATTTCATTAAAAATTTATAGTTTTAGTTGATCATGTGGGTATCACGTAAAATTTATATGGAAATCATATGTTTTCCAATGAGATCCCACTGGGAAATGATTGCAAAATACCACCTGGCTCCTATATGGTTCCCATGAGATATCATGTGGGATCCATGTGATATCTATGTGGGATCTATATGATTTCCATGCGGAAACTATGTGAGACTTTTTACTTAGGCAGTAGCTTGTGTTACAGATTAACTGATTTGTTACAGGTTAGGTTGACCTAGAGACAGATCTTTTCATCTCAAGATATCTTCATCTTTCATGAAACAAGCATTGGTATTTAATTCTATGAGAGCACATAGATTTCATATAAGTCTCTGTTTACTGCACTCCGAATATTATATTTTAGGTTAGGTGGCGTGATATCACGACCAAAAGGTTTAATTCTAATCCTACTGGTCACATGTATTCTGTCATGACTCTTAAGAGTTTTACATCATCGTTTATCCCCATAAATCATCCCACATCACGCGTCATCCATCGACCGCCAACCATCAATCTTTACCCATCACTAATCTCTCATTAGTTATCTTCCATATACCACAGGCTTCGCCCGTCATCTATCGATCATCATCCATCAACCATCAACCATCGTCCATCGATCACCAACCTTAACTCATCACGCATTACCAATCGCCCATCACCCATCTTCCATCGACCATCGCCTATTGACCATTGATCATCAACCATCAACCATCAACAATCGCCGATCACCCGTCACCAGTCGCCCATCGTCCATCGTCCATCGTCCATTGTAAAGTACAGTGTTTTTAATGCTCGACAGAAAGTTGCAAAAAACTTTTTATCGTAAAATAGATTTATGATTATTCCTGGAAGATAGAATCTTACAGTACTTCTATGTATAAGTTATATTACTTAATGTTTTTGTAGATTAGAATGCTGGGAGCAGTGGGTGAAATAAATGAAGACAAATACTCACAGTTTAACAATAACTAATTTGTGGCACTTTATATAACTTATTAAAGTGCCCCGCGTCGTGAGGTGGTGTACATTGTCGGCGATCCGAGGAGAGACTGCCGGAGCAGCGCGAGTACAAAGCGACGCGACGCTGCCGATAACGTAGTTATGACTAGCGTAGTATTTCGAAGTACCATATTAATCAAACAAGCATCTATTACATGTGATGCATAACATTTCCGCCCACCTCGTTTAAAATAAACAAACCCATTTTGGCTAACAATGCCTGGGAAATAAATAATTCCATTTCAAAAAGGTTAATATAAATAAAAAAAATGAAAAAACAAAATTGCAAACTAACTTGAAGTTAAATTGATTTTGAACTAATATAAGCAAAAGACTCGAATTTTAATTTCACAAAAGAAATCTTCATAAATCTTCAGTGATGTTCTTCACAGTTGATATGACTCCAGACGTCGAACGAGCTTGACAATCGGTCTTCTAAGCGTACTAGTTGCGGTTCTCACCGATACCACCAGAACGAGGCCATCTTTCCCTCGAAAAACCTCCGTGATGCAGGCCAGCGGCCAGCAGGTCGGTGATGTGATTTCACTCCTTATGAGTACGACGTCGCCCTGTTTGAATGGTGCCTGTAGACCTTTCCATTTGGAACGGCGTTGAAGATGTTACAGGTAGTGATGTGACCAAAGATCCCAGATTCTTTGTTCCATTTGCGTGACTCGCCTGCAGTGATGCATAGGGGGAATGTTCTCTTCCACAATTCGAGGTTCTGTGAATAAATAGGATTCTTCACCTTTAACAAAATGAGCAGGCGTTAGGTCAAGAAATTCTGAAGGACCGTCTAAAAGGGGCATGAGAGGCCGTGAATATAATAATAAGCAGGCTTCCACCTGATGCAAAAGAGTAGAAAATTCTTCATAAGTTAAGCTAGTTTCCCCTATAACTCGTTTGACATGATACTTCACTGACTTGACAGCGGCTTCCCATAATATCCCGCCAAAATGCAATGCCGCCGGTGGATTAAATTGCCAAGTAGTATCTTTTTTCTCTAAAGCACGAGAGACAAACCGACTGAATTCTGAACTCTTTTTATACAACTCTCTCAACTCAGCGTCAGCTCCGATGAAATTTGTACATTGATCGCTAAGTATTTTGAGACTAGCATCCCTACGAGAGATAAACCGAGTAAATGCAGTCAAGAATGCCTTTGTATAATAACCTGTAACGACTTCCAGATTGACTGGTTTTGTGGCTAAGCAAATGAAAACTACAAAATAATCTGTATAAGCCTTACAACCACGATGTCGAGAAGTTTTCAGCCAGTATGGCCCAGCATAATCACCGCCTGAATTTAGAAAAGGTCTAGAAGGTTCAACTCTTTCGCGTAGCAAATCTCCCATCTTTTGATTTGCCTTTGAAGCCTGGTACCTTTTACAGGATAAGCAGTTCCTAATAAAAGCTTTGAAAGCCAATTTACCCTTTAGAATCCAAAATAACCTACGTGAGCAAGGAAAAGTTAACTGCGACCCTCCATGTAAGGTAAGATGATGATAATATTTGATCAAAAGTAACGTCTAATCGGCATCTCGAGAAATAATCAGAGGACGTTTTTCATCTTCACTCCAAACTGCATGCTTAAGGCGACCGCTCACCCTAATCAGACCATCCACTAGAATAGGGTTGAGACTTTTCAATGGATGAGAATTGGCAAGTTCTTTCCCTTAAGGGGTTATATCCCTCTTATGCTCTAAAAAACAAGGCTTTGTTAATTATTTTTTTTAAAGAACATTTGAGATTAAAGGTATACAAATAATATAACATTAGATTAAGCAACTCTTGAAGAAGAGAAAAAAAAAATTTATTGATATTTTTTTTACAAAATGGCGGCAGTGCAGTGATTACCGTGAACCGCTTATTCAAAAAGGTCTTCCGTGTCGAGCAGTACAAGTCTCGTCCAACTCCACCTATAACAAAAAAAAAGTACACATGATTATATTTTTAGAATTTTTTTTCGCGAAATGGCGATTGTTTTAACAAAAAATCGTACTTCACTAGATAATCAAACAATGAAGCTACTGTTAAAATTTGAAGTCAATCGGATGTAAACTTTTTGAGTTGTACTGCTTGCCGATTTTGAAAACATGGTTTCAAACAGTCAACCCAAGAGCATCGTAAACGGCAAACAGACCCGAGAAGCCGTCATTGAAGATAATAATGGCTACGTCAGTCGCAATGTCAACTATAGTCTTACCGCTTGACACCGTTTCTGGAGCAATTGACCACACTACAGCATTAAACGACTCGATATTGTTCTAATTATACGCTCCCAAGCAGCGTAACAGAAGGTTGTCGGAGCTGAGTTCATTCTAAATGGCTTTTATTGCATTAAAAACATCCTCATGTATTGGACTCGTACGTTGCAAGTGTACCAAGCGCTGAACTGCGCTGCCAAGAACACCAAGAGTCTACTCCGACGGGACACTTCTCGTGCCGTGTATTCTCCTTCGTCGACACTTTATGAAGTAACGTTGCCCAAATTTCATTCCGCATTTTCTCGACTGAATCGTAGTTTCTCCTAACAGCAAGTCCGTAATAAATAGAAACTTCATCAATTAACTTTCCGGTCAACTTTCCTCGGCCGCCAAGACCTTTCGTTGTTTTTTTCAAATTGTGCAGACGCTTTCCCATTGGCTTCTGAACGTGTCCGACACATTCTTTTTTTTCGACGATGAAATCTTTATAAGGTTTTGAGTCAACTATACCTTTATATGTTTTTGAATCGCCGTCGCCGATATATTTCAAATATTTGATATTATGAAGATTTTCTGAACGTTTGAACATTTCTATAACTGCGTCGATCTCCATTTTCCCGGCACTACATTCATGATTGGCATCACAGTTCTGTTTGTGTGAAGGATATACCTCGTATTCAGCAGTACCTTCTTTTTTTTGCCAATATTCACGCACTTTACAGTACTTAGATTTTACATACACATCCAATACCTTGCCAGTGTACCAACCAATCAAAGTCACCAATCCGAACAAAGACGTAAACCCTCTCTTTCGCCAAGATCTATCGCCTGACACCGTGAGACCTTCATTTTCACCTCGTTCGATAGAAATTTCTTTTTCTTTAATCGCTGATTTTTTCGTAGATATAATTCGAACAGATGAAGTAGCAGTGGCGATATTAGATATGATCTTACTTTAAGTTGTTTGAAAAACAGGCTTTGCAAGATCCATCATAGAGCAGAACTTTTTTATACCGTTGATGCCTATGCCTATGATGCGCATAGCTAAAATAATACGGCAGTTGATCTCATAAGCACGACCATTTATTACAGGACAGCTGTTAATATCAGCATCACCACAGTTCGAACAAGACACAATAATTTTGAAGCCTAGTCCACGCTTGTTCGACTCTAAAAACCGCGCGTCACCATTACATTTTTTGCATACTACTAATTCAGAAAGAGCAGTAAATACAGCGAAAAAATTGATGAAACACTAGCCGAAATTATTATCAACATCGCGGTCACAGTCTAAATCAGTAGTTTTCAATTTCTTAGCCGAGGTACTAACGTGCTCCAAATCGCCTTCGAACGAATAGCGGTTAGGCGGGCGTCGATTACTAATTTTACTCCATTTGTACTGGTACTTCTTGCTTTACTGTCTTTGCGGCCACTGTACACCTTTTCACTCATAATTAAGTACTTGTAAATATAATTCACAGTTAAAAAGTAAAGCAAAACTCAAAATAACAACGTAAACAACGTGAACGGCTGATCGACTAAACACAGGGGTAGTGTGAGTAAACACTTGCTGTAAAGACGCTGTAACCGTCGTAATGTCATGTAGAGACCTCTATAATTCAAATTTAAAACATGATATCGTTCGTAGGTAACTTCTACTAATTCCCAAAGCCGCGAAATTCAAAAAAGCGAGCATCGCTAAAATAAGCGAAAATTGTGATTTTGGAGCATCAAAGCTGTTTAGAAAAAATTGATTTAAAAAAATTTTGAGTTTAAATCGGTACTTGGGCGTGGTAGATTTTGATTCTAGGATTGTTTTGGCAAGATTTAAACCAATAAAAAAAAAATGGAAAAAAACAAAAAAATTTGGGGGATATAACCCCTTAAGAAAGTAATTTTATCTTTAATTATTATTATTATTATCTTTTTAATTACCTTTGCTTGTCGAATTTTTTGACCACGATTAGAATCCTCTGAATCTACAAAAAATTGCAACATAACCTTCGAGAATCTATCTTTAAATGAAATTTTCTCAAAAATTCGACGAATAAATGGCATAATAAACATCGTAATCCGAATGCGTTTTGAGAAAGAAGAATGATCCTTAATTAAACTCCAAATTTCCTGAACATCCTTTTTCCCTTCAGCAACTGTCAAAACTTCAGAAATTTTAGTTTTCGATGCGTTGAGTATATACCTGTCTGAACTAATCTTTTCATCATCTAAATCATGACTAGCCTTCCAAGGGGTAGCATTATTGCGTAACCTAGCAGGTCCTTGCCACCAAAGATCAAAGTTTACTAAATCAGCAGCTGACATACCTCGTGAGCCTACATCAGCCAGATTATCGGCCGAATTAATATGATGCCAATATGTCTCTGGTAGCAACGTAGAGATATCTGCACTTCTGTGTGCAACGAAAGTCTCCCATTTAGCAGAAATATCACTCAACCAACATAAATAATTCCCGAGAATCTGACCAGAGATGAACTTTCACGTCCTCATATTTCAATACATCCAAATAGTGACGAACACGTTTGGCCAGCAAGTGAGCCGAACATAATTCCAATCTTGGAATCGAAAGTGTTTGTACTGGAGCCACCTCCGTTGGTTTTTCACCGTAACGTAACATGAGCTACATTATCCAAAACCCTTAAATAAAAGACTGCTGCGTAAGCATGTTTTGAAGCGTCAGCGAACCCATGAATTTCAAATACTTGTGACGTTCGCTTCAAACCCAACCACCTTGGAACACGTATCTATGCAATAGAAGTCAACGACGAATACCAGCTCTCCCAGAATTCAACCTTTTCTGCGGGAAGTACCGAATCCCATTCTTTTCCTAAAACCCAAAGTTATTGCATAAAAATCTTACAAGTAGTAAATCTTGAAGCAATAAAACCTAGTGGATTGAACAGTTTGGCAATTTTAGAGAGCACTGATCTTTTGTTACATGGCAGGACAAGGACACTCGAGATAATTTAAAAAAAAATTTATGCTCCAAATGACACCAATTTACTCCTAGAACAGAGAAGCCTACATCCACGCTTAAAACATCTCCTGAAGCTAGCATGTCTGGAGGAAGTCACTCAATCAAATGAACATGATTCAAAAGCCATTTTCGAAGATTAAAACCACCTTTATTTATCAAATTAATGGCAGTCTCCTGTTTGCTCCTTGCTCCTTCTATTGAAAAGTTCCCTGATAAAACACCGTCCATATATACACAATTTTTCAGCAGCATTGCCCCAAGTGGATGATTCTCGTGCTCATCTTCCGCCAGTTGTTGTATAACCCTAATAGCAAGAAAAGGAGAACAACCGAAACCAAAAGTTACTGTGGTGAGAAATTAAATAAGCATATCAGTAGTAGCCTCCTCTCGCCAAACAATAGCTTGGAGATGTTGGTCGTCTGGATGCACCCAAATCTTACGATACATTTTCTCGACATCAGCTGTAAAAACGAACAGAAACATACGCCATTTGGTAACTACATCAATCAACTCTGGTAACAAATTCGGCCCTATGTGCAACAAATCATTTAGAGAATAAAACCTCTTACTGGTTTTCATCGATGCGTTGAAAACCATTTGTATATTTAAAGTGCTGCTACTCTCCTTAATTACCCCGTGGTGAGAAAGAAAAAAACAATGGTCAAATTTCAACTCATCTGCAGCTACACGCCTCATATGACCTAGTGATAAATAATCCTGCATAGAATTTACATACGCCTGTTTCAAGTCTGAATTACAAATCAACCTACACTCCATATTATACTGCAGCTTGACGGCTGTGGAATAAGAATCGTCTAACTTAGCTAAATATAAAAAATTAGATTTACGAGGCAACCTTACCACATATCTTCCATCTGCAGACCGACTTACAGTGTCCTTGAAGAACTGCTCGCACTGCAGTTCGTCTTCAGTCCAAACCTTGTCTCGTTTTGGTATTTCTTCAATCTCCCAAAATTTTCT
The DNA here is from genome assembly GCA_949152435.1 of Gastracanthus pulcherrimus. NCBI lineage: Eukaryota > Metazoa > Arthropoda > Insecta > Hymenoptera > Pteromalidae > Gastracanthus > Gastracanthus pulcherrimus. Next base: position 90,685,736 of record OX424573.1, on the reverse strand, counting down.
GAGCAGATGGTTAATCTCACAGTCAGCTGATTGTAGATTGATTGATAGGTGTGGTCTCCTTTCTCTAGATTGATCGGACGTAGTTGGCCCTGATACTATCCATCCTAATAGTGTTTTGGTTGCAATCAGCGCGTTGTTGATGCAACTCATTCTCAGTCCTTCCTTGACGATGTGAGCGTAAATTTTTGCTCCCAACAGCACGTCAATTGCTCCAGGTGATTCGTACTTTGGATCAGCCAATGTAACGTCTTGCAGGTGCTCCCAATTTGCAGATTCTCCTAAAAATGGTTCATATGACGTAATTGTCGGTATAACATACGCAATCACATTGCATTCGAAAGTGGACATAAAATGTGGTTTTATTTTAAATACCACACGACTTTTGCACACAGTTCTCTTACTTCCTCCTACCTCTGAAATAGAAACTCGAACAGAGGTCCTATTCAGTCTGAGACTTTGACATAGCCTTTCAGTAATAAAAGACGACTGGTCAATAAGAGCCCGGATAACCTCTCTCTTCCATCGAGAGTTTGTACTCTTAACCATATTGTAGCTAGTAGAACCGTTTCTTCTTCGTCCTCGACCAAAATCTCTGCCGAAGACCCGGAATTGGTTTGCAAAATGGAAAGATGATCTGAAGTAGATTTACAATCACTTAACTGTTCTGAAGTGGAAGTAGAATCACCAGGAGTAGGGTTAGCCTTTGAATCAGAAGAACCAAAATGTAACATTGAATGACGCTTGCCAGAACAATAGTTACATCGGTTGGAAACCTAGCGCAATTGAACTCTGTGATTTGATAAGTAATTGAAATGGATTTTTATTCATCAACACTTAGCATGAAGAAGCCTTTGCCTGCCCTTCTTGAACTACATGAACTTCTCGATTTCCTTGTCCTCTATTCGTAAAATAATTATTTCTAGAAGAACGTTGGGAATCTTTGCAATTCAAGAAAAAGAAACCTGGTTTGCACTCTCCAACTGCACCAAAGCTAATCTTTCTACTTCCAAAAACTGTTCTATTATGTCATACGTAGGATGTTCCAAGGGGGAATCAGATTTTGCTATAACCTCTTCCCATTTTCTCTGCATATCAGCTGTCAGCCTACTGGATGTAACGAAAACTACGAAATAGTCCCAGTGATCCACCGGACACCCAAACAGTTTCAAAGATTATAAGACATTCTTTGTATTTGTTTTAATTCTACTAATTTCTGAAGAGGATTCAAATTGCATGGCTTTAATAGACATAAACTTTGAGAGCATCTTAGTAATCAACAATCTCTTATTATTGTAATGATCTGTAACAGTTGCTTCGCCTTTCAAAGCTGCTCTTAAATAGTGCATTTTGTAAACTTTGCAATGCCACCCCTTTTAACGATCATTTCACTAAAAGTGTTTCGAAATTTAATCCAATCCTTATAATCTCCAGCAAAATTGGGTAACTAAGAAGTTGTATATCCGATGTATCCACAGATAAATTAGTGGTTTCGGATTTAGTGAGTTTAGATAATGACAACAAATACTCCTGAAAGTTATCTAATTGTTCCAAATAAGCTTCCTCAGTGTTTGCGAAAACCTTATTTTTAAAATAAGACTCTTCCCCTGTAACCTCATTATCATCGCAGAGCGTATCATGATTTTGTTCGAACTCTCCCCACAACTTCATCAAAGTTTTCATCCTAGTTCGACAAGCCCCTTCAGTCATCTTATCTTTACCTGTTTTTTTGAAATTAGCAAAAGAACCCTCTATGCGAGACTTCAATTTGATTTGCTTTTCTATAACAGGATGTGACATTTTTATAAGAAATTTTATAGAACAACAGCAAGTAAGCTAATGTCACAACTAGTATTAATTTTCAGAAAAGCCGAAGCTAAACAACCGAAAAAATAACACCAAGCATAAAAGGTACCTATGGCAGTTTGAGGTTATAATGAGTGCATTGATTTCCTTAACTTCCAGCAAAAGTCAACATTTGAACTCCCGTAGTCCACCAGACAGCTTACAAAACTGTGATACGAGCACTAAAATCCTTTGTGCGAGGCTGAAATTTGCCATAAATTGTTCAACCTTTTCCAGCACTCCTTGGAGTGGTGACAGCTCAGGTACAGCACGTTCAAAGTTCATCCAGAAATGTCCTAAGTTTCCTAAACCTCACCGTTCAATTAACGACAGTTCATATTCTAGCATAAAATAGCATGCTTGCCAAGCAGCTAGTGTCGAAATAAAATTCAAATGAAATTTGAAAAATTCCAACAAGAGCTGTTCGAGAAAAGAAAAGTAAAGTAAAGAAATTGAAGCGAGAGTATACCTTTAAGTAGTAATAGATGTACAATAAACATCAATACCTTATCCAGCTGTCAAACTTCTAATCTAAAAGTCCTTACAGCAAACCTTGAAATGAAAAGTGCTGCTAATCCCTTATATAAAGCAGCAGAACCAAACAATCATCTTGTAAACCATTCTTAGAAACAATGAAACGGTGATTCACTCCAACCTACAACCTCATTCAGTATGAATAAGTCTTGTAGTAGAAATTGATTGTCGTAAAGAGCATAAAACTCGAACCTTACTCTCGTCACCTTATAAATATACCTTACCTGCTCAGAAATATGCGATTAAACTCTATACGTGCTCCTTTACTTTGAGTTTCTTGTCTCTTATATGGCTTAAACTACCATCAGCAATGCCAGACTGAATTTGCGTACAAAAAAACCCTGGACTTTCCGTTAGGAACACATAATCATCGTATTTGACATACATATGATTGAGTCGCATTCTGCAGGAGCTTAACCTAAATAATATGCTACCTGTTATCACCTTCCATCATTCAAACAGCAACTCTTGAACTTAAAACTGCTCCGCTATGATAAATAAATCTTAGCAAAATAAGCAAAAGTAACACATTATCTTTCGAACCTTCTGGGATCTGGAACGCCTTTCACCTATACTGCCATCCGGACACCTGTTTCAATATTTACACCTAGTTTGCTTTTCATTGAACTTTGAATATACAAAGCTCTACTAGTAATTGGCGACATAACTCTCATGTGACTCTCGGATTTGTCATATTAGAAAGGACGGAAGTGTCCACAGTATTCAATATTATAAACAAAATCATCACTATATCTTTAATTTCACCATAAACAATGCTAACGAGAAGAGGTGAGAGAAGAAAAATACAAGGGTTTTTTTTCCTTCATTTACAATAGAAAAATATAGAAAGAGAGAAAGATAAAACTCAGCAAAGATTTTTCAAAGAAATTCAGCAGCTTCAGCAATCATACAGCATTAGACTTTACCCATTGTGAAGACGTACACCTGCTATCCCGTTAACCTACATAACCAATTAGCAGTAGTAGATGTAGACGGAGACTGTCAGATCGCCACTAGGCCTTTTTGACGTGACTCTGCCATCCCTCTAGAACTTGTCCTCTGCTCCTCGACTGGACTGCAGACTGCAGCGTCGTCGTCAGGTGCGTCGTTCATTGCGAGTGCGCTCCACTGCGCTACTCGCCCGCTGCTCTCATGCAGCTCAAAATGGCCGCCGCTCCGCTGATGCTGCGAGATGTGTACGCCGTATGCGCTCCGACGCCACCGATGTCTTGCTCGCTGCTGAGCGCGCCACACACGCTGCCCCTGCTTGTCGTTGTTAGCGCCCCGCGCTCCACCGCTGTCAATGTGTTGCTGGCTGCTGTGCACGCTGCGCACGCTGCCCCTGCTGGTCGTTGCGAGCGCTGCGCTCCGCCGATGTCGATGCGCTGCTGCGAGCGCTCCGCGCCATTCCCAATGAAGTTGGTGCAGCAGCAGTCCGTGCCCCTTAATGGCACGATGCTACGATAGCACACCGCGCGCTGCCGCCGATGATGTTGTTGCCGCCACTTCAGCTCGACGTCTCCTCGACACGAGCTTCCCAAAATGGCCGCCCCTCACACGCGTCTCTCCAAATCCGCCCGCACTTCCGTTGTCGAGTCGATCTGTAAATATGGCCGCCCTTCTTGCGAAACGAGTATCCGACGCTTGCTTCGTTTCGTCGGAGGACAGACTCCGGTCTTCAATCGCCGCATGGTTGATCGATGATCAGCTCGATGATCAGCGACACGACTTACTCGGGATGCTTCACTTCCTTCTCTCTCTCTCTCTCTCTCTCTCTCTCTCTCTCTCTCTCTCTTTCTCTCTCTCTCTCTCTCTCTCTCTCTCTCTCTCTCTCTCTCTCTCTTGAGGGAGTCTCAGTCGCTGTTCCTGTTACTCCGGTTTCTCCAGTGTTATGTTTGAGGAAGTTCGCCTCCGGGCATCGTACTGTGCTGTTGTCTGGCTAGAGTTGAATACGAGCCACCGAATAGAACAATTAGATTTACTGTTTGTGTAATTGAGCTTCGTAAATCATTTATCTATTTTGGAGTTTCTGGTATTTCGAGGTTAGTTGATACGCTTTCCTGGTATCCATCACCGGCACCAGAGTCCGCTGCGCATGCGTGGGTTCCGCGATTCTCCGAATAGCCGTTGATTTTCCTGGAAACAGCCGCTGGACAATTTTTCGATTGAGGCCTTTATCATCGATTGACACATGTGATTAGCGCCATCTATTCCACCTTACTGGTACCATGGCCTCGGTCGACGACGATAAAGAGGATGACTTCTCTCCCCCATCGGCGGCGCTATCAGCTGACGAGGTAAATCAGATGCGCACCCAAATTTCGGAGTATCGGAGCACGCTACTTTCTTGGTTCGCGGGTAAGAGAGATACGGCTAAGCGAATCGAAATACGCCACGCAATTAACGGGTTTTCTGATGTTTGTGAGCGCGTTATAAGTGCGTACTTAAGTAAATTGACTTTAGATAATGGAACTATATCTTACGCAGAAATGTTAACTAAAGCATGTAATAATATTGAAAAAGCGACCGCCTCTCTTTGTGAAACTACCTCTGCAGCTACAACATGTAGTAAAGCTTCAGCTTCGTCGTACGACGACATAGCTCGTTCTGCCGTCTTTTCAAATGTAACAGCAACTCGTAAAATAACCTTAGATCGCGGGAAAGCTATCGCGATTGAAAATGCACAGCGTGTTATTGTTGCCCCCAGCGTCGAAACCAAGAGTAAATACTCGTCTTCTCTTCTCACGAAAAAGGCTCTGCTTGAAGCTGTAGACCCTTCTCAACTGCAATTAAAAGTAAAGCGTGTAATTTTGGCCAGTGATAACTCGGTTCTGGTTGAGGGTGACTCTCTGGATCCCCTTTTTGTGAATCTCTCAAAAAGGTAGGCTTAGAGGTCAAGGACCATGCCAAACTTGATCCTCGTATAATTATTCATGGTGTTTCCGTTGAGTATTCGAAAGAGAACATTGCAAAATTTTTAGTTAGTTAAAATTTTCTGGAACTCTCGGTTAACGATTTTCAAGTTGTGTATTTATACCCAGCGCGTAATCAAAAGCATAGGTCTTGTGTCGTTGAGATGAAACCCGACTGTCGCAATGTTCTTGCTCAGAAAGGCATGGCTTCTTTGTCGTTTCACAGATCACGTGTCGATTCTACAGTGTTTTAAGGGCCTCAAATTCGGTCATAAGGCGGAAGAATGCGAAGTAAGACACGAATTTTGTGGGCACTGTGCAGGTCGACACTCGTCACTGAGTTGTAAATCTAAAACTAGATGCTGCATTAATTGTAAGGAAAGTAAACTCAATTCCAGTCACTCAACCTTTGATAGAGCAAAATGCCCGATATTGCGAGCGAGAATAGAGCGCAAATCTGCCACAATTGATTATGGCGTGTAACGACGTATCTTATTCACAGCGTCAAACTATCTTAGGGCATATAAATGCTCAATCTCTTATTCGGCACTCCCATGATGTCGAGGCCCTTGTTTTTTGTCACAAACCTTTAGTTTTGGGGATTAGTGAATCGTTCTTAAAACCTGATAAGTCTTCTGAGCTTGTACTCATTCCAGAATACGCATTTTTCAGGTATGATCGCTTAAATAAGAACGGAGGAGGGGTAGCTCTGTACGTACGCTAATCCGCTCGTAGCAAAGAAGTGGGAGCGTCGGAACGGAAGCCCATATACCGAAAACGACCAGGATTTCTCCTTGTTGAAATCTCCCTTAGCAGATTAAAACTACTTTGCGTTCTCGTATACAATCCACCAAAATCGGAATTCTGGGGTGATGTCGAGGACGCCAGTCTTAATTGCAAATCTACCTACGATCAACTTGTCCTTATCGGCGACTTCAATATCGAATGGCTTGCTGATTCTACTAGCCGCAATATTCTCTCTCAATCCCTGCAGACGTTCGGATTAACACCGGTCCCTTTTGGCACTACACATCATCTTGAGAACTCGGCATCTACGATTGACTACATATGCATTCCAAGCACAGCCTCTACAGTATCTCACTGGCAGCTTCGGCAACCTTGGATCTCCGCTCATGACGTTATTTTTGTAGCTATGCCCCTAGACACTCCCGTATTCAGGCCCAAAACTGTGACTCGTCGATCCTTTAAGAATTTCGATTCGCAGGCTTTTCATCGCGACCTTCAAAATACTGACTGGTCTATCGCAGAGCCTATAACGGATGTAGATAAAAAAGCGGAAGTGTTTACCTCTTCTTTGCTTAATCTGTATGATACGCATGCCCCTTTACGTACTTTCATTATCAAGAAAAAGCCATCTCCTTGGATGACTTCTTCTCTCCGATCTCTCATTTCCGATCGTAATAAAGCTTGGCGTGACTTTAAGCGCACTAAATGTCCAATTAAACAGGTGAACTATAAACAGCTGAGTAACAGAGTTAAGACAGAAGTCAGAAATACTATTAATTCTTACTATCGCAGCAAAATACAAGATTGCAGAAATAGCAGGGAAACTTGGAAGGTAGTAAATGATCTTGGACTCCGTTCGAGTACAGAAAAAGAGATACAGCTTCCCGCATCACTTGATAATCTTAATAGGCACTTCGTTGGCTCCGACGTACCTGCGCCTCTTCATGATAACAGACCTACGGCCCGTATATCTCCCGATGATCGTTTCTATTTTAGTCACATCACGGTTGACGAGATGCTCTCAGCGATTAGTTCAGCTCGCTCTAACGCAGTTGGCCCGGACGGCATTCAATTGAGGTTTTTAAAAGAGTGTATCTACTATATTCTGCCCATATTGATGAATATATTTGATTCATCCCTGCAATTAGGTATTTTTCCAAACAGCTGGAAACATGCAATCGTCAGACCTATTCCCAAAAACAAGGAGCCTAGTAGCATGGAAGACTTTTGTCCTATTAGTATCCTCTTAGCGGTTTCAAAAATACTTGAATCGGTGGTGTTTATACAGATCATGCACTTCATTTCTAGCAGGAACCTTCTTAATCCATTTCAATCCGGATTCCGTAAAGCACACAGTGCTCATACGGCATTGGTATCAATCGTTGACGATATTCGAAATGCGATTGACGAAGGAAAAGTCACATTGCTGGTCTCGATTGACCAAACACGTGCTTTTGACCTCGTCAATATTCGTTTGCTGGTAGAAAAACTTTGTGCTTTTGGTTTCTCGGACTCAGTCTGTAATTGGATTTCTTCTTTTTTATCTGGCTGCACACAGTATGTTAAATTAGATTCAGGTGAGACTTCTTCATCGCTTTCCAGACTGACAAGAGTCCCTCAAGGATCCCTTCCAGGTCTGCTCTTTTTCTCGCTTTTTATCGACGATCTACCTGATGTATGTATGGGCAGTAAGTATCATTTATATGATGATGACTTCTGTGTCTACATTCGTGGCAAAATTCGTGACGCAGACAGTATTGTTCTGAGAATGAACACCATTTTAAATAACATAGAAAACTGGGCTACGCTAAACGGCCTCCGTATTAATGGCAGTAAAACAAAAGCCATTTGGTTTGGGTCTCGTGGATTCCACAGTAAAATTACCAAGCAAAACTTTCGTATTGATATTGATATTTTCATCAATGGTCAAGTGATACCTACGTGTGATTCTCTGAAGCTCTTAGGGGTTATTCTTGACAGTACACTTACTTGGAAGCAGCAATGTGCTGCCACCTCTAATAAATGCTTCGCTGCGCTCTCGAGACTGAGAAAAGATGGTTATTTTCTACCGCAAAATACGAAATTAATGCTTGTAAAGTCCTTGATTTTCCCGTATTTCGACTACTGTGCTTCACTCTTCATCGACCTGTCCGATGAGCTCGCCACCAAACTCGAACGCTGTAAGAATGCTGCGCTCCGTTTTGTTGAAGGTATTAATCGTTTTCAACATATTACACCAGTCTACAGAAAACATATCGTGCTCTCCTATGAGACTAGAGTTCAGTACATTTTTCTGTGTCTATTAGCCTCCGTCCTCCGCTCAAGTTCACTCGTGTACTTAAACATAAAGTTTGAATTTCGACCGACCGACAAAATTGGTTCTAAGAGAGCGAGTGGATTTGACTTATTGTACAAGCGTGCGAATACAGATTGCTTCGCGTATTCTTTTAAGCTTGGTGCGGCTAAATTATGGAACGAACTACCCTACGAAATCCGGTCCTTTTATAAGCAGCAGTATTTGAAGTGTCACCTATTAAAGTATTGTATTTCGCTAAATCCGAGGCTCAAATAAATATCGGTACTCTACGACCATTAATGTCGGTTTGCATTGGATTTATCTAAGCTGTACGTTCTTTAGATTTAGTCTTAGTTGTAGTTTTAGTCTTAAGTAACAGTATTTATTGTATATAAAAATGTTAAGTTTTCATTGTTAAAGTTATTTGTAGAGATTATTTTTTTTTCTTTTTTTAAATATTATTTTTTAACATTCTTGTTAATTTAAATATTCTTTATATTAATGATATTTAACAAGTCATGCGATTATTGTAAGTATACTGCGTTTACAATGTATATCTGATGTATTTTTATGGCTGTGACTATCCAGGACCTTGAGTCCTTAGTCAATCAATAAACAAATCAATCAATCAATCAATCAATCTCTCTCTCTCTCACATACCTGCACCTAGGCAGCGTCCCAAAATTTTCAAAATTTTGGCCTCTTCCGTTGCTAGAGCACCCCTATGCTGCTGTAAATGGACTCGTCCTGTTTATTAGCTAGTCCTCCCCTCGTCTCCAACATGGACTCGCCCGCGGGTTTTCTCCTGGAGCAATCTCTCCCCCGTCGCCACGAAGTTGTCTCTCCTCCTCGTAGATTCGAATCGCCTGCTGAACTCGAGCACTAGTCGAGGTTGCGTCTCTTTAGCAAAAAGAGACCTTTGCTGGTAGAGGGATAAATTTCTCCAACTGCCAACTCGTACGGGCTCTTAAACAGCCGATACTCTGCAGACCGCAGATGATTTTCCAGGTACTGAAAAATCACTCCCCTTGCCCACCAACACTGAGCCACCTCACGTAAAAGAACCTCAAGTCCGAAAACTTGATCGTGCGACCTGAAAACATACGCGAGCAATCGCGAATAGCAACAGTGTAGCGGCGTGCTACTTGTTGCTCCGAAAATGGCCGCGCGAACAGTCTGCTCCCAAAGCCGCCGACTCAATAAAAAATTACCGGCTCTCGAAGGACCAATGTTTCTGTAGAATAGAATGCTGGGAGCAGTTGGTGAAATTAATGAAGACAAATACTCACAGTTTAACAATAACTAATTTGTGGCCCTTTATATAACTTAGTAAAGTGACCCACGTCGTGAGGTGGTGTACATTGTCGGCGATTCGCGGAGAGACTGACGGAGCAACCGAAGTACAAAGCCACGCGACGCTGCCGATAACGTAGTTATGACTAGCTTAGTATTTCGAAGTACCATACCAACCAAATGAGCATCTATTACATGTGATGCGTAACACTTACAATAATGTATAATGATTGCCTTCACCCACTCGCTTGGACAAATCGAATCTCGACGAAGAATTTAATCACCCGCCTCGGTGTGACTATACGCGAGCGGCTGAAGGCCCCATGTATAGAAAAAGAATTTGTCGCTCGGCCGCGCTCAGTTTTTCCTTTGGAGTCAGCTCGGCCTTGACGCGTGAGGGTGAGTCGATCTCCCGGAGAGTGGCGTGGTCCTTTCGAGTCCTGAAAAGTTTTGTGGGCGAAAAATGGGAGCATGCAGGATTGTTTCCGAGGACTCGAAAAATAAGACAAATAATCTAAGTTTTAATCTGATGCAAAACGAGTAGTCAGTTTATTGAAACCTCATTTTCCTCTTTTAACATCACAAATTATTTTTACATAAAATAAATCTTGCTTAAGGTGATGCTAAAGCCACCTGTTACCGACAAATACAGGGAACTACCATTCTCTTTTTATTTTTAATTTAGAGTAAATATCTTTATGAAGTGTTGTTGTTTTTTATACGGACACTAGCACTTCATAGAGATATTTACTCAAAATTAAAAATAAAATAAGAATTGTGGTTCCCCGTATTTTTCAGTGGCACGAGGCTTTATCATCACCTCAATGTGCTCGAACGGCTCGTAGCCAATTTTCGGCTTTCATTACCGGTTTCTTTTCGCGCGCACTCGGCTATTTCGTATCCACTGGCGTCGCTACACTTATGCATTTTGTGCTTCCAAAATTACGTAAGAAAGAGAGAAAAATTTATATCAAAGCAGCGCGTACACTTAATTTTAACCAGGACGCGCGTTATATTTCCAAAAATCAGGCGTGATTTACAATATTTGTTTACAATGGACTATTCTATAACGAGCTAATTACCTCGTTAAAAATTAATCCAGACTTTGTATCTTGTCAATTTATTATTGAACTCTTGAGTATTTAAAATTTAAAAATCAAATCTTTTACATTATTACATTATGAATCGGTAAATATTTAAAATCATAATAATTGTATTTTAAAACGTAAAGTATGATAATATTACCCACAATATAAATTAAAAGAAATATGTTATTACCAAAATAAGACGTTCAATTATGAATTTCATGAATACGCTACAATTAAAATAGTAAACTTAAACTAATATTCTATTTAAAAAATAATATAGTTTAAAATATTTCCATGTTTTACTAATTCTGATAATCTCAAATGAACGGTAAAGAAATTAATGAAATCGATTAATAAATTGGCAAGTATTGTATTTTTATTTTTAAATCAATTTCCTTATTTTATTAATTAGTATAAAGTATCTATAAAAATACCTTTCCAAAAAGTAAAATCTTGGCAAGTATAAGTTTCACTATTACTCGCAATATAAATTAATAGAAGTATGTTATTACCAAAATAAGTCGATCAATTATGATTTTTATTCATAAACTCGAATTAAAATAGTAAAATTAAACTAATATTATATTTAAAAAATAATATAGTTGAAAATATTTCCATTTTTTACTAATTCTTATAATCTCAAATGAACGCTAAAGAAATTAATGAAATCGATTAATATATTGGCAAGTATTGTATTTTTTTTGTATATCAATTTCCTTCTTTTATTAATTAGTATGAAGTATACAAACTATTTAAAAAATATTGTAGTTTAAAATATTTCTATTTTTTACTAATTCAGATAATCTGTAATAAACGCTAAAGAAATTAATTAAATCGATTAATAAATTGGCAAGTATTATATTTTTATTTGTAAATCAATGTTATTTTTTTATGAATTAGTATGAAGTATACAAATTAATAATACCTTTCAAATTTAATATTGTAAGATATTAAATTTGACATAAATACATGTTGATAAGAAATAGGTCAAAAAGTTGAACCTCAAACACTAATCTATAATACTCTCGCTACATTACACTCGCGTTACATGTCGTGCGCATATGGCAATTCATTTCTATTATAGGTAAGCTAACTGATACTTTTTGAAATCAAGCCAATATAATATTACGGACAAACAGTTTATACTTTATCTTGGGCTTTGACTTGCTGCCGTCGTTAATTGCTACGAACCTTAGGCAATTCGGGCACTGTTCGAGGTTATTTTTCCCAAACTCGAGCAATGTTCCAGGTTTAACTGTAGTTCAATATAAAATATAGTGCATTGACGGTCTCTTTAATTTCGACATATAACTATGAACATACTTGACGTAACCGTCGTCTCGCAGTATATCAGTGGACTCGCTACCTTGTTTAAGATCAATTTTTGATCATAAACATCCAACGTGTATTACTCAATATTTTTATATTTCATTTATTTTATTCTATTATAATAAAACATTAGATATTTTTGTTCCTTTGAAAAACTTATAATAATATCCAAAATTACAGCGCTGTTTGTGTTTTGTGATATAATAAACTACTTACTATTTCTTGCATATAATACTTTCTTTTAGCTTTTATCTCAAGAGTTCGTCATCATTATTAATATTGTCTTACACAATATATATATATATATATATATATATCACATCACATATTCCATACAACAATTGTATACATATATGCTTCCAGCATCTATAATTATGCTAATGCGCCGGTTCGAATACGCGTATAAATGAAACGGGTTAAACTGAAATTTTAGATTATTCCAGGTGTAGGTAGAAGCGGTTTTGTCAAGATGACACAAGAATGACACCTTTTTTTGGATACTAATAACCTCGAACAGTGGCCGAGTTGCCTAAGGTTCGTAGCAATTAACGACGGCAGCAAGTCAAAGCCCTAGATAAGGTATAAACTATTGGTCTGTAATAGTATACTGGCTTGATTTCAAAAAGTATCAGTTAACTTACCTATAATAGAAATGAATTGCCATATGCGCACAACATGTAACGCGAGTGTAATGTAGCGAGAGTATTATACATCAGTGTTTGAGGTTCAACTTTTTGACCTATTTCTTATCAACATGTATTTATGTCAAATTTAATGTCTTACAATATTAAATTTTAAAGGTATTATTAATTTGTATACTTCATACTAATTCATAAATAAATGACATTGATTTACAAATAAAAATATAATACTTGCCAATTTATTAATCGATTTAATTAATTTCTTTAGCGTTTATTACAGATTATATGAATTAGTAAAAAGTAGAAATATTTTAAACTACAATGTTTTTTAAATAGTTTGTATACTTCGTACTAATTAATAAAAGAAGGAAATTGATATACAAACAAAAATACAATACTTGCTAATATATTAATCGATTTCATTAATTTCTTTAGCGTTCATTTGAGATTATAAGAATTAGTAAAAAATGGAAATATTTTAAACTATATTATTTTTTAAATATAATATTAGTTTAATTTTACTATTTTAATTCGAGTTTATGAATAAAATTCATAATTGATCGACTTATTTTGATAATAACATACTTCTATTAATTTATATTGCGAGTAATAATGAAACTTATACTTGCCAAGATTTTAGTTTTTGGAAAGGTATTTTTTATAGATACTTCATACTAATTAATAAAATAAGGAAATTGATTTAAAAATAAAAATACAATACTTGCCAATTTATTAATCGATTTCATTAATTTATTTAGCGTTTATTTGAGATTATCAGAATTAGTAAAACATGGAAATATTTTAAACTGTATTATTTTTTAAATAGAATATTAGTTTAAGTTTACTATTTTAATTGTAGCGTATTCACGAAATTCATAATTGAACGTATCTTATTTGGTTAATAACATATTTCTTTTAATTTATATTGTGGGTAATAATGAAACATATACTTGCCAAGATTTTACTTTTTAGAAAAGGTACTTTTTATATAGATTTCACAACTTTTCCAGAAACTGGAAATTTATTCTTGCTATTCTCGAAAACATAAAAATATTTAAAAAATAGAATATTAGTTTATGTTTAATATTTTAATTGTAGCGTATTTCTTTTTATTTATATTGTGAGTAATAATGAAACATATACTGGCCAAGATTTTATTGTTTAGACAGTTATGTGTTACTTTCAAATAAATAAATGTTTGTATATGGGTAACTTGTAAGTTACATTGACTCATTTTTCTTTTAAACTACTTGAAGTAATCTTTTGCAATTTTACCTAAACCATTACGTAGCCCTATTTGATTATAAAAATTCACTTATAATAAATTTTAAAAAAATTCCTTCGAAATAACCTTATAATATTCTCATGTTTTAGTCAGATATCAAGTCAACGCTGGGTGAAAAGAGTCTTTTTAATGTAATTATAAACCTGAGCTTGTAAACATTTGATTAATTATAGTTTTATAATTTCATTAAAATGACCCTTCTGAGCCAGCGTTGACTTTATATCTGGATAGAACATGAGTATATTATGTGTTACTTTCAAATAATCCTTTAAACACAAGAAGCACTTACATAAGTACAAAGATTCACAAATATATATATATATATATATATAGTGCCTGCAAACAGTGCAGACGATAACCACAAAATCTAACCTATTGTTAAAATCAAATGTTGAATGATGAAGGATACGTTTGTGTCATTTGTATTATTAAAATAAAACGGGTTGATTTTACGTGATTTGTTTTTATTACGTGATAAAATCTCTGTACGACGAAAAATATCGTACGTCCGAAAAAGTGGCAATTAGATTGTCATCTGGAATAAAACTTTTGCAATTCCAAGTGTAGTTGAAAAAAGCTGCTGTTTTACATTGTATGAGAGATAAAGAAAAACACTAACAATGAATTCTGTCGAAAGAGATGAAGAACGCACAACATTCAGGAGGACAAGGTGTTACCATCGCTCCATTGCCTTTTTGCAGGAGGGTACACCAGAAGTTGTACCGAGACCACTTTCTTGACAGAATCTAAATCATCAAGTATGGATTTAAAGAGGGTCAGGAACTTGGAAAGAAAGAGCAGAGAATGTCTAGCATTGCAAGTAAAGAAGACTTGTAAAACAAGAGGTAGAATATATATATATATATATATATATATATATATATATATATATATATATATTCTACCTCTTGTTTTACAAGTCTTCTTTACTTGCAATGCTAGACATTCTCTGCTCTTTCTTTCCAAGTTCCTGACCCTCTTTAAATCCATACTTGATGATTTAGATTCTGTCAAGAAAGTGGTCTCGGTACAACTTCTGGTGTACCCTCCTGCAAAAAGGCAATGGAGCGATGGTAACACCTTGTCCTCCTGAATGTTGTGCGTTCTTATATATATATATATATATATATATATATATATATATATATATATATATATATATATATATATATATATATACATGGTCTGTATGTGTGTATATGTGTAGACGAAAAACTGAACGCAGAACGGGTGAAGTCTAAAGTGGAGGAGACGCGGCGTTGTGCGCAAACGCATGCGCACTGTTGTAGTATTGCGTTGAATTTCTTATTATACAGGGTGGGCCATTTTAATCTCCGCACCTAAATTTCTCCGTTCCTAAGCGTGGTATCGAAAGAAATTTGAGACAAAAGTTGCCAAGGGCAAAGAGGGTCAAACATTGGTGACCTTGAACTTAACCTTGAACTTGAACTTCAAGGTTATTTCAAGGTCAACTTGATTTTTTTAAACGTAAACCCCTGATTTTTATCCCGGAATTGAAAAGTGCGGAAAATTTTACATCGAAAATGTCTTTGAGAAAGTTTTGTTTTGTGACCTTAGAGAGGTCAAAAATCAAGGTCAAACATCTGAAAAACGATAATATGCTTCTTTTTTTTCAGAGAAAAAGCATACGAGGTATGTCCCAAAAGTATCCGACCTACGTTCATATCTTCGCGCGGAGAGACTCAGGCCACCTCTGAAGAGTACAAACGTCACCAGCAACTCCTAACCTTCTCGTCAGTAGCCTGAGATACCGATGAAACGCCTTAGTTCCCGCGCAGCGTGTATTTGTTTACAACGACTTTTTTGCGTTCGTCGCAATTTGCTTATTGCTAAAAATGGCAGAACGAACCGAACAGCGAATTTGCATAAAATTTTGCTTTAATCTCGGTAACAGTTGTGCGGAAACTATTGAAATGTTGCAAAAGGTCTTTAAAGATGAGTGTATGGGCAAAACACAAATAAAAGAGTGGTATAGGCGGTTCAAAAGTGGCCGCACATCTGTTGACAGTGATCCTCGATCATCAAGTCAATGTTGATTGTTTTTTTCGATTATGAGGGTGTTGTGCTCCACGAATATGCC
Organism: Gastracanthus pulcherrimus; assembly: GCA_949152435.1. Taxonomy (NCBI): domain Eukaryota; kingdom Metazoa; phylum Arthropoda; class Insecta; order Hymenoptera; family Pteromalidae; genus Gastracanthus; species Gastracanthus pulcherrimus. The sequence continues at coordinate 90,669,668 of OX424573.1, read as the reverse complement.
CCCTACAGGCCAGACAATCAATAAAGAGTACTACGTTGAAGTTTTGAAAAGATTACGTAATGCAATCAAGAGAAAACGACCGCAACTTTGGGAAACCGGTGACTATCTTCTTCATCACGACAATGCTCCAGCGCACGCATCAAACCTTGTGCAGCAGTATTTATTGAAACACAGTGTTGCGCGGCTCCGCCAGCCTCCATACAGTCCTGATATAGCTCCCTGCGACTTTTGGCTGTTTCCTCGATTGAAAATGCCGCTTAAAAGACATCGATTCGACAATAAACAGACTGTTGAAACTAATGCGACGAATGCACTAAAGGCGATTCCGAAGTCTGACTTTCAAGAGTGCATTAATAAGTGGAAACATCGATATGAGCGTCTTGTTCAATCAAATGGGGACTACTTTGAAGGATGCCACCCCCCGGATGACGAAGAATAAATCAAGCGCCGAGAAATCGAGGTAGGTCGGATACTTTTGGGACAGATCTCGTATTATCGTTTTTATGAATTTTATATATAAATTTTATACGCATTAAAGTAAAACAATTTACATTAGATAACATCAAAATTAAATCTTCGAACGTTTCTTGCTCGAAACTAATTTTTCTAAATTTCTACAGTTCTATGAGCATAAGGTTTTAACGAATCCTTTCATAACCTTCAGGCATCATTGGTAAATATGTTGTGAATAAAAAGTATCGCTTTTGAAGTAAGTATACATTCATAGTTTATAGTACACGCACAAGGTAATATAATCAACAGTATTATTTCTTATATTTATAATCCTTTTCGAAAAGGGAATCAGACTGAATTGTTTTTATTATTTTAAGAATCAATTGTTTTTGTAAAGTGATTACTTTTGTTTATTAGTGTTTCAAAAACATGAATATACGTATGTACTTATGGACGTATTTACGTATGTACGTATGTACACGTATACACATATGTACTTACAAACGTATTTACGTATGTACGTATATACTTATGGACGTATTCACGTATGTACATATGTATTCATGTACGCGTGTATTCAAGTATAAAAAATGTTACAATACATAATAAACAATATGGCAGCTGTATAAATACTACTATTGTACAGAATCTTGAAAAAGCTATTCTTTTTAATTAATTGCAAATATTAAAATATATTAATATAAAACCAAGCAACTTATTTCAAAGGCTAAAGAGTTATATAGAAAATTATAGACTGGATTGAAAAAAAAAATTTGAAACCATTAGGTCCGTATGAAAGAATTTCGAAAAATATTCCACACGTATTTTTTTTCAGTTTGACGATTATTAACCAAGATATGGCAGGTTGAAAATCCGTGTGACGTCACGATTGTGGATAAAATTTATACAATCGTGACGTCACATGACGTTTCAACCTTCTGTATCTTGGGTAATAATAGTCAAATTGAAAAAAGAAAAAATAATGGTTTCTTTTGGTTAATTTTTTTTCATTCAACATCTCAATTATGAGTTATTCGCTAGCAATATAAACAATTACTTTGTTACGTCCAGCATAGCGACTCACGCTCACCATCTCGTCGTCAAGCTATACGTATCTTACCATACTGTATCCTACTTATCGACGTACGCTATACAACTAGTATCCTACCTTACCAACCTCGTACCCCAGAATATCACACTCATCCACCCTAATTTTACCTAACTCCCCTCCGCGACCACTCACCTCAGTCGCTCCCCTTCGATGACGCATAATTAATTCCTTATTTAGGCTAAGCATGCGACCCCCGCATGGGTATATAAGACACGGGCCCTCCAGGGCGAGACAGCCTTCTGCATTCGAACTTTGAGCCGTAAGCACGTACGCACCAGTTTGTTATTTGATTTCTCACTTGTAAAAGGGACACACCCTTATATTTAACTTTGTACTTCTAATATAATAAATCTGATCTTAAACTTATTTGCTCGCGCTTATTTATTCACTGGACCTACGGTCCTATTCATATCTCCCGCCATCATCTCGAGTACGACACCGCCCGCAGCGCAGCGCAGGTCAACCGGCCCGCCTACAAGGAACCAAGACCTACACACTCACACAACGTAAGCCCCAAAATACCTTGCTAAGCCTTTGTAATCCTATTGGAAACTCGCACTTCCTATTTTCACTACGATTATATTGAATTTCACCTTCGCTATCCAGCTTTTGCTAAAGCCTCGACTCCCAGGTAAATTACGAAAGTATTGACCAAAACCAGAGGCGAACGCGATTTAATGTCATATTAACTTCGCGCCATTTATTGCTTACGCACGACGTAACAACTTCAACGATTTTTTCACCCTGTACATAATTGTACATAAATCGTAGATTAGTTTTGCACTTTAAAATTTTCCATTTCGCGCAGGGGGGGGGGCTGGCAAAATATTTACCCCCGATTATTATAAACAATTTGGTGAACAATTTTTTCAGCCTGTACATAATTGTACATAAATCGTAGAGTAGTTTTGCACTTTGAAATTTTCGATTTGACACAGGGGGGGGGGGGGTGTGGCTGCCTAAATATTGAGTCAAATTAGGTGTTTTGTTAATTATGTGTTAATCTCTAGCGGTATAAACAATTACTTAAACAATTTTGTTCACTATGTACATAATTGTACATAAATCGTGGTTGATTTGCCCTTTAAAATTTTTAATTCGGTGAGGGGGACTATTAGAAGCAAACAAAAAACCGAACTCAAAATTAATGACAACGTATTTTTGGAAGAAAATAAACTTGCGTATGATGAAATTAAAAATTGCGATAAAAGTGAGCTTGAAAACGTACTTTTAGAAAAATTAAATTACTTATTGAAAGTTATTGAAAAAAGTCAACAAATAAACAAATTCTTACCAGAACAATTAGAGCATATTCAAATCATTTGTAAGCATATACTGGTGATACTAAATATGCTAAAATATGAGAAAGTTAATGAAATCGACAAATTAATTATGCAGCTGAAAAAACTAGTTATGTATACGGTACACGCAAGGTCTAAAAATAACAGCTACGATTACTCATTTCTGCTTTTAAGCAATACAATTACCGCAGCCAAAAGTCACATAAAAGGAAAGAAAATCATAAAAAATACAAATGAAATTAGGAAAAGTAAGATAATGACCATTTCCGATAAGAATACGAAGGGTAACGACAGCAGAGCACGCAAGGTAAAAGCACTCTTGCGCCTCGACCATCTGACCGGCAAACAGAGAGCTTTGGTAGAGAGGTTAATAGACCAATATGCAGATAGATTTTATCTAACGGGAGATAAGTTGCCGGCAACAACTGTGCTTGAGCACGAAATCCCCCTTAATAGTAATCTACCCATTCGTATCAAACAATTCCGCCACCCTCCTGTATTAAGTGAGGAAATAAATAAGCAAGTTCAAGAATTATTAGACAACGATATAATCGAGCCCTCGATCAGCTCTTACTCAGCACCAGTATTTTGCGTCGGTAAAAAGCCCGATTCAAAAGGCAATAAACGTTATAGAATGGTGGTAGATTTCAGAAAGCTTAATGCAATTATACCTGATTACAATCATCCGGTACCCAATATAACCGATATTTTAGACAAATTGGGGCGCGCAAAATATTTTTCGGTATTCGATTTAGCTTCCGGTTACCATCAAATTTTTATAAAAAAAAGAAGATAGACACAAAACAGCTTTTCATTGTAATTTAGGCGCTTTTCATTTCCGCAGGAGCCCGTTTGGACTAAAAACAAGTGCATCAGTTTTCCTCGCTCTTATCACGGCGCTAATCGCAGGCATGAAAGGTGTAGTAGCATTTTTTGATGATATTTGTATTTTTTCTGAAACCATCGAAGAACATTGGAAAATAGTGGCTGAGCTATTAAATAGATTAATAAAAGCTAACCTGACATTACAACCTGACAAATGCGTATTTTTAAAGGAAGAAATTAATTATCTTGGGCATATCATAAGCAGTAATGGCTTAAAGCCCCATCCAAAAAAAATAGAAGCAGTAAAAAAATTTCCAGTGCCCAAAACAGCAAAAAATATTAAACAATTCCTGGGACTCGCCAATTACTATAGACGTTTTATACCTGGTTTTGCAAAAATAGCCAGACCCTTGAATCTTCTACTAAAGAAAAATCAACCATTTATCTGGGAGAAAAATTCTCAGGAAGCTTTCGAAAATTTGAGAGATCGATTATGTGAACCGCCAATATTAATACATCCTAATTTTGATAAAGAATTTACTGTTACGACCGATGCCAGCGGGTACGCTATCGGTGAAGTGATTTCGCAACAAGAACTCCCCATAGCTTTTGTGTCACGAGGCCTCACCCCAGCTGAAGTAAATTATTGCACTTTTTCGAAAGAAGCTTTAGCTATAGTATTTTGTATAACTCAATTCAGACCATACTTATATGGCAGAAAATTCACTTTTATTACAGACCATAGACCATTAGTCTGACTAAATTCGCACAAAGATCCAAGCTCTAGAGTAACATCAGCGATACCACGAATAGCAATTTGTTAGCAAGTGAGCATGAGCAAGCTAATAACCAGAGTGAGCTAGACATAGAAATGAATAACCAAGCATCGGAAAGGCAGACAAGACCAAACGCCGCCGATCCATCAGGCATGATGACCCGTTTACGTGCAGGCAAACAGCCAAGCACACGGTACGCGGCAGCCATCCAAGCCGTCGCACCACGCAAGAGAACAGCCGGAGATCGTAAAATGTTTGACGAAGAGAGGCCGGTGACACATGACACGGACACTGAAGCTATAGAGATAGTAGAAACGGCCTCACTCGCAGCCACACCGCGAGGAAATTTTCAAGGGGGGGGGGGGACGGTGAAAGCACGCACCCTGAAGAAAGGCAGGAAAGTCGCGCACGCAGCCCGGTCACTACAGCTGCCGATAACACTGCGGAATTTGATATAGATCTTAATGTAACTACTCTTCTAAATGAAAATTCAAGCGAGTCTAATGAACTCAATTCGGAACTCACACATAGTGACTCACACACAAACGAACTCCCTAGTAGAAATATCATTCATTGCAGAGAAAAATTATTTATGCGTTAAGACAACTACTTATATTTCGTCAATTCCATAGGCCAACCACTAGATGAAGGAGCAAAGCAATTATATGAAACCAATAAGCAACCACGTCTTGATAATTTAATCGTTGGTGAACCTAAATTAATCAAAGTCAATACTAGATTCCATATAGTATTGCCACTTAGAAGCGAGTAACGAGAAAGTTTAGTAAATATCATGAAAATTTTGCAAATTTTACTTAATAAATTGAGTTTTATCTTAATTGAAAAGGATATTAATACTTTTAGCGCAGCAAAAAGTAAAAATATTGAAAACGTTGAATTCAATTTAATATTAAACAGTATTAAAAGAGAATTACATTCAACAAAGATCATTATATGTCTTGGCCATATACAACACCCTCCCTTGTCTGCACGTGCAAAAATTGTCGAAGAAATGCATAGTTCTACGATTGGTGGACATAAAGGTGTCCATAAAACCTACAATAGGATTAGACACAAATATAATTGGGAAAATCTTAAGCAGGATGTACAACAATTCATTCAAAAATGCAAGCAATGTCAATTAAAAAAATTAGTTAGAGTCAAAACCAAGCAAAAGTTAATTATTACTGATTATCCAGCAATACCGTTTGCTAAAGTATCTCTTGATATAGTCGGACCGTTGCCTAAAACTAAAATGGGTAATGAATACATACTTAGCATGCAAGATCAATTTTCGAAATTCATAATTTTCGTCCCCCTTCCCGACCAGACAGTCATCTCAGTAGCTGATGCATTTATTAAAAGGTTAATTTGTATTTTTGGAGCTCCTCAAGCTATATTAACGGATCAAGGGACAAATTTTCTAAGTAAATTAATGACGCGCGTAGCCAAGAGATTCAAAATCAAGCAAATAAAAACTACCGCATTTCACCCGCAGTCGAACGGCTCTCTCGAGCGAGCGCACGCGCCGTTAAGTGAATTTCTCAAGATGTTTATTTCTAAAGAAGCCGAATGGGACGAATGGGTCGAATTAGCAATGCTTATACCATAACTCCGGGCGAAATGAATCGACCATTTTCACACCTTACGAGCTCGTGTTTGGGCGTCTAGCACGACTACCGTCAAGCGACCCTCCCGCCGCCGACGACCTTTTACCTGCGTACGCCGACTACATGCAAGATCTTATCTCCAGCCTAAGCGCCTTAAGTGAAATAGCTGCCGAAAGTATCTCCCTAGCTAAGGAAAGAGCGAAACGATATTACGATTTAAAGGCTAATCACGTAGAAATCAAGGTAGGCGATTACGTTTGGTTGCAAAAGGGATCTAAGCCGCATAAATTCGACGACCCGTATACTGGCCCTTATTTAGTATTACACATTTGGGAAAATGGAAACGTAAAGATACAATTAAGAGAAAATCAAACGAAAGTATTGCACATGAACCGTTACGCTTCTCGCATATTAAACCGCAATGACAAAACATATATATATATATATATATATATATATATATATATATATATATATATATATATATATATGAAAAACTTGATTATTAGTAGCAAATATGAAAAAATGAAGGATAATCCGAATCGTTTGTAGCTGCTCATTTCACTTATGGATATTCGACCTCAATTCTGTCTATCAACATTATTAATAGCAAGGAAATATATAAACAATAATTCGAATCATTTCTAATCGCTTTCTTTGTCTATTGATGTACAAGTCGATGTTATTTGAAATAATAATTACGCTTCCTCAATGTCAGCCCTTTTTAATAAATTCCAAGCTTTGTTGTGTAAATGTTGTGCAAAATAATATAACCTTACTGATTCCAGATGAAGCTCATGCTACCACTCTTATTGGCAGCAATCGACTTCGCGTTCGTCGGAGCTCTGATTGGATACGATTGTGCGCAAAAATTCACTAATTTTACTACCTTCTCGCTTGTAGACATCAGGGAATATGACATCCCTGATCCTATAATTAACAACACTCGAGCTCATGTGTCGTTGTTACAAATCAACGAGTTCGCGAGTACTCAAGTTCGATACTGTAAAATCGAAATTAAAAGAACCGTGCAATATTGTGGGATGTGGTCCCACACGGCTGCCGTAAGAAACGGCGAAGTCCGTTACTTAAGGGATATTTCACGAGAGGAATGTTATAAAATGCATTTGCATCGTTCAATATCAATTTCAACTGATATCATTCAGAATTTGAGAATTAATGATACTACAACGCACCCTATGACCTTCGCGGGTACACTGAAAGGTGACGGGACTTGCCAAAACGCCGGTTACTACGCGGACCCTTACGGTGAATTCTATGACGTAATAGTATCCGGATACATAACAATACATCTAGAAGAAAGGTATAATTCGATAAATTTGAATAATAATAAAATCAAATTAGAGAGTGGCACCACGTGCACTTTCTCGGAAGACAAATGCATTGACGCAGATTTTGGATATGCGTTTTGGGACGTAATGCCTTTGCACGCGTGTCAATCTAACAGGTATACGAACCTCTATACCGGGCCTGTGGCTAAGATCACAGAGACAGATAGCGAGAGGCGGCCGCTTTATGTGTTAGAAGTTGAGGGACTCTCATTCGCTTTTAAAGACATGGGAAGCGTGCCGGTGTGTTCTTTCCAATTAATTAGGACCGAGCATCCGAAATTATTCATATTAGAAAATCCCGATCAAGAAAGATTCGAAGTCTCTCAAAGTAAAGATGTAAACAACATTGACATTTTTGCGTATGTGAATTCTAAATTCGTTTATACCGAAAAACACATAAAAGGCCAAATGACCAAACTTTACCAAGATGTGCTTATACAACAATGTCAATTGGAGCGAAAAATTATTGCTAATGCGTTAAGTCTAGCAACTATAGCTCCTGATTTACTCGCGTATCAGTTAATGTCCGGACCGGGTTATATCAGCTTGTTAGCCGGGGAGGTCGTACATATATTGAAATGTGTACAAGTTGAGGTGCGGACGCGTGAAACCAAAAAATGCTTCCAAGAATTACCCGTTTTTCGAGATAATCAAGCGGTATTTCTATCCCCTCGCACGCATATTTTGCAGGAGTACGGAACGCGTACGATCTGCGATACAGTTATTCCGGTTACGTATGTTTTTGGAAGTCAATGGTACAAAGCTCTACCCAAAATCACGACTCAAGACGCGCCGCAAATATTGAGACAACAAACAAAACAATCTTAGGAATATAAAAGCCCTTTAGATTTAGCTAATAGTGGCATTTACACGTACGGAGACATGGAAAAATTAAAAACTTTCATAACAGTTCCTAACGAGCGAACTGCAGTTTTGAATCAATTAGCACTAGGTTTTGCCGGAAAAGGGAAAACCTCGGGGGACGTATCGATTGCGCGTTTACTGGACGAGAACGCATTATTGCAAATAGCCGATTCCGCTTGGAATAAAATTTGGGGAAAGTTTATAACCTTCGGGTCAGCAAGCGCAGCTCTTATTACGATATTAATAATTTTTAGATTAATAAAATTCGTCCTTGATACCATCATACATGGGTATGCATTACATTCGCTGTATGTGTTTTCTATTATGCTGTTTGGAGCGTTATGGAGTTAACTACACATTTACTTTTACTTTTAGCTAGATCGCCAAAAAGCGAAAACAATAAGGACGTCGAGCGGAATCAAACGCGAGGTACTTCGCCCACGCCCCCCGTGCCGCCGTCACCGCCGCAACCACCTGCGCAACAGGTACCGACAGCGCCGAGCTCGGATAGCCCCAACAAGAGCCAAGGGTGAAAGACGTTCGACGTCGAATGTCACTACCTAAACGAAGGAAACACGGCGGTAAATCTACAGTTAGTCGAGAACCGCCTTTATCCTGTTTTAGAGGAACCCCGCATACCGTCGCTTCCGCCTAGAAAGAAGAGATTTAGGGACGATAATTAGATTGAGATTAGCACGCTCCACCCTTTGCAGAAACTCGCTTGCCTTGGGCGCCGGACAGGAATATGAATAATCAACAAAAACGCATTTTACTAAATGATTTGCTAAAGCTCAGACAGAAATTATCGTGGGTTGCTCAGAAAAAGGAGGAAAAGGTGTACGAATATAGTGATAGAGTAACTAGATTGTTACACGAATTTAACAATATCGGGAAATTAGCTCAAATAGAAATCACTGAAATAAATATGGACGCCGGTCAAAGAGAAAAACTCGCAATTTATACCTATTTACGCGGATTGCACCCTGAAATTAAGAGATACATTTGCAAACCTGAAATTTATCACGACCTACATCACGCGCGCACTCATGCCGAGCAAATTCATGTTCATCTATTGGACTTACAGAATCTTACACGCCACTCCGTATTTCAAGACATCACACGCGTCCATAAAAATCACTTCCCGTAGAATGAATCCCACTCCACAGCAAAAAATCTTGAAAATTCCGTTATATTTTAATGTAACTTTTCTAACACGCATTAAATCATTTTTTTAGCGTCCATGGCAGTCGCTGACGGGCTAAGGGAGCTTGCTATATTGCAGCTAGGCGACCGTTTATGTTATAGCCGCTTTCCTAAATATAGTCTCGTTTACGTCGACGAAAAGAACACTTCGATATTTTGCAAAAAATGCTTCGACACTTATGTTCACGATCCATTTAGTTTATTAGAATTTTATTACAACTTCCACATACTTATCCAGCCTCAATACGTATTTCCGACTAATTGTAAAATCTGTAAAAAACGACTTCTTTTCCCAGCGGCGAGTAAAAATTGTGAAATCTGCATAAACGCTTATACTGAATTTGGCCCGGCCATTTTAAAGGCGCCCTTAGCACACATCGACTACATTTAACTTATTGTCACTCCGAAACAATTAATTAATCAATCAAAGTGTTAAGCAAAACCTTCAGCATTACCAATAATCGACATTCTTTTTTTTATATAACATTGCGATATTCTAGAACAAGTTAAAACCAAAATCAAGCGAAATGGAGGTTATTTGTAACGTTGAAAGATTACATTATCAATGCGCTCTATACGACATTTGCGAAGTACGTTACCGCCAACACCTTAGTCCATGTATGCGCAATTTTTATTCGGTAGTAATAACTAGAACTAGTAACCCCATATTAGGAATCGCTTCAAAATTGTGTTGTACCATGTGCAAAAACGAAATTGTTTAAAAAGTTAGAAATATTACGCAAATTGTTATTACAGCGCACTTTTATTAACTTAGCAGAAAGTTCAATTGTAGAAAGAATAAATAATCAACTTCTTGCGGCGAGCCAAAATTCACTATTAAAAAATTTAAGTAACCAAATAGCCCCGAAAAAGAATACGGGCGATTCGGAAAATAATTCTGAAAACAGCGTGGACTTTTCTCTTAGCTCGTCACAAGAAGTTAATGAATTAATGCAGACCATCACAAAAGAAATGCACTATGAACAACTGAATTCTATGGACGAAGTAATCCATAATTACTTGAAAACATTAGAAAAGGGAGAGGAATAATTACAAAAGATGCTACTAGAATTAACATATAATAACAGCACGTAGTCTAGATATAAACAATTCAGTATATACTGAATTTTGTCAAACGTAGTAACAGCACTTCTAGTGTAACTAAATTATATAACCTAACATAATATCTCATTGTATCGTTTAATTTTAAGGTATCATGGGCGCGCTACTTATGTCAGTAATACTTGCATTGCTGCAATTAGCGTCCACAACAGGCAAAGAAGCAAAATTTCGAAGCATCCGCGGAAATCCAGGAATTGCATACGCCACAGTCAAAGATATTAGTATAACAAGAGAAAATTGGCATATCATAACTTCCATCGACGTGGAGGAAATCCACCGAAAAAGAGAAATGGTATATGAAGCATCGGGCAACGTCACGTCCGTTATGCACGACATGAGGAACTTCGATATACACGCAGTGAGCACATCTTACCTCATCATCGAAAACATGCAGAAAGCTAGCATTTTAGCAGATCTGACAGATTCTCTCGCTGCCACATACGAATGGCATAACTCTCAAAATTCGCAATACGAATTCAACGGCAAACAAAGTCTCATACACGCAGATTATAGTAAAGTTTTTCAAGCCTTGGGCAGTTTACGACAACAAAACTTCGACGAAATTAAATGCCAAGAATCAAACGCTTCTTTTATTCGTAACGAATTTCCACATCTCTTACGCAATTATCCGTAGAACAATTTAATTTAGAGAAAACTTTATTATCAATTTCAAATAAAGATCATTCTCAAAGAGAAGATTAAATCTCAGCTACAAAAATAGCCTTAAGCCTTATTAAGAGAATTTCCATGCAATTAACCAATATTTACAAACAGATAAATGAAATCTTGAATCACAAAAAATATATATCGCGAACCAGCGTGAGAAAGCGGGTGCTTAAGGACATCGTCGAAAAATCTGGTTGAGATTACCTTTGGATATACAAAAATTAAATTAAGCTACTTTAGCCGAAATATCCGACTTTTACATTGTATCAATGAACGGCGTAATTGTAATCGAAATTATTCTCCCGCTAATCGACTCCGAAACTTACTCCGCATACAAGCTTATACGTTTTCCAGCATTTCAGAAGTCAGCTACGCACCCACACGTAGCTGCATATATTAATACGCGAAGCGATTATAATGCGACATCCGGTAACAATAACACGCATTTTTATATGAGTGAATCGAAACTTCAAAATTGCAAAGAATTAAACGATAAATATTTATGTACGAATGATATAGAGTTCATCACATAAGCAACGTGCGAATACACTTTATTGAAAACACCTACATACACAGCGTTGCAAGGCTGCGATATCGGGTTAACACTAGAAAAACAAAATTATATCATAAAAACAAATAACCCATCCACTTGGCTTTTCTCAACAAACAACAATAATTGTGAAACAAATGTGCAAAGCGAACGAGTAATTGTTATAAATAAACCTTCTACCTCACTAATAGTACGTACTATTAGCAATTATTATAAATTACCTTAATCATATAATCGTTATTACTCTTTCGCCTTTTAATAAATAATGTTACAAGCTAAAAGACCAAACATTGTTATAATCGATAAACATTTATTCACATATGAAACAAGAACGCTAAAATAATAAGAATTTCGACCAGCGGAACCACCAAGGCACCACGAGAGGAGCGGAGAGAAAACAAAAAAAAAACACTTAAGCTACTACCTTCCCTTACTTTCCACTTCCCCTTACCTCAAAGAAAACCGAAAATTTTTCCAGCGACGCAGCAGAGGCACACGGCAGAGCATTCTACCGCAGACCCTCACAGCCTCAACATCGGCAGCAACCACTCCTCGACGACGTACTATTGGAAGTTAAGCTACAATGCCGCTAAATAAGTTTGTCAGGGAAGCGATGGACATACTTGCCGCACAACGGGAAGGCCGGGAATTGTCCCGACGAGAACAAATCAGTTTCACAGCGTATATCGCCTGTCACTTCAGCGCTTTTATCAGGGAGGCAGCGGCATCGGCTCTCGAAGCAATTCAGCTTAGCCGCAAGATACTTAGAAGCGCAAATGACCTCAACCAGCATCCTGACTTCAGCGAGACGACCTACGATTCACACGAAGAAGACGACCACATCTACGAGGAGCCTTTTGAAGACGACATTCCGGAGAAAACCTTCGCCAGTATCGCCTGGCTCAACTACGAGAGCAAGGTAGAAGAGTACGCAATGCCATATATGCAGCAGAACTCAGAGAAGCCGAGAACGAGAGCAGGGGAGTCACCTACGGTCACCTCTTGCAATCACAGCAATTCGGAGGCGAGGGCTTCGCCAACAAAGCCACATACGGCGTATGCGAAATATGTAGAGATGAACTTTCTGTCTGGAGAGGATGTTCAGAGTGCGCTATGAAATTTTTTAGGCACAGGGGTCGTCACATCTTCACTACAGCTATGGAATGCACCAATGCTCAACACCAACGAGAATTGCAAATAAATTTATGTCCATTATGCGATGGCCCAGCGGAAGCTAGGGTGATGTTTTTTTTGAATTCTAGCACACAATGCCACTATGCAGCATCGCACTACATTTTCATCAAATATTTAGCGACGCACTATATGTATTAATGAATAAAGAATAAATAAATAAACATCAGCACACACACACGAACACTTAGTCTCGAAACAAAAAGAGTCACACACTAATAAACTAACACCAAAACAAAAAATAATCAACAAACAAAAAAAAAAAACAATCAAAATTTATTTTTTGAGCATTAGGTATGCAAAAAGGAGGGAGGCTCTTGCCAGCTACTGATCGGTACTAAAAGTATCAGGAGAACATCAGAAGCAAAGAGCATATCTACCCTTCGGATCTCTCACAGGGTCGTCCCGCCCTACGTTCATGCGGCCCAAAATAGTCGCAGGGGCACTGGAAGACGAAGGAAGCCATTAAACCACGAGCTCTACGAATGCTTTACCTAAACGTAAAAAGAGGACGAGCACAAGCCACGCAAGAAACACCCCCGAAGCTTTCACCCTAAGCAAATTCAAGGACGAAGAAAACAGACAGAACTACGACCAAGAAACGAGCCCTAATGAATAGGTGACACCAAGTTTCTTAAAATATATATTAAGACCTGTCTAAAACAACGGAAATTTGGAAATCACTTGTAACTTAGCTAACCTTTTTACATACATTCCGACAACGATCCCTAAGCACTTATGTCCTCAAAGAAATTACGCACTAAATAATCATACATAACGGCACATAAGGTACACATATAAAAACAAGGGGAATTGTCATAACTTCACAAGCAACATTGCGAGTAACCTAGTAAACAAAAATTATAAAAACACACTAACATAGGGTAAAGCCAGGATTATTGAAATTGTCATCCAACCTCGAGTTTTCTTTATTAACAAACATATTTAAGCTTATTAAAATTTACTTACACTCATCCCTACTTCTACTTCACAGGCATCACAATTCAAAATAATTTTTCTTTCTCTCTCTGTCTAATGTACCGAATTAGACTACAATTTCGAACTTATAGCCAATCTATGTGTAATGCACTAACGGAGTTGAATCAAACATAAAAAAATGGTTATATCAAGTTAAATAATCACCCCCTTAATGCAAATAAGGCTATCAATGTACCAACAGCTACAACCCGTCGTGTGAATTAACAAACTGGGTTTACACGCATTACGCGCGTTACAACGGTTGTAACCATTATGACCCTGAATTTAACAAGAGCATGTTTAACCTATAACTCCACATATCCTTCACATCACTCCTTAACCTTCCTCGAAACAAAAAAAAAACACAAAAAAACCTCCCATCAAGCAACGAGACTACATGTCCACTACATACGAACAGTGTTGCATATTATACACTTCCATAAGAAAACATATAAGAATCTGCATAACAGCAAATCACTTGTAATGGCAAATAAACAAAAAAGGCCATATTACCGCATATATGTAACAATTACGAACTATATTTTCGACCAAATGTTATAAAACCTTGCCCTACACCAGGAAGACGGGCTTCTCAACATTGCAGCGCAGAAAACAAACACGCCAACCAATCATCAGCAAGACGATCCTAGTAAAAAGCAGAAATTCGAACTCAGGACCTCTTGCAGGGGCAAGCAAACTATACCTCAAATTGCATCGCACCGGCGACGCGAGTCTGCAGGGGCGGGCCTGTTACGTCCAGCATAGCGACTCACGCTCACCATCTCGTCGTCAAGCTATACGTATCTTACCATACTGTATCCTACTTATCGACGTACGCTATACAACTAGTATCCTACCTTACCAACCTCGTACCCCAGAATATCACACTCATTCACCCCAATTTTACCTAACTCCCCTCCGCGACCACTCACCTCAGTCGCTCCCCTTCGATGACGCATAATTAATTCCTTATTTAGGCTAAGCATGCGACCCCCGCATGGGTATATAAGACACGGGCCCTCCAGGGCGTGACAGCCTTCTGCATTCGAACTTTGAGCCGTAAGAACGTACGCACCAGTTTGTTATTTGACTTCTCACTTGTAAAAGGGACACGCCCTTATATTTAACTTTGTACTTCTAATATAATAAATCTGATCTTAAACTTATTTGCTCGCGCTTATTTATTCACTAGACCTAAGGTCCTATTCATATCTCCCGCCATCATCTCGAGTACGACACCGCCCGCAGCGCAGCGCAGGTCAACCGGCCCGCTTACAAGGAACCAAGGCCTACACACTCACACAACGTAAGCCCCAAAATACCTTGCTAAGCCTTTGTAATCCTATTGTAAACTCGCACTTCCTATTTTGACTACTATTATATTGAATATCACCTTCGCTATCCAGCTTTTGCTAAAGCCTCGGCTCCCAGGTAAATTACGAAAGTATTGACCAAAACCAGAGGCGAACGCGATTTAATTTCATATTAACTTCGCGCCATTTATTGCTTAAGCGCGACGTAACAACTTCAACAATTTTTTCACCCTGTACATAATTGTACATAAATCGTAGATTAGTTTTGCACTTTAAAATTTTCCATTTCGCGCAGGGGGGCTGGCAAAATATTTACCCCCGATTATTATAAACAATTTGGTGAACAATTTTTTCAGCCTGTACATAATTGTACATAAATCGTAGAGTAGTTTTGCACTTTGAAATTTTCGATTTGACACAGGAGGGGTGTGGCTGGCGAAATATTAAATCAAATTAGGTGTTTTGTTAATTATGTGTTCATCTCTAGCGGTATAAACAATTACTTAAACAATTTTGTTCACCACGTACATAATTGTACATAAATCGTAGTTGATTTTCCCTTTGAAATTTGTGATTTCGTGAGGGGGGGGGGGCGATGGCTGGCGAAATATATACCCCCAATTATTATAAACAATTAGGTAAACAATTTTTTCAGCCTGTACATAATTGTACATAAATCATAGAGTAGTTTTGCAGTTTGAAATTTTCAATTTGGCGCGGGGGGGGGGGGGGGGGGCTTGCGAAATATTTGGCCCCAATTGTTATAAACAATTGTGTAAACAATTTTTTCATCCTGTACATTATTGTACATAAATCATAGATTCGATTGCCGTCTTGAAATTTTTTGTTTGCTATATGAGGGTGCTGACGAAATATTTCTCCAGCCCCCCCTTTTGTTTATTTTGTGACGTGTATTTCACGTCCCAATAATATTAAATACGGGCAGTCAATCGCGACCCAGTCGCCCGTCACCAGAGCCGAGCATTTCTCACATTTAATTAGTATTGTTATTAATGGGGGGATTGTTATTATTTGTTGAGGGAATGAGGATAAGGAGTCGCGACCGAGGAAGGCCGCAGACCGGCACACACACGCACACACCCATACCGGCGGCACCAGCTGATCGCCGCAGCGACGACTGCTAGGAGCGAGCAACGGCGACGAGTCTACACACACAGGCACAGCACCAACATCACTGCACACTGTACGCGCGACTCTCTCTCTCTCTCGCTTGCTCTTTCTTCCTCGCCTCTCGAGGATGATGAGCCGCTGCCCGCGCACACACATACACACACGCGCGCGCGGCCGCCCTCTCTCCCGATGCACGCAGACGCGGGAGGAGAGAGGATTCACAGCGGCAGCGGCGGCTTCCTCGAGGCACACCATCTCGGCTGTAGCCACGAGAGAGAGAGAGAGAGAGAGAGAGAGATATACCGACTCGGCTGTCGGCAGAGGGGAGAGCTAGCAGCCGCCGCGCCGCGAGCCGCATGAAGCTGCCGGCCTCTCCTAGCGTAGGCCGACGCGCGCACGTCGCCGCTGCCAACTGTGTTGGTCCGGCAGCGATAAAACCGAAAGCGCCCGATATAGATATACACGCCGGGTTGCCCGCGCGTGTATATCTAGCAATTCATAATTGCCCGCGCTGCGTAAACAGGGCGGCATTCGCGAAGCGAGCCAATGAGGAGTAGCGACTCAAATCACCGCTGACTTGGCCTTGATTTTTACATCTAAGGAAAATCAAGGCCAATCACCGTAAAGGAAAGGGCGGAAGCAACAAGAGTTTGAGCTGAAGTTGCGCGAGAAGAAAAGCCAAAATTTTGGAAGAGATTTCCGCCCTCTCCGATTTTGAGCATTGACTGCCCGGCCTTCAAGTGAGATAGTCGAGAGAAATTGTGCCTGCCGTTCGAGAATTGAGACCGCGTGGGGAGACCTTTGGCGTAGATAATCCCGGCGAGCGATAGATTGGGAAATTTAACCGGCGACCTGTGACCTGCGAGGACGAACATCGCGGACGCGCCCGACTAACCACGGTGAGTGGACTGTAATTGCCGAGCTTCCCTCGGCACTTGCAAGTGAATTATATAATTGTAGTACATCGCCGCCATGTGCTCGGGGCTCATAGGAAAATAAAGCCGTGGTGGTGTGACACCGGTATATAAGATCAGTGCGGGTCGGACCGGTAGTAAATTTAAGTATTAGTGTGGGGAAATTTCCGTGACTCGGGAAGTCGGGAGACGTGGTGAGAGTGGTCGTCGCGAGGGACGCGTGATAAGGCTAGCGTAGCCATTTCTGTGTATAGCGATAACTTAGATATAAGCGAAATTATAACTTGCGACCGGTAGTGTTACCCGACGATGAGAAATAAAGTTGAATATATTTAAAGTGAAATTTGTGGGTAATTATTATAAATTTGTGAATTCCTGATTTTTCCTATTCACGGAACATCCTCTGGGAAAAGGGCTCGTGCCGAGTTAGCCGCGCTTTCCCTGGCGCCCATTAATTTAGAAAATTTGGTAAAGTGTCGAGACAATGATAAGCCATAGTAACCCCCCACATTACAAATGTAGTGGGTTCTGATTTCAAATCACGAAAGCCATGTTACAATTTATATCTTTGTTTACGAACTTGTACATAAATCGATTTTGGTTGTACATAATGGTATATAAAGTGTACGTAATTCCCACATGATTTTTTTTTATTTCGTTATAGCGGGCCTTGGGAAATGGACATCATTTTTTTAACCATAACTTTCAATTAAATTGAAATTTCGGGGAAATTCTTACATCACAATAATTGAATAAGAATTCCTTAAGAACCCTAATGGAAAAATATGCTTCTAAAGTAGCATGCTCTCTTAATCCTACTTTTATTACTAGTATGAGACCATCTCTAAAACTTTTTATAGCATCAGCCTCTATATTTGCATTATATGCTTCTACAGCAGTATTGTCTATACCATCTTCTGTTGCCTTTAACTCTTTAATTTTTAATACTAAATCCTTTATTCTATTAGTATAATTTATAACTGATTCGTTTTCATTTTGTAAAATTTGTGATAGTTTTCCGTAAAGAATGTGGTGAAGTCAAGGATGACTCAAGTTGTGTAATATAAACTATATGTATATTTAACATGAACGGAAAAGAGGTACATGTTCACCACGTGTGGGTGCGATAGGAGGGCCTAGAGTCGAACTCGCACTTACATGTACTCCGCAGCGTCGGGTCGCGCTTGTCCACGAGGATGCCAGACGTAGCGTCGTCCTCAGCGACACTTGCAGGCGCCGCACGCAGTCTCCGCAGATCTCGTCTAAATCACGGTATAGGGCTTGCTCACGCTCACCAGTGTCAGGTACCGGGGCTAGTCGTCGCGTTTGTGTAACAAGTGTCCGCTCGGTTCGGTAGCCAAAACGTCTCTCCAAATAATTGCAGCTCCGTGCTGCGCGTCCCCTCCCTTCGGCCTACCTATACTCTCTCTCTCTCTTTCTCTCTCACCTTTCCTCGGCTTCCTCTCGTTCCCTTGTCGCTGCTCATGATGCCTGTAACGGCTGATCTAATTAATACATGTGTTATATTTGAGAGAGAGAGAGAGAGAGAGAGAGAATATGCGACGAGGTGCCATTACCCGTCATAACATGTAATATATAGCACTACACACAAATTTGTAATATAAAGACAAATAATAAACATCTTATATATTTGAATTTATATTTTACTGCTCTGTTTAGTATTTGCATAGTCTTATACATTTTTCAATTTTTCTCGCAATATTATGGATACACTTCATGATGATTCTTGATGGTTCACGAATCTACCTGAAATCCATGTTTATCCTGGTCAGTTTTGTGGATGAGTGTGGGTAGGTGATTGGATATCGGTGGGTAAATAGATGGAAGTGAGTGTATGAATGCGGGTGAAATAAAAAATTTACAGTTTC
Organism: Gastracanthus pulcherrimus; assembly: GCA_949152435.1. Taxonomy (NCBI): domain Eukaryota; kingdom Metazoa; phylum Arthropoda; class Insecta; order Hymenoptera; family Pteromalidae; genus Gastracanthus; species Gastracanthus pulcherrimus. The sequence continues at coordinate 90,650,419 of OX424573.1, read as the reverse complement.
ACTAAAAAGTATAAAGCTTATTATGCATGCTTTTAGAAACTAAAAATCATGTATCTTTGTCAGTATTAAAAATGCAATCCCATTAATTAATATTTAAAATTTTGTAGAATTAAAATAGGGTGAAATGGTAATTGCTCCAAAACTATTTGATTGGTTGAATACAAAAAAAAATAATTAATATTTTGATGAGTAATACTAAAATTAAAAATGACCTAGAATGCTGGATTTCTAATTCATCTTTTGTTTTTGAATATCAAGTAAAGAAACTGATATTAATGAAAATTCATGAAATTAAGAAAGGCGATAGCTACGAAAGCTGGATGATCATATATCTGGGTAATAAACTGGCAAAAAACAAAAAAGAAATTTGTGAATGCATTGAAAGGTTGAAAAACATAAATAATAAAATGGAAACAAATTTAATTGAAGATAAGGAAAATTTGTATCACCGCCAAAATGAAGAAATAGAAGATTCTTTTTCAGAACGAAACGCAAGTTATAATCAATAAAATTACAATGGTAAGTACTGAAACTTCGCGAGTATCTGAAAAATGAAATTAGAAAAATAATAACTAATAGTAAGGAAAATAATCCGCGCGAGATAAACAAAGGAATAAACGCTATTAGGAAGGGTTTTCAGAGTAGATCGCAGTTAATGAAAGATAAGGACGGGAACCTCTTGACAAGCGAAAATGAACTATTGAAATTATGGAAAGACTATTTCGATAAGTTATTAAACGTGCATGAAAACTCCGAGAAAATGGGAGACAAAATCGACACTGCTGAACTCCATATGGACGAGTCGACCTACAAAGAAGTAAAGACCGCAATCAAAAAGCTAAAAAACAATAAGGCCGCAGGAAACGATTTTATACCAGCTGAACTACTTAAATATGGGAGCACCGCGCTTACATCTAAAATTTTTGATCTAGTATGTACTATTTGGAGAAATGAAACAACACCAGAAAATTGGAAAGAATCCATCATCTCACCGATCTTTAAAAAGGGAGATAAAACAGACTGCAATATCTACCGGGGAATCTCACTTTTAGCTACCTGCTACAAAGTTCTGTCAAACGTAATACAGACCAGACTCATACCATTCGCGGAAGATATAATAGGAGATTATCAGTGTGGATTCCGGCGCAACGGGTCGACGAGCGATCAAGTGTTTACCATAAGACAATTATTAGAGAAGAAGTGTGAATATTGCGAAACTATACACCAGCTATTTGTGGACTTTAAGAAAGCGTACGACTCTGTCAAATGAAGCAAAATGTATCAAATCCTACTGTTCCTTGGCGTACGAAAAAAACTCGTAAAATTAATTCAAATATGTCTGAACGGAAGCACTGGAAAGGTCCGAGTGGGCGGTAATGTATCCAAATCGTTCATGATACGCGACGGTTTGAAGCAAGGAGACGGGCTTTCAACGGTACTCTTTAACTTGACGCTAGGGTATGTTGTTAGAAAAATGCAGGCTAGCGAGCTAGGCGTAACACTCAACGGAATAACGCAGATTTTAGGCTATGCGGATGACTTGGATATAGTGAGAGATAATGGTGAAACGGTGGCGAGAAACGCGGAAATCCTTATAAATCCGGCTAAAGACACGGGGTTAGAAGTGAGCGAATCGAAAACGAAATACATGATCAAGGAAAAACTGGGCATTCACCAAGGAGGGGGGGATCTCAGAGTCGGAAATTTCACTTTTGAAAAGGTTAGCGAATTCAAATATTTAGGTACAACTATAAATGATCGAAACGATATTAAAGCCGAGATTAATAAGAGACTTCATTCGGGTAATGCCTGCTTCTACGCTGTGAATAGATTACTTAAGTCAAAGCTACTGTCAAAAAATGTCAAAACAAGGATATATTATTATTTTTACTATTTATTTAGATAATTTTTTTTGGCTATTCAGCCAGTACAAATGAGTTTCGTGTGCGCAGCAATCACACGTACATAAACTTAGAATATTTATTATACAAAGGAACGCTAAATTATTCATATGTAAATATAGATTTTTTGAAACCTTACAATGTTAGACTTTTGATTTAATTTTGCATATATCACTTATTCCGCGCCGCACAGTACCGCTTCGATCTACCTGCTCAACGCGCATGCAGTTAAATGCCGGCAGCTTCATATATGCTTCGAATTTCGGGCTGTAACTTTAAGGATATAGTCTTCATATACATAAGCATGCATTAAAGCAAAAAATCGATTCTTTTTTCGGTCTATACGGAATGCCCCCTTTAATGAAACTGAAGTTAGTAGTCAGATTCCAACAGCCGGTTAGAAAAACCATCGGTTTTCAACATGCATGCTAATTAGCATTTAATGTAACTAAATATCGTTTCAGGGCCTTCTAGAAGGGATCATAACGAATTAGATAGCATGTTATTTTTAGAAAAGATACATTTTATCATCTACAATTGAACTTAGAGCGATTCTATGTTAAATGTAATATATTGGTCTAGGCCTGAAATAAGCCAACCCGTATTTTTTTTTATTCAATTGGATACAGATTGCATTACGCTAATCAATCTGAAAATGCATTGCTAAAATTTCGTTACTCGTAAAAGCAAAAAATAATTATTTTCACAAATCGAAGCAAGAGAAAAAAAAGGGGGAAAATTAGTTTAAAAAAATATAAATAAATATTACATTCTTCTCGAAAACCCCACTATTTTCGGTTGTATGAAGTTTACTCATTTTTTTTGTAGAAAAAATTTTATTTTATTTATCGAAAAATACAATTTGGAAATTCAAGTGAATATAAGATTATAAAATTTCTTTAGGGCCCTTGAAAACGTAATTAATCAATTATCGCTTTTTCTTTTTCTTTTTCTCTATACCATATTTTTGTATCTATCTTTTTACTTTCTCAAAGAAAAAGCTAAAAAAGATAATTATTTACCAGCAAACAGTTTACAAGAAAAATGGTGGGGTTTTCAAGAAATATGCATAATGCATTATTTTTAAACTGAATTTTCCAGCTGTTTTTCACTTTTTATCAGTTTGTCATTTATTTGATTCCAAAGCTTATCCGAAACCGATTTGAAATGACCCAAGAAACACAAGAAAAGGTAAAAAATTGACAGTATGAGAGTGTGTTGAATATAATATTTCCACCTTTAAGATTCACGCAAGTTTTGCAATGCATTTTCAAATAAACTTACATAATGCAATTTTTATCCAATCTGAATAAAGAAAAAAATATTTGTGTGTTAGTATTTCAAGCCTAGAACTATATCTTCAAGTTTCAAGACAATCTGAGACATGTCACCCTTCAGACTGGTCGATTTGACATAAAATGGGTCCTTCAAGATCTGTAGAGAATGTTCAAAAAGATTTAAAATCAACAAATTAACGCTGTTCATTTTCTGTAACTCACAGGGGAATAAGTATATTAGTGTATAATAAACATATGTGTACAGTTTTAGAAAATGAATAGGCTCCATGTTTTATCCATATCAGTGCCAATTTTTGTTTATTCTTGACTTCCGTTGCCGATAATTTAAAAACTAGGCCTCTGTATTTATTAATTTATATAAATATATTTGTAGAGTTTCAGAAAATGAACAAGTCTAGTTTTTAAGTAATCATCCTCGTATGATTATGCAAAAAGTAAACTGGCTGCTGCTTGAATGTGGAACTTGGCACTGGCATAAATTAAAATTAGGGCCTGTTCATTTTCTGAAATTGTACGAATATGTCTATATTATAAATTTTTAAAATATTTAGCCAAAATGTTATTAATCATTTAATAGATTTTACAATGCATTTATAGTTTATCAGAGCGCCGCACTTATAAAAAATGCAAACGCTTGCTGCTACAAGAAAAGTCCGAAGAGCAGGGTTGTTACTGTACCCTGCGCAGGTGTAGTACACATGTAATACACGTATAATAAACGCGTGATTCATGTGTAATAAGTTCTCCCGGAGCGGTCTGTACTCTTAATACTTTTAACAATTTTTAAATAAAAATCAGTTGAGATCGTCGAACTTCTGTTACTAGTAAGTATAATAAATGCTTTTCTATTGTTAAAAAGTTCAATTAAAATAGAAATTTATAATATATAATGAAATAATAACCTAGTGAGGTTATGTTTATCTGAAAATAATTATTTTTATTTATTGAATGTATGTATATATACACAGTAAGACGTTTCAATAACAACATTTTTGTTAATATTACAGTTTATATGCAATGGGTAAAAAGACACACGAACATTGGGGTGGTTTTACCCAAATTCGTGATGTGACTGGAAAGAACATTAAAAAACTTTTTGCCATTCATGCAAAAAGGAATTTTCAAGGAGATATGCTGTATTTCTCGAAGCTCATAAGTAAGTTTTAATGTCTGTTTTATAACTTCTTATAAGATAAGTTCAAGTTAACTAATTGTTCATTATAAAAAAGTTTCGTTTGTACCAAATAGAAAGTTCTTGGTAACAATTTTTTAAATAAAAAAATTACAATATTTTAACACTTCATTGGATAAAAACATGTAAAGCCATTTAATTCTTGGATAAGCATATGATATAGGTACTATAATGTACTAATAATATGTTAAAATTTAATTAAAGGTTTTTGTATGTCATACATAGAAAGCTTCGTGATGCAAAGTTATATTGTAAGGGTGAAAATATTGCACTTATTATTAAATGTAATTATTTTATTTAAAGGAATGCATGCAGAGGACCAACAAATGAAGAACAACCAAATAAATTCTACATTGACCGCAACAAAGAACAGCGCTGCAGGTCCAACACTCGACAAAGCTTCTGCGTTGAACGTAACAGAAAACAGCGCTGCAAGTCCAACACTCGATAAAATTATGCAACTAACTTTCAGTGAAGATGTTAAAAAAAAGAAATAGATATTTTATTTTTAAAGTGCTTATTATACAGTAATGTAGATTTAGAAAAGATTGATTTAAAACACTGGAAAAACCTTTTGCAAACACTTAATCCATCATATGAAGTACCAAATAGTGACGAAATGAAAAATAAAATTTTAAATGATGCATATGAAAAAACGATTGCACATAACATGCGAAGAGACTTTTTAAATATTATAGGTAGTATTACGCATTACAGTAATGAAGAGATACATGTTCTGAGTTTTGCTATCAATACTAAAAAAGAGTATATCCATGTTTATTATAGTGTAATAAACAAACAATAAAATGATTATAAAACAAAATTAGAAATTTTTTTGTGTTTCTGTTGCAAAAGCTAATAGTACATATGGTATATTAGTACATTTTTTTATTTATGAGGGTAAAATTTAAACAAAAAATGTTGGCGAAGTAGACAACAATGAAAGTTGTATAATACTTTCTTTGAAAACATTGATTCATATTTTAAGACATGAAAACTCTGCTTTTTCGCTTCTAACTAATGAGGATCTAGCTAGATTTTTAAAGTACAATAAAGCATTAGATGAATTTAGTCATAAATTATCCGAGTTACAATATTCATTAGCAGATGCAACAAAGCACTTATTTCAATTACTCGATGATGGTGTTTTATCGATCAATCAATCTGCAACAGAAGACATTATAAAGCATCTCAGTCCAGTGTGTTTAGTAGCCAATTTTTTTAAGCATACTTATAACGGTCATTTGTATGTAAAATATGAACCTTTAAGAGAAATTATATACAGATATTTATTTTAATCAGCACCCAAAGAAATTTTTAAAGGACTGAATTTACTTGTAAAGGCTGGCATGCCCTAGGTGACATCGACAGCTGTGTTAAATTATTATTGTTAAATTTTAATGAAATTTTGTTAGGTTTAAATCTTGAATTTTTTATTATTGATAACACAGCCCTACTAAAAAATCTCACTTGAGAATCAGATGAGAATCAGGTGATTCTCATCTGAAACTCACGTCAAAATCATACGCGAGTCTCACGTGAGTCTCATGTGTTTTTCATGTGATTCTCATGTGACTATGATCGATAAAAAAATATTTTAAAAATTAATATGAAATAAATATATATATATATATATATATGATATACTATAAATCAAATTGATAATTTGTACAAGATAAGGGTTGTAAAATAAAATATTATATATTTTTTATAAACATTTACTTTACAAAAATATAAAATTATAACTATGCATTACATGAGTAGTTCTTAATAGTGCAATAAATTTGGTAAAGCACAAATATACATATTTTCAAGAATTTTTATAAAAATACAAACAGTCATAATTTCCGACGTTGGTACAATAATAGATTCTGCTGCGATGCTGTCTATTACTTTTAATATCTTATAATTTGGAAAACGGTTTCTTGTACATATGATATTGCATATTGTATACTCTTGTTTTGACTCTTCGTCTACAATAAAACTAATAATTTGCACAAATCGTTCGTCTTTTAATTGTACAAATGAGTTGTTTGATCTTAACTTAGATTTAAGAGAAGACTCGTATAAACATCCATCTTTTATCATTTTAACGTACATTTTTGTTGAATCTTGCGATAGTTGTAGTCTATTTAATATGTCATTATCTACAAAGTCACCTCTACCAAAGTGCGTAATAGAAGATAATTTACAATAATTCTGAACTTTGAATGTAAGAATATCATCGCAGTATATTTTTACCAAAGTACTGACTTGCGGATAAACGAATTCTTGTAAAGCTAATGTGAAATGATTAATATTAATAAATCGTACAATTTGTAATGTAACTCCTTTGGAACATTTAATCGCTGTTAATAAATGATGGTTTGCAGATTCAAGTGAAAATTTAGACTGGCACCATAGGGGTCCCCAATTTAATACACCACCACATAGATGTAGCAGCTGATGGACGTTAAAGGTCATAGATTTTATGCCATAGTACTCTTCCGTTTTTGCTACAAACTCGTGTAGCATTTTATCAGCTCGATCTAATTCTCTGATGTGAATACTACTCTGTAATAATACATATAGACTTTCTACAAAAAGAAGCCAATGATTTAACTTATCTCTGCTCAAATGTTCAATCAGAAGCGGAACACTGTAGTATAATATGTAGTTTTTCCATTCACGGGCTTTCCAATCATTTCTACTGCTTAATGGTCGGCTTAATCGCGAGAGTTGATGAGGGGCAGTAATTTTACTAATTTTAAAATCAAGTTCTTTAATGTCATTTGTGCTCATCGATTGAAGTGGTAATTCGTAATTTGTTTCGCAACACCTTCTAAGTAGCAATGTAAATAATCTGGCATAAAACCAGAAATAATATTAAAATAAGGCAAATTTATAAGAGGCGACGGATTTTGAATACCATCAATTGGTTTTTCGGGAGTAGCAAGTAACATATCACGAATGGTACTTTCATGATCTCGATAAACTAAAGGAGATATTAATAATGGATAGCGCATGCTACCTTCAGCCCACTGGCCGGGATATTTACACCAATTGCATCCATTATAGCCGTTGAACTGCTTGTTACCTTAAATCGGAGTCCGAGCGACAGAATCAACGCAACAAGATAGAACGTGAGGCTTGACTAGGCGTTCTTCTCCTTTTATATTACATGAAATACCTTCATTTGACAATTTATTCATAATATCAACAAATGTATCTAAAAAAACATTCATGTCAGGTTTCTTTTTATTAAACCATAATCCACACGTAACAAGTTTCTGCGTTCGTTCTTGCTTTGGCAATTCATTAATCATAAGATAAACGGGCCAAATTGAATATTGTGAGCATTCGAATTTTGGTGCTCCATCGGTATTCAAAACGGTAGTTATATAATTATGTTTATCTTCTTCTTTTAATTTATGTAAAAATTTATTATATTCTTTTCCGTCATAAACATCTTCTATATATCCAGTCCTATGACCTCTTTCTTTGACAACATATTCATAGTGATCTTCGTAAACTTTCAATAAATCTCTTATCTGTGTAGACGGATCGAGCATAACAAAAAAACTCGTATTGCTAGGATTATTTAAACATAATTCTGCTTGGCAAATGGAGCAACTTTTTATATACTTTATGTCCCCAAATTTACCTATGTATGCTGAGCAAACGTGACAAACAGCATGAAATTCAGTCATTTCTTTGGGGTTCAAAAATTTATCTGCTGCATATTTTGTATCTGGCATAATTGGTGTTTCGAAAATTGTATTGACGAACTTAAATAAATTCGTTATACCACTTACTAATAAATTGTTAGAAATACAAAATTTTAAAGACATCAGTAGTAATTCTCCCTTTTTTATTCTTACTGGAGTAGAAATGGATTTGAAAAAATCTTCACTATCTATCATCTCTTGCAAATTTTGAGGATATTTGTTCGATTGAAGATGTCTGAATTCATGCTCATTTTCCAAAAAATGAGGAAGATATTCGTTTAAATCCATGTCATTCGATTCATTACTCATGATACTCTGAAACATACGTAATTTACATATTCTTGAGTGTAACAATATACAATATTATATTTTCCTTATACATGCAAAATATATTTTGGGAGTTATTAGAACAACAAATAAACCTATAATGTATTTTTACTGAATTAAAATATTTATAAAAGTTTTAAATAAAATCCCAAGTGAAAAATAAATATGTAGATAACTTTATAAAATATTTAAATTTATTAACCCGTTTACGCCCAAAATGGCATAAAATTTATTTATTTTTCAACCGCTATACTTTTTAGGTAACAGTTATTCAAATTTTATGAAACTAGATGTCTTTTTGTATTTTTTCCTGCTCTTTCTGAATCCGGCATCAGATTGACGATATCTACCTCCATTTTTAAAATACAGTGGTTTAACGCTGAAAAACTGCAAAAAATGTGACATTTTTTTTCAAATAATGATGAATTTCAACCAGAATCCGTTATCGGAGGGTGCTAAAACTCTGGATTAAGTGGAACACAGACCTATACTAAAAGATAGGATACTTGGTTAATCGAAATTCAAAATGGCGGCCACAGAAACAGCTGTTTTTATACAGTAATGACATACAAAGTTTTTCGATTTTTTCTCGATAAGTATTAACTTTACGAAAAAATTTTATAGAATAAAAAGTGCTTAGAATTAGTCAAGGAACATAACTGAATTTTTTCAGAATGTTTCGGGTAATTATTTTTCAACCGCTATACTTTTTAAGTAACAGTTTTCAAATTGTATGAAACGATTTTTCAGCGTTAAATCATCATATTTTAAAAATGGAGGTATATATCGTAAATCGGAGGCCGGATTCAGAAAGAGCAGGAAAAAATACAAAAAGACATCTAGTTTCATAAAATTTGAATAACTGTTACCTAAAAATTATAGCGGTTGAAAAATAAATGAATTTTATGCCATTTTGGGCGTAAACGGGTTAAGTAGAGATAACAGCGAACAAACATCAGAATTAAGACAAAGACAATAGTTATCTTCAGTCATTATTAGTTATCATGTTAACAATTATGTTTATTTTGAAAATTATTAAAAAGTTCTAAAAACATTTTCTTCACTTTTCTTCAAATTTTTTTTACTGTAAAACACTTTATTTATATTTATCAATAATTATCAAAAGAAATTTCCGCAACAAATTATGAAAAATTATAATTCATAATTATTGATTAAATTTGATAACATATAATTAATATTTTTTATTAATTAACCATTTTTGAAAAATACTGATAATCTTTGTAAATAAATTTCTAATTCAGACAATATTTATTAATAGTTATTAGTATGTATCAAAAAACTAATATTATTTGTATTTATTAGACTTTATAAATAACTATAAACAATTATGAACAAAAAATTCCACTAGGGTATCAGCTGATTTTGAGGTGATAATCATGAAAAATTTGGATCCTTGATTCATTTTGCCCCGTTGTTTAAAATTATTAAAATTTATAAAATTCTCTTTCCTCCGGCTGATCGAAAATACTCCATTTTATACAATTTACAATTGTAAAAATTTCAGAATTATATAAAAAATTTATTTAAATTGATATAAAATGAGAAACCCTTAATTTCTTATTCGTTTTCTGTACACGAAAAAGTGCCTATTCATACTCTAGTTAAAGAAAGTACGATGTGTAACAAAGGGATAAGTGGCTCTTTGTGACTTAGATAATGTGATCCTCGTGTCCTTCTCGGACGTCTATGGCACCTATATCTAATACTGCGTCTTTGACTTACATATTTATGCTGCAATGGGTCTCCCATTTCATTTATCGGTAGAGGGATTTTATTATAATAGTTTATTTAAATTCTGAATATATGTTTATTTTTGTTCGTATTATTATAAATAATTCCAATTTCCTCATAATAACAATTTTGACTGGATTAATTAATTTAAATTTGAATGGAAATCCCGCCATACGTAGGAGGCGCTGGAGCCCACGCGCGCTTGCGCGCTAGGCATAAGCAGGTACGCCGACAAGGCCACGTACTCATTTACATAAGGGTCCTTCTACATATGATTGTTAACATGCAACAAGGTTTATAACTATTGAAATGGTTTATGATAGTGCTCTGAAATATTATAATAAATTAATTAACGTCTCATGGTAACTGATTTTTCAGAAACTTAGACTCACGTGGACACGGATCCTGTTTTGCGTATACAACTGCACGCATATGGCCGATATATTGTAATCCTTATATTAGGCCAATTTATCGGACCATATAGCTTGATTGCATTGTATATGTAATATGTTGTAGCAATAATTTTGCAATAAGTATGCTATGTCATGGAAAACTAAGCATAGATTTGGAATCCCCGTAATTTTGTTTAACGGGAACATGTATTGTTTTACCATAACTAGTATTTTTTTCAGTCATAAATTAGCGGAAAAACATTGTGTTTTCACGGCTTGGCCACAACAGGTGGGGGGAAGCCGCCGGCAATTTTATCTCATATATTCAGAAATGATATTCGATAGTTTACAATAATTATTTTATACCCAGACTAAAAGAGCAATATGAATAAAATCACGGGATCATATATATAATAAAAAAATATTTTCTCTAAAACCATAAATATGATATTTCATTATGACCATTACGGACAGATGAAATATAAGATGATTAGTGGCCTTCAACAGGGGGTGCTTCTGGGAAGAGCGACGCATGATTTATAGGCATCTATATGTAAATAAGTTGCGGTGCGCAGCCGCTGCCCAAGCCGCCGAATCTCAATCGCCTGAAAAGCAAGGTGATGAGTAACCCGGAGGCCTGACAGAGAAACACTTGATTTTCCGAACCACCTAGCAACACACCAAGAACTTCAAGTCACCTCGGCGCTACCTTTTTCGCGCGAATACAGTCTACAGGTGTCACCGTAATACTGCGATATCACGACACCCGTCAATTTTACGAGGTGCTAGGAAGCATTGAGAAGACGGACCAGGACGAGGAGCCAAGGTTAACGTAACTGTTACCAATCTTTTGTAGCTCTATTTTCTCCTCTCTCTTTTCATTTTTCGGCCCAGGGGAATAAGGCGTAAAGCCCAAACCTTGAAGTTGGTTCGCCCAACTTTGCCCTCTATCCGTAGTCGGGTCCGCACGGAGTATAACAATAAAGTCAAGCACTTTCCTCTCCACCGAGAGAATTACGATGCCTGTGGCTTGTGATTCTTTCCCAAGGGTGCTGAGGTTTCTCCGGACCCACATAACAGAATAGTATACTAACAACGTTAGAGTCAACATAACTAAATTCACGCGAACTAACAAAATTAACTTTTGTACTCTAATAAATATAGTAGACTCTAGGTTATCTCCAGAATTTACAATAATTTATATATATGTTTTACCTATTTTATAATTTCATTTGGCTTCGATGTACTGATAGTCGACCGATCGACCTCTCTCTAAAGAAAACTGAATTTACAGAAAGAATTATGGTTGAATGTTCTTTTTGTTATCTAAAGTTTAATATAAATAAAGAAATAAAGGTGAACAACCATATTATCTAAACATAATTTTTGACTAGTCTACATTATTGTCTACTATTTATTCATCCTCAATCCTTGTAATAACAATATTTCGCACACATGTCCAAATAAATTTTATATGTCATAAAATGAATAAAATGATTAAATGTCTTAAATTAACTTACTTACTTAAATTAATTATTATCAAATTGAACATTCTCATCATATCAATAACCCAGGTAAAAGTAAATAAAATCTATAACGGTTCGTTGGTAAAATAAAAACTGAATCAATCTTATGTACAAAAGAGTATAGTAAGAGACACAGGATAAATCTCCCTATCTCTATATAAATATTTATGGATATAACTAAATACATAAATAGTTACTGATTAGATTATTTATAATATTTATTTAATAATAAGGATAAAGACACTCACTGCAATGCTTAAACATCATCCTCGCTGAAAAAAAGCCAATTTTTCCCCTAGTTGCACAATGTACTATTATCCCAATAGCAGATATTAATATAATTTGTTACGTATGTATACATTTTGCTTTAGCGGTTAAAAGTGCACATAAGAGTGACAGTATGGAAATTAAAATTATATTAATTAAGGTAAATTCAACTTTATACATTGTTGTAAATTCATAAAAGAAATTTCCATGACAAATTAATGACAGTTTAATTTATCAGAATTAATATTTTAGTTATCATAATGTCATCCTTGTATAATGTACATTTTTAGTCGCTACAAGTTAAAGTTTATTACTTAATATAATGTAATTTATAATATTGTTCAAAAATTATAAAACTAGTTTCCATGCCAAAGTTAAGTTCTTTAGGTATATACAATAGTTTTCAAACGAGACACGATAATAGAATATATTTTTCAAATATGTTAACCGAGCAATTTTGTTAATCCAAAATGTTACCTTCGCTCTCATTTGAAAACTCATACCTAGAGAGTTGAAATGTTGTAATTAATAATTATCTTTTTATATTAGTAACTTACATTATCAACATTACTTTCTTCGACAATATTGTGTGAAATGAGAAGTTGATTTTTCTCAAGGGAAGTTTCATTCATGCTGTTTACCTGTATAAATAAAAATATGACAAATATATTTATTTTTGTACAAAAATAAAATTTAAAAACATAAATTTATAGATCATCATATACCTCATCCGAATGATGCAATAAATCAGGAGCAATGGCAGCTTTATATCTTTAAGCTGTTCTTTTTGTGATAGCTTCATCACCAAGCTCTAAATGTCTTTTATATATATCTGTGATGAACTATTTCATACTTCCTTCTTATTTTTTTTATCTTTCTTTTATCTTCTCATTTCGTAACGTCTCTACGAAATAAACATTTTCCTTTTTGACTTTTACATAGAATCCTACAGAAATTTAATATAGACATTAGGACAAATAACTCAATCGAGCTCTATTCGGAATAATTAAGCACCTGTGTTTGATTATCCCAAATAGAATTCGAACGAGTTAATACCGATCTCGGAATATTCCATTTCTTATGGTAAACTCGGTTGGCTGTTAGTCACCCGATGTTGCTATGACGAAAATAATATTCTACCTGTAAGAGTTTCCCATTATATCGATACTCGAAGTAAGAAGGAGCCCTCAGCTCATGTAAATCTGCCTGCGAGTAGATCATTCTTGCCGTGCAAGTCAGCGAGTGTAGATCGTCGCTACTCCTGTAAACCGCGTGTTAAGTAAAGCACCAGCGACGCGCCCACGTGTATCCACGAACGACGAGCGCAATTGGAGAAATTGTATTAGGACCTCTTTACTTCAATAAAAATCACCGATAAGGTAACTAATAAAACATTATTTAAACCTTACAACAGACTCTCGAGTCTGATCACTAAACCGCCTCCTCTCCAAGCCTCCCTTTCCTGCCTTAGCCACGCAAACAATCTCGCGCGTGCAAACCGCTCGGCGCGACGCGAGAAACGCCGTAACGTTCGGGCTTTATTTATTCATAATAAAAGCCAGTACGTCACATATCCATAGTTGTCAACTATAAATTTTTATCAAAAAATTTCACTCGCTTCAAGTAATTTTTATATATCCTACTATTGACATTTAGGTCGTAATACTTATAATAAACAATTTAATATTGAATTTAATTTTACTTATTTTTGTAGTTAATTGTAAAATGTGTAAACGTGACAGCTAAAAAGGAACAGAACTCAGAACACAAGGTTAGCATTGGTTTATATATATATATATATATATATATATATGAAGAGCAAGATCTTGTGTGTTGTGTTTATATCTATATAGTCTATATAGATATACTAAATAATGTTAATATTACGTGCTCTTTATAGCTGTTATAACCCTTATGTATGCACAATATATAAACACTATACTACTGTACTATACAGTATATAAATATTATAATTACTTTTTAATGTATAATCATTATACTATAAAATAAATATTAATAATTACTAAATTGTTAGTACTATATTAATAACCTCAGTTTATAAAATTACGGATAGTTTATTTTTATGTTGTAAAACAAAATAATAGTACCATTGCGAGAAACTCGAAATTATGGATTTGCTCTAATTAAACGTTGCTGCTAAGACAAAACTATAACAAATCGATTGCGATTAAACTACATTGATTGCGCCAATAATTTTATTATTGTATAATTTGCAATATTTATTTAATAATAAATTATTGGTTTTTGTGGATAATCCTAAGGAATATTTCGCCGTTCCGCATTTCTTATTCCAGCAGTCTTCTGTAACATCGGATGCAATATATTGTATATAGAGTAAGTGTGACCAGTGACATACGTTTATATAGTATTGTTTTTATATGCGATTGCGCATTTGTGTAGTATATACTTGACACCTTTGTTTTATAGAAAATCAAATATTATATGTGTAGAGTACATGGATTAGTGCTATAACTCTGAAAGGAAGAAAAAAAAATATTATATCGCTTTTTTAATACATCAAGTTAATAAGTGCTTTAACTTTAAGTCGAGTGTATGCAAAAAGTTTATGTTAATTGCAAAACGTAATAAATGCAAAAATGTCGAATTATTATGCGTGTTTGCGATATCTTGACGACAAACTCAAATATTATTATGCACCAATACGAGACATTTATCAAAAACACAGTGATAAAATATATATATATCACCAAAAGATTGTAATGATTTTGATCCGAAACATAAATACTATGTTTTGTGGAAATCAGTAAACGCCAAGAGTTTAGAAAGTAGCTTTACTGATAATACTCTTTACCAAGCATACATAGTATGTTTAGGAGGTATTTTTTGAATATAATTTTATTTTATGGATTGATTTTTAATCTTAAATATATTTTTTAAATATAAATTTTGTATTAGAGTAACAGAAGATGATCCTAAGTTTAAGGCAGTAAACAAATTGAAACGACATATCATTCCAAAAAAATATACATCAAGTGACTCTAGTGAGAGCATATCTATCGAGAAATCTGAGGAATCTAAAGCTGTATATATATGCTATACTGCTTAGATAAAAATTAAATTAAAATAATTAATTATTATAATTTATAGCAACATATTGCACTGATAAAGAAAGTTGTTAGTCAACAGAATTCCCAAAGAACTATACAATAGTATTAAATTAAACTACTTTTAACAAATAACTAGCGAGATATTTAAAATTTGAATTTTTTTTTTTAAATTTTGCGACTTTATTAGACACTATATAGAATCTGCCATTTTGAATATTATTAAACTATGAAATTATATAGACAGAATATTGTTTTTCTTTTGTGGATTAAAGGTCATTCTTGACTATTACAAAGATCTCAGTAGGATTTTTTTGCATGTTCATTGTGCGAAATAGTACATTACGATATACAAGTGTCGTAAGTGGGATTTTAAGGCACGGCCGAGTTAAGCGATCGAGCGCCGCGAAAATGTCACTAAAGACACGCGTATCGTAATAATACATTACGATACTAGTGACAAAAGTCGCCCTTTATGGCACGGCGTGTATAAGCGCCCGAGCGCACCGAGTGCGCTTAACACCGTGATATAAAGACCGACTTATGACACGAGTATCGTACGATTTATTATGACACGTCGTGGCGTAAACCTCGATTTACCGCACGCTCGTGCAAGAATGAACTCGCTATATCTCGGTTTACGCACGTTGTGTCATAAAATATCGTACGTAGAGGGGTGAAGAGATTTTACCCTTTTGCTCGGGCGATAACGTCCCCACGAGGGTGGAACTACTTTACCGCACTAGGTCGTAATATACTATTATAGCACTGACTAGCATAAATCCTCTGTCACGCCTATCCGTGGCATTAGCAGTCCATTTTTGCACCGTGAGGTTACGATTAGCACGGTGCAAAAATGGACTACTTATGCCATAGGCGTGACATAAGTGAGGATTTATGCCACGCAGTGCTATAAAATATTTTATTCACGACTGAACTATAATAGCCACTTTATTCCCTGAAAAGCGGGACTAAAGTATCATTTTATTCCCTCATATTATTTTTTCCCGCATTTGCGGGAATAAAGTAACTTTATTCACGCAAATGAGGGAATAAAGTTTTTACTCCCGCATGTAAAGTTTACAAACTTGAAAATTTTGACAATTTAATTTGTATTGACGTAAGTCAGTAAACTCACGCGCGGAAATAATTTACGACTTTAGTCCCTTGTTGCATAATGTAATATTACGCACTTGTTATAAAATTTTCTTGCCCAAGTTGGACAATTTACAATAAATGCATTTAAATAACATTAACGTATAAGATTTTATTTACCGTACGCTCGTGCAAGGCTGAACTCGCTAAATCTCGGTTTACGCACCTTGTTTCATGAAATATCGTACGACACTAGGGGGGTAAAGGGATTTCACCCTCGCAGGGACTTATCACCCTTGCTTAGCTCGGGCGATAATGTCCACACGAGGGTAAAACTATTTTACCGCACTAGTGTCTAAATATATTATAATCTTTTAATTGATAACGCTTATTAAAGAAGTTACAAAGTTGATATAAATTGTTTTTATTTTAGATTTATTAAAGACGGTAGACTCTAACTTATTACTGCCTCTTCGTTCATCGACGCCAGTTAATAGTTTATCAAAATGTACAAATTCACGTGACGTCAGGAGTAGATCTCAAGATTCTTGTTCAAAGCCACAGGGTACCTTGAGAACACAACTTGAATCTGATTCCCAGTCACGTTACGGCTCACACCGATCACAGAAATCAGATTCAACATCAAGGTCTACCTCACGACGGTCAAAACTTTCTCGTTCAAATTCACTTCACACGTCTCGGTCTAAGTCACGGATGTATACCGCTAGTTCTGCGTCAAGGACGCATACAGCTCCTTGTGCGTCACGAACGAATCGGCCTAAATCAAAAACACTTACGCCTCAGCGTACGCCGCGTTCGCATACGCCTCGGCATACGTCGCGTTCGCGTAGACCTCGGCATACGTCAAAGACGCACACCCCTCAGCGTACGTCACGTTCGCATACCTCTCGGCATACGTCGCGTACGGTTAGACAGAGGCATACGTCGAAGACGCATACCCCTCAGCGTACGTCACGTCCGCGTACGACTTGGCATACGTCACGGTCGCATACCCCTCGACATACATCCCAAACGCATTCACCTCAGCGTACGTCACAGACGCATTCACCTCAGCGTACATCGCAGACGCATTCACCTCAGCATACATCTCAAACGCATTTGTCTCAGCGTACGTCAAGAACGCATTCATCTCAGCGTATGTCACAGACGCATACACCTCAGCGCACGTCACAGACACATTCACCTCAGCGTAAGTCACAGATGCATTCACCTCAGCGTACGTCACGTTTGCATAAGTCACGGACGCATACTCCTCCGCATACATCTCAAACGCATTCGTCTCAGCATACGTCACAGACGCATGTACCTCAGCGTACATCACACACGCATACACCTCAGCGCACCTATGCTGTGGAAAAGACGAATATTGGCCAATAGATGTTTGGATTTGTCCAAAGTAAAAACTCCTATTCCTAATTGAATCCCAGTCAAATTATGCACACCAGGAAAAGTGAATTTATTATTATGTACGTTAGAAACATTCTAACATACCAGTATATATAATGTAAATACATGATGCGCAATATATATATATATGTATGATTCATACGATTTGAAATCGTTATTACAATATTAATTAGTTTATTTTTCCAAAATTTCCATCATGCAAAATAAAATTTTGAACATATATTTTCTACACATCCAGTATAATTACCGTTTTTTATTCAGAACTTATAAACATAATATTTTCATTATCTCATATAGGTTTGTATGAAGATTACCTAAACGACCATAAGTATTATTCAAAGCTATCTAGAAAATCAAAGGATTTATTGATTAAAAATGCCACTCAACACTTAAGCTATCATATACGTGATGTGAGATCAAACTTGTTGAAAACAATTAATGCCACTGCATAATTTTTTAGATTATAAAACCACCTTAAGTCTTCCTAAGAATAAATATACTATTTATACTTTTATTTTTAATAAAAAACCTGACCAAATAATTTTTTTTTATTTAATTGTGTTCTACATTTAACTGAAGGTCCTAACATTTACTAATTTATTTTGTATATTTACCAGTGTTACAGTTTTTATTGTTTTTAAAAGTGTCGAGACTCGGGCGCGAACCTGGAATCTCCAACTTGCAAATCCGACATTCTACTGTTTGCGCTACGGCCGCCAACGGCGATGCACTTTTCGAATCG
Source organism: Gastracanthus pulcherrimus (assembly GCA_949152435.1). Taxonomy (NCBI): domain Eukaryota; kingdom Metazoa; phylum Arthropoda; class Insecta; order Hymenoptera; family Pteromalidae; genus Gastracanthus; species Gastracanthus pulcherrimus. The sequence goes on along the minus strand of OX424573.1, from coordinate 90,631,706 downwards.
GTCTCTTATTGCAACTAGACACCCGTGACGTTTCCACGCCTAATACCATGAACTTTGACGTAATTTGAACAATCATGTCTCATATTTTCTGTAATTTTCACTTTTGAAGGTAATGCATATGTAGGAATTGCGCGCGTAATGTTTATACGGTACATAGTTATATCGTTGCAAAATAACGAATAAAATTTCAGGGGTCTATCACTTAGTCTTCATGATTATTTAACGAGGTTTTTATAAAGCAATCCAATAAGCTAAATAAATACATGAATAAAATTTTTTTACGTCCTTTAGTCGAATGAGAATCCGATGAGAATCAGATGAGAATCACATGAGACTCACGTATGATTTTGGCGTGAGATTCAGATGAGAATCACCTGATTCTCATCTGATTCTCATGTGAGATTTTTCAGTAGGGAGGACCACAATATGAAATCGGGGCGGAGCATTGCTGATCTCAATTGATCTTAATATTTTTTTGTGTCGCTGTTCACGATGCCGGTGACGATATGACCCGAGCACGTCTGGTTCAAGGTGAAAGGAAGGTCAAACCCCTCCTTTAATCCTTTCATATGATTTTTATCCATTAATTTATCCAATAATATAAATCCATCGATATGATTTTTTTGACCCTGGATTCTGAAAGAACGGAAAATTTTACGTCCAGATACGCTTTAACCGTTTCGTCAAAGTGACCCTTAGAGGTCATTTGAAGGACATTTGGAGGTCAAATCCTTGTTTCGAACTTCTAGGCTGATATTAAGGCAAGAAATAGGTGTCGGAACCGTTAATCTTTATGTTCTTGGGGTCGCTGATCACGATGCCGGCGTCCATATGACCCCAGCACGTCTGGTTCAAAGTCAAATGAACGTCAAACCCCTTAATTCGATCGATATGATTTTTTTGACTCCGGATTCTGAAAGAACGGAAAATTCTACGTCAAGGTACGTAGAATTTTCCGTCGAAGGTTTTTACTTTCATCCTATCCAGTATTGACTAAAACAATTTTAGTTACAGATTGAACAGATGCATAGGATATTGTAGAATCATTCATTTTATCCTACCCAAATATATTGGTCAAGCAGAAACAGCAATCCGTGATTTAATCTGTTGAATCTTGTCAGATCGTAGGAGAAGCAAATGTTTATTTCTTCTTACATGTGATTCGCAAAAAGCAAGAAATGCATAATATTTTCGAGATTCAATAATTGTTCATTTCACTAGCATCTATATTAAAACAGACTCATTTCTTGCATTAATATGAGTCTAAAAGTACGAGAAACGGATTTGACCTCCAAATGTCGTTCAAATGAACCCTAAGGGTCACTTTGACGAAAATGTCAAAGCGTATCTAGACGTAAATTTTTCCGTTCTTTCAGAATCCGGGATCAAAAAATCATATGGATGGATTTAAGGGGTTTGACCTTCATTTAACCTTGAACCAGATATGCTGGTGTCATATGGACACTGGCATCATAATCAGTGACCCAAAAAACATAAAGATCAACGGTTCCGACACCTATTTCTTGTCTTAATATCAGCCTAGAAGTTCGAAACAAGGATTTGACTTCCAAATGTCCTTCAAATGACCTCTAAGGGTCACTTTGACGAAAAGGTTGAAGCGTATCGGGACGTAAAAGTTTCTGTTCTTTCAGAATCCGGGGTCGAAAAAATCATATCTATCGATTTAAGGGGTTTGACCTTAATTTGACCTTGAATCAGACGTGCTGGGGTCATATGGACACCGGCATCGTGATCAGCGATCCCAAAAACATAAAGATCAATTGAGATCAGAAATGCTCCGCCCCGATTTCATATTGTGGTCCTGTGTAATTATTACCTTGATATTTATTTAATTGTTCAGTTTGATAATTGTATATTTATAGCGGTTTAAATGAAGAAAAGACACATGTTATGGGAAAAAGCCTAATCGGCATAAAAAACCCTGATTTATTACATTGAAAACACAGAACTATTTTAATGAAACGATGAATTGGAATATTTGTAACGAGTAATGCCGCACACAGAACAAGAACCCACATCACATTCACGTTGACACAGTTTTTTAATAAAAAATGTTGTTGCCAAGAAGGCGTCAATGCCAAGAAGGCGTTATGCCAAGAAGGCAGTCGACCGTTTGATTGACTAATCGTTGTTCGCAATACGTTGGTTTGTGTTTTAGTTGTTAGTAGTTAAAGTCACGTTATGACGAAAAATCGTTAATTCTCGTTGATGAGTTAGTAGGTTGATAATACGATAAACGAACGGATAAACCTGCGGAAATATCGCGGGAAAGATCCGCACGTGGCCAGTTGTCGTTGACTACTACTTTCTTCTGGCGTGAGTTTGCGGCGCCGCAGGAGAGAGTCGCCGTGGACAGTGCCGCCACTCTCCGACGCACTCATGCGAACTCAGCCAGAAGTTCACTCACACAACGCACACGCAAGCAATAGATGGGTTAGAACGGAACAAGGATTATCTAATTATAATGATAGAACAGGTTAATTTACATTATTATTCAATAATGCGAAGACATATGACTGCGACAGAATTTGGTATATTGCAGCAATAAATTAACCAGAATTGAATATTTTTTCTATGCAAGTAATAAATATGCCAGCAACCATTCGCAAAATTAACTTTTCAAGTATTAACGACAGTTTTTCAAAGTTACGTACTACAAAGTCTGAAGCTTCAACAGCTTCACTGACTACACTTCTTCTTAATGAATAATATATTTATGTTCCATTCAACAATTTCCCATCTGCGGAAACCCTTATAATAGGGGTTGAAAAGAAAATAAAAAGCGGAAAAAAATCCTTACTGACACCGGTATTTAAAAAAGAAGTTTTTTATGGCGGTATTATGTTAATTGGCCCTACGGGTATCTACAAAGAAGAATTAAACAATTTTCCATGTGCAGAAAACCTTATAATAGGGGTTGAAGGGGGATAAAACGTTAAACAAAATTGTTATTGACACGGGTATTTAAAAAGAGGATTTTTTATGATAGGACTATGTTTATTGACCCAACAGGTATCTCGAAAAAAATTTGAACAATTTTCCATGCGCGGCAACTCTTATGATGGAGGTTCAAGGGGGAGGGGGGGAGGGGGGTTGAAAAGACAAAAAATCAGTACTGACACCGGGCATTAAAAAGAAGATTTTTTTATGATGAAATTATATTGATTAGCACAGCAGGTATCTACAAAAAAGTTGAACAATTTTCCATGTGCGGTAACCCTTATAATAATAGTCGGGGGTGAAAAGAGAAAAAAAATTGTTATTAACATTGGTATTTAAAAAAAAGGCTTTTTGTGTAGGGACTGTGTTAAGTAGAGCATCGCATACCTACAAAAGAAGTGAACAATTTTTCATGTACGGAAACCCATCTAATAGGGGTTGAGGGGGGTAAAAAGCGAAAACAATCGTTACTGACATTGCGATTTAAAAAGAAGGTTTTTTATGACGGTATTATGTTAACTGACCCTACATGTATCTACGAAAAAACAATGAGCAATTTTCCATGCGCAGAAATCCCTTATAATTGGTATTGAAGGAAGGTGAAAAGCGAAATAAAATTGTTACTAGCATCGATATTTAATAAGGTTTTTTATGACGACATTAAAGAAAACGTCAATTTTTGTTTAATCTGTTATATCTCAAAAGCATATTTTTAAAAAAAAATTGAGATGATTGGGAATATGAAGAAGAGTTTTCAGTAAAATTTTTGAGTCTTAACCTTTTTCTTTTGTCGAGAAAATTTTTTTTTGTAAAATCTTCTGTTTCTTTCTCCGACGATAACTTCAGATAAGCGACTGCATTTTATCTGAAACTTTACAAAAGGGTAGCTTTTAACTATCCTATGACCTGTATTCCTTTTCAAATCATGAGATAATCTATTTTATAAAATATTGAGGTTACGTGTTTTTTTTTAATATTTCTTTATCGCTTATATCTCAAGAACGGTGGGGTCAATTTTTACCAATAAAGTCTTTTTTTTTTGTTTTATAATAATTTTTTTATTTTTCTTTTTTAACTTGTATCTTTTCATTCTTTTTATGTTAGAAATATTATGATCTATTCAGCGTAAAAGAGCTTAAAATTATCTATATTCTACAACCGCAAATTTTAGAGAGGCTCCTTCGATTATTTTATTATATACGACAAAATTCATATGTTGCTCAAACATTTATATGTATCGCGAAAAACTATGATGGAAAAACGTTCAAACTAAAAAGTTTATATCTGTTTTAAAGTGAAGAAATGTGAAGAAAAATGGAGAAATTGCTGTATTATGAATAGAAGATTAATTGTTAATAATTGCAGAAAACTGATAAAAACTGAAGATAACGGTAGGTAACTATTCTCTTCGTCTCAATTCCGACATTTTTTTGCAGTTATCTACAGTTAATAACTATTTTTTTCAGTTTTATTCAGTTGTATTTATTTTTCTTTTTCGCTAGGGCTTAATCTACGTACTAACTGATATAATTAAATATAATTTAAATATTTAAATACTTTTACTAAATTACGTACTGAGAAATAATTGTTTTGATACGGATAAGTACCTGCCGTTGTGTAATTTTAGTAAAAGATTATCTTTTTACAAACCATCATTAGTAAATAAGCCACCTTTTTTGAGGTATAGAATAGAAATAGATATAGCAATTAAAAATTAATTTAGTAGATCAATACATTTTATATTTGTTATTTCTGGGATAAAGTAGGATGGGTTTTTTATAATAAATAAATTAACACAAACAATTAATGTATAAATAAAATATATTAAGGCAAGAAAAACTTGTAAAACTAAAACAAACGTCTTACAATGTGAAAAGTCTTGGCTTCTTGTGGGCGGCACAAGAGCCTTGTTATTCTAAATTTTCTCCAACGAAATGATTTTAAATGTTGTTATGCACTGAATTTATATTGATTGAAATTAGAGATGGCGTGGTTGAATAAATTAAACACTACACTTAGAGGGAAAAGCCATTCGGCATAAAAACCCTTATTTATTATATACACATACACTGGAATTGAATTTAATGATTTCGCTCGAAGGATTCGCGATGTGACGCCGCAGAGAACAGTGGCCACGTGCAACACATGCAGACTCGCGTTCGTAATAACACACACACCATGCGATTAATTCACACTAAATTAACGTTAATAATTAAGCACAAACAAGCACGATAAGATGTCTCGATAAGTACAGAGTATGTACGCCGTTCGTTAAACGGAAGAATGATTGAGTGATTAGTACAAGAATGTACGCCGTTCGTTAAACAGAATAATGCGAGGGAGCTCCGCACGCTGTTATGGTTAATCGACGACTGACTGACAAGCCACGTCAAAGCCGTGAAGGCGGGAGAGCGTTGCTCAACGATTACGGTGGCAGCACCGCTCTAGATTTTATGGGCTCTAGCGCCCGTCGCACACATACACGCAACCACACACGCACTCACACGCTCGCTGCGCGCGCAGGCGCAGAAGTAAAATATTACATGTAATGCAAGATTTGCATTGAAAAATGTTACGACGTAACATACTGCCGGCCACGGCTGCGAGACTAGTTTGAATCACAATAGTGGAGCAGTGTTAGACTTAACGAGATAAATTAAAGGATTAAATCTATTCACGACGCCTTGGCAATCTTTGGATCTGTAAGACACACTCGATAAAGGTCAGTTTCCTTTGGAGGGACTGCCTCGTTGATTAGAATCGTTATCACATTTTGATTGATTAGTCTAAATTAATTCCACAAATGGAACCAAATTACAACGTACTAAATTTAACTTAGGGAACAACAGCTCCATCTAAAGAAGGTCATCGGACCTCATGCTTCGCATCACTATCTAAAGGTCAAAGTCTCAATGTCTACAGAAACCCAGTTTACCGAACCAAGTATCGCGTCACAAGAACCGCCCTCTCGGCACGATTCTCGAGCTTCTGGCTGTAGAATTTCCGGATTCCACCATTCTCGGACCAGGCTTATGAATTGCACTTCCAGAATACCAGATGGTTCGACTCTTTTAGGGCAAACCACCGGGCACACATCTGGGGCAGATTACGATTGGGGGGAAGATTGTTGAGGCTCTGACGGGATCGCAACGTCCTGCTCTAATGGTAAAACGCAGAGTCGAGTGATGTTCCGCTTGAAGAGTCCCGACGCTGTCTTGATTGTAGCTACCCTAGCAATGCCATCGCTCCCAGGGTGAATCTCGACGACCACACCCAGCGACCATCTTGCGCACGAGGGGTTGTCCTCCATTGATACGACGACAGAACCGATTGTCATGGTAGCGGTAGAGTTCAACCATTTTTGACGAATCTGCAGTTCGTGTAAATACTCCTTATGCCATCTTTTCCAGAACTCCTGTCTGGCTTTGGAGATGCGTTGGTGAATGGTTAAGCGATTGTCGGGAGCTGAAACAAAATCAGGTTCAGGTAAAAGATTGAACGGACGTCCGATTAGCAGATGTGCGGGTGTTATAGCTAACGCGTCGTTCGGGTCTGCGGAATTCGCGTATAACGGTCTAGAGTTCAAGACGGCAGCGATTTCTTTTAACAAGGTGTCGATTTGTTCGCACGTGAGTGTTTGATTCTTCATTACGCGATTGAGATGATGTTTAAAACTTTTAACCGCGGCTTCCCATAATCCGCCGAAGTGTGGGGAAAGAGGTGGATTAAAACGCCACTCAATGCGCTCGAATGCAGGGTAACTCTGTATCGCGTCTTTAAACTCCGACGTTGCATGCAAATCGTAGATTTTCTGGAGTTCGTTCCCACGAAGTTCGTCCCGTTATCAGATCTCATCACCAGCGGTTTACCGCGAATGCTGGTGAATCGCCGAAAACACGCTAGGAAACCTTGAGTAGAGAGATCGGAAGCAACTTCGATGTGAACAGCCTTGGAGCCCTACACACGAAAACACAGCCATACGCCTTAATGAAACTACGATTCCGATCTTTCTTCTCTTTGATTAACATTGGGCCAAAGAAATCAACGCCGATTTCGGCGAACGCCGTGCTGGCAATTACTCTAGACGTTGGTAAGTCTGCCATTTTGGCATGAGGGAACTTCGGCTTCTGACGAATGCACGGAACGCATCGGTGTAAGACGTGTCTCACTTGATTCTTTCCATTCAGAATCCAGAATCGTTCACGTATTGCATGGAGAGTGGATTGAATTCCACCGTGAAGAAATGTAATCTCTAACTTTACCTGGAACCCCTTCATACAAGGATGTAAAGGGATAATTATTAGAAAAAAATTCTAACTCGGCCAAATAAAATTTTTCAAATTTATAACTTTCCAAATAGTAAACTTTGGCCGAATATGCCAGCAGATATAATTAGAACCTCTAACTTAAATCGAAACACCTTCAAACTAGGGTTAGAACGGGGTAAATAATATAAAAAACTACCTTTCGACTTAATAAAATTCCTTCGAATTTACAAGTTTACAGATACGCAACAGGAAATAATTTAAAATCCCTAATTCGATACGGAACCTCTAAAAATATGTGTAGGAGGAAGCGGGTGAATATTGAAAAGAAAAATCGAACTCGTCAAAATAAATCAATCATCATTTATAATTTCGCAGATATATTCATTGTGGATGAACATGTCATAATGGGATAAATATTAGAAAAACATCTGTCTCGGTCTAAACAAATTATTCGAATTTATAAATCTGCAGATATGTTAACTGTGTCCAAATACGCCACCAGAAAAAATTCAAACTTCTAACTTTATCTGAACCCCTTAAAAAATGATAATGAATCTCAAGTTTTTTTTCAATTTCTCATTACATGTGGGTATCAAACGTTTCTTACCCCCAAATCTACCTATAAAATAATTTACGGCCTCGTCGTATGTCCGCTATCCACGACAAGGGTTGGACGAATGTTAAAAACAGAAAAAAAATTAAACATCAGGGTTTAATGTTATCTGTGAATTCTTTTATGGAATTTGTTTATTACTTCCAAATCTACCTACAAAAAAAATTACGGCCATTTCGAATGTCTGTTACCCGCGTGGCAGGGGATAGAGGGGGGTTGAAACCAGAAAAAAAAATATTTTCTGCTCACAAAAAAATTACAGCTGAATTGAATGTCCTCTACATCCGTAGTAGGGGTTTGAAGGGGGTTGGAACCAGAACAAAATTTATTTCTGTCCCCTAAAACTACCTACAAAAAAATTTACCTAATCGTATGCCGAAAACCCGCGGGACAGGGGTTGGAAGGAGGTTGGAATAAGAAAAAATATATTTACTCGTGAGGATTTCTTTTGATTTGTGAAATTCTTTATGGATGTATATTTCTTACCCCCACATCTACCTATAAATAAATTTAAGTATTTCCGCTAACTGCGTGGCAAGGGTTGGGGGAGGGGGGAGGTTAAAAACAACAAAAAGATTACACATAAAATTTTTTTATTGAATTGGTTTTTTATCCCCAATTCTACGTACAAAAAAATCACAGCTTAATCGTATGTCCGCTATCTGTGTGGCATGGGCTGGAAGGAGTTTGTAACGAGCAAAAAAATGTTTATTCACGAGGATTTTATTTAATATATGAAATTTTCTTACCTCCAAATCTATCTTGGATTAGTTGGAGGCGGGTTGGATACATTATAAGTAAACTAATTTTTATGTCTGTGTATTTGGGAGTTAGAAATTCCAGAGATTTTAGAGCTAGAGTGAGTTTAGAAATTTTAGAGCTATACGATACTATCGGTCTCCTATACGACCGAACCACCTCGTTTCCAGAGCTACAATAATTATCTAATTACCGATTTTCAATCTTTCCCACGGTCCCAAATTTACCCCTGTAATTCAGGGAACGGTTCGCACGTAACCCACCCCGCAATAACCCGGTTCTTTGCCGTGCACTGATTCGACTGTGGTCTCACACTACCACGCACTGTATAAGTATATATATATACCCTATAACAGGGTTTGAGAACCGGATCCCCTATGTAATACTATCACAGCCTGCTCTGTCGATATTCGGTAGAGCTCCTGTAACGACTTCATTATCCCTGAATTGGTTACAGTTCGGTGCTTCCTTTAGCTTGCAGTAGGTCTTGAAAGCGATTACCCTAATTAATTTGTTCAGTGGCAGCCTGTCCAACAGGATCCCTAGCGCGACTATGGGTGTTGTCCGCATACACCGTATTTCATGTACCTTGAGTTTCCCTCTTTGCCCCCAGACGACAGCTCCAAGAGCCAATCTCAGTCTGATCATAGACTGATAGAGCCATCTTACCGTTTCTGGCTCCAGTCCCCAGGTGTTGCCAAAGGCAGGCCCAGAACGTACTAATTGCCTTTTCGCATTTTACTTTAATGTGCTTGCCCCTGTTAAGTTTACTATCGAGTTTCACCCCAGGTACTTGGCCTCTTTGACCACTCAAAGTGGGACGCTATCCCAGTTGGACTCCCTCGATCGGTTTCACCTTATACCTGGTGATGCACAGCATGACCCATATCTGTTAGTAACTCCTCGTTATCGCCTCTTACCATTATGACAATATCGTCTGCGTACGCTAGAGTATAAAACCCTGCTTCGTTTAGCAAACGTATCACTTCATTGACAACCAGGCACGAGATTGTGGGGAAAAAGACTCCTGCGGACATACCTTGGTCACCTTACTTATCCTTGTGTGTATTCCCCATTGAGCCTCTATCATCCTGCAGCTTAGCATGCACTAAATCCACCTATGTAGGGTTTTTGGTACGGCATGCGCCTTCATGCCTTTTGTTATTGCCTCTCTGGTTGTGTGGTTGAAGGCATCATCCACGTCTAGAAAGGCTAGCATCACCAAGTCCTTGCTTTTCATGTCTTTCCGTATAATACTTACCGCCTCCATCAAGGCCGTATCTACCGACTTACCCGTCTACCTCTACTAGCGACGTTTCCTTGATGTATCTATCGATCAGTTTTTCTATCGTCTTTAGTAGAAACGATGTCAAGCTGATCGGTCTGTAGTACTTTGGTTCTGAGTATTGTGCCTTACCTATTTTTGGGACGAACAGCACTCTCGCCCCACTCCAGCTGCCAGGTACTTGTTAAATTGCTAGGTACGCCCGGAAAAGCTTTACCAGTGCGGGTGCCAGCACGTCGTGGCCCTTCTGCAGCAGCGCCGGGAAAACCCCGTCAGGCCTCACCGCCTTGTAGTGCTCGAACGTGTTTACTGCCAACTCTATTCTTCGTTTGTCCGTTATGTATCCGGTGTTAAAAACTCGTATCTTACTCCCAGGCTTGGAAGTCCGAAACGTAGGCTTCGAGTAGCTTGCTTAGTGTCTCTTGTCCGTCTTATGCCCATATCCTATGCTTAGCCCAATTGTATTCGCCATCGAACTCTTTGGGTTCTGTAGAACCCTACACAATCTGACCGTGTCGGTCAGATTCTTCAGGCTTTCGCTGTGCTCTCTCCATCCCTGTTCTGTAGCCAGTTCGATCTCCCTCTTGTATTCCTTTTGTGCCGTTCTAAAAAGGAGCTTGTCTTGCTCTATTTTTGTTCGCTTGGAACTATTAAATAGCTGTCTTACCTTTCTGCGATGCCTTTCCAAAGAATGATTCCACCTTGGGGTTCTCTTGGGTTCCACGCATTTCCTAAGTTCGCAGTTGTTTTCAAATGAGCTGATGATTATTCCTTGTAGGATCTCGCAGCAATGATCTGTATTCTCCGTCCCATATATGGTGAGGAGGTTACCGATCTTAACATTGAGTTCTCTTTATATCGGTCCCAGTTCGTATTCTTAGGATTTCTTTTCAGTCTGTTCTCCATTCCTGTCCCTCCAATCTGGAGCACAATGTGATTGTGCTCCGACATCGAGACTTCCTCCGTGACCTGCCAGCCCCTTATTTCCTTCCAGAGTGATTTCGATGCGAGGGTGATGTCGATAACTTCCTCCCTTATCGAGTTCTGGAAGATTGGTTTACTGCGCTTGTTTAGTATATCCATATTTGTTGAGACTTGGTGTTCGAGCAGCTTTTCTCCACTCCCGATGGTATTTGAGCTGCCCCATATGCCGTGGTATGCATTTGCATCGCACCCCATAATCAACCTTAGTCGCTTAGCCTCGCACTCTCTAACCAATGCTACAACTTCCTTTGAGGGACACTCCGTTGAATTATTCGGGTAGTAGGCCGTCACAACCAGAATTTCTTTATGCCTCCATTTCCTGTCTTGTACCTGATCCTTCATATAGTCAGGTCTCTCGAACAGTGTTTAGGCACTGCCTCTACCTGCAGTCCCTTAATAATAAGGCACGTCTTCGTTAGGTCGGTGCTGCCACTGATCAGTTTACCGCAATTGCTTAGTCCTACTACTTTGCCTTTGTGAATCCATGGTTCTTCGATAAGGCATAAGTTATTAGATACTTTCCTGTAAAAACACCACTTATTTTTTGCTACAATCACGTACTTGACACTTGTGTACTTATTTACTTATTTGTGCACTTATTCACATACTCGCTCACTCCTTTTTAATGTATTCATTTACTCAGCCGCACACTTGATTACTCACTAACTTGCTCATACACTCACTTACTGAATAACACACTCATACACTCACTTACTGAATAATACACTCACGTACTTCCGTTCACTGAAGTACTCACTTACGCACTCATCAATTCGCAGAATTACACCCTTATTTACACACTTACTGATTCTGTAACTCACTTACTTGCCATCTCTTTTGTTCACTCATTCATTCTGCAATACACACACACACACACACTACTAATATTACTACACTACACTAGAAATACTATCGGGAGTGGCGAAAATCTACTCGAATACCTAGTTTCGACAAATAGGGATATACTAAACAAGTGCAGTAAACCGACCTTCCAGAACTCGATAAGGAAGGAAGTCAAAGACATCGCATTTGCATCGAGATCACTCTGGAAGGAAATAAGTGGCTGGAGGCCTCAGAGGAAGTCTCGATGTCGGACAAAAATCACATTGTCTTCCAGATTGTAAGGATAGGGACGGAGAGTAGGTCGAAAAGAAATCCTAAGAATACGAACTAGGACCGATGTAGAGAGAACTCAAGGCTAAGATCGGTAACCTCCCCACCACATATGGGACGACGAAGGATATAGATCATTACTGCGAGATCCTACAAGGAATAATCATCAGCTCTTTTGAAAACAACTGCGAGCTTAGGAAATTCGTGGAAGCCAAGGGAGCCCCATGGTGGAATCTCTCCATGGAAAGGCAGCGCAGAAAGGAAAGACTGTAATTTAATAGGTCCATCGAACAAAAAGAGAGCAAGACAAGCTCCTTTTTAGAACAGCACAAAAAAATACAAGAGGGAGGTGGAACCGGCTACAGAACAGGGATGGAGAGGGCACTACGAGAGCCTGAAGAATCTGACCGATACGGATAGATTCTATAGGGTTCTACAGAACTCAAATGGTTCGGTGACGGATACTATTGGGCTGCGAATAGGTGCATGGGCAGAAGATCGACAAGAGGCACTAAGCGAGCTACTTGAGGCCTACTTTCCGGACTTTCAAGCCTCGGAGCAAGAGACAAGGTTTTAGCACCGCGCGCGGAGTGAGGACTGGAAGCTGGCAAGACACATAACTGACAAATGAAAAATAGAGTGGGCAGTAAACACGTTCGAGCATTACAAGGTGTTGATGCCGGACGGGGTTTTCTCGACACTGCTGCAGAAGGGCCACGACTTGCTGGCACCCGCACTGGTAAAGCTGTGTCGGGCGTTCCTGGCCATGGGACATGTACCTGGCAGCTGGAGATGGGCGAGAGTGCTGTTCGTCCCAAAAACAGGGAAGGCACAATACTCAGAACCAAAGAACTACAGACCGATCAGCTTGACATCGTTCCTACTAAAGACGATGGAAAAACTGATCGATAGATACATCAAGGAAAAGTTGCTGGTAGAGGTACCTCTACACGCTGCCCAACACGCCTACCGGACGGGTAAGTCGGTGGACACGGCTCTGATGGGGGCGGCAAGTCTTATACGGAAAGACATGAAAAGCAAGGGCTTGGTGATGCTAGCCTTTCTAGACGTGGATTGTACCTTCAACCACACGATCAGAGAGGCAATTAGAAAGGGATGAAGGCTCATGGCGTACCAAAAACCCTACATAGGTGGATTTGGTGCATGCAAAGCTGCAGAATGATAGAGGCTCAATGGAGAATACACACAAGGATAGGTAAGGTGACCAAGGGGTGTCCGCAGGGGGGAGTCGTTTCCCCTACAATGTGGTCCCTGGTGGTCGATGAACCGATACGTCTGCTAAACGAAGCAGGGTTTTATACTCAGGCCTATGCAGACGATATTGTCATAATGGTAAGAGACGATAACGAGAAGCTGCTAACAGGCCTTATGCGACACGCACTGGGAATTGTGGAGACGTGGTGCAAGTCGGTAACGCTCGGCGTTAATCCCAAAAAGATTGGCGTCATGCTGTGCATCACCAGGTGTAAAGTGAAACCGATCGAGGGACTTCAAAGGGGGGGGGGGGCGTCCCCCTTTGAATGGTCAAAGAGGCCAAGTACCTGGGGTGAAACTCGATAGTAAACTTAACAGGCGCAAGCACATTAAAGTAAAAAAGCGAAAAGGCTATTATTACGTTCTGGGTCGGCCTTTGGCAACACCTGGGGACTGGAGTAAGAAACTGTAAGATGCCTCTATCAGTGTATCATCAGACCGAGATTGGCTCATGGAGCTCTCATATGACATGGTGCCTGTGGACAACACCGACAGTCGCCCTAGAGATCCTGCTGGGCAATGGCCTACTGAACAAATTAATTAGGGTAAACGCTTTCAAGACGTACTGCAGGCTAAAGGAAGTATCGAACTGTAACCAATTCAGGGATAATGAAGTCATTATAGGAGTTCTACTGGATATTGACAGAGCAGCCTGCGACAGGATTACATAGGGTATCCGGTTCTCGAACCCTTACATGGTTATACTACCGGACAAGTTACAATGGATCAGAGGGTCACGCGAACTCATAAAGGTGGAAATCGTCTGGTACGGACGGATCCAAGAGCGATGACGGAGTGAGAACATGAGCATGATGGACCCGATTGTGACGGTCTTTTAGGCGAAAGTCAAGGCTATTAGGGAATCTGCGAAATGGCTAACGGCCTGTGGCACTGCGCAGAAGACAATAACCATCTGTTCAGACAGCAAAGAAGTATGAAGATGCAGGGAAGTCCTAACCATCCTATCGGTTTGGAACTTAATGAGGTTACTGAGGGTGCCTGGAAACTTGGGCATCTAGGGAAATGAGAAAGCGGACAGGCTGGCCAGTAGAGGATCCTAACAGGTAAAGATAAAATAGTGCGAGACGGTAGTCCCAACCTGCCAAGGGAATAGGGCCACGGGGGCCTGGCTTAGAGAGAAACTGCAGGAGAAATGGAGGAATACGAAAGACATAAGGCAGGTAAAGGAAATGATTCGGGACAGACCACCAAAGAAATGGCTCAAAGCCTTCAGGAACCTGGGCAGAATAAAGCTCAGGTCTACTAAGCGGCTGGCTGACAGGGAATTGAAAGGTAGATCATAATCTACATAAGATGGAGATCCAAGAGGACGGTAGCTGCAGGTGGTGCGGCTACAGAGAAGACAACCTTACACCTGATATGTAGGTGCCCAGCTTTCGTGGGGACGAGACAAATAGCGTGGGGCGTACCTTTTCTGGAGCCGACTGCACTTAAGACGGAAAAATTAGAGTCCTTCGGGCAGGTTATACGGGCAATTTATAGGAGGCTATAGTCTGCTGTAGGCCGCTAACAATGAGCTAGGAGGAATGGCACAATGGGCAAAACCTGACTGCCGGACCGACACATCCCTGAGCAGGGGCCGCCGTGGTTATCACCGCAACTATAACTATACTAACTATGTAATAATTCTTTTATGCCCATCTGTCGAAGGGATAGTTGTTTCATCGGGGATACTATTTCGTTCAAATGCCTAAACTAATTATAATCTAATAAGCTTATTGCATCTGTCATATGGTATTCGTCGATGGCACATACATCGTAGTCCGACAATAGCACTTTGAAAATAAAAAAAATATTTAAAGAATGACATCACAAATCGTATCCTTAATTGCCCCAGATATAGTGATTTTACATTAATAAGTTTATAAAAAAGCATCACCTATATAATTTAAAAACCCAAGTATTTCAAGAACAGCAATTTCACAACGCAAGTGTTGCCGACCAAATTTACAAATAATTGTTCACTTATAAATAAAATTAGAACATCATTGTATAACGTTACATTTCAATCTATATCATTATCAAGTAGTTTTTAACTACTTTAGTTTCTTTTGTGAAAAAAGTATTTTATGAAAAAAATTGTATTCTAAAACAGACATTGTCATCAATCTATTCGTTCTGTGATTGGTCATTCGGCTTCGTGTATAATGTATATCTATATATAGATGTACAGTCGGTGTGACGTATGTCAGGCGCAAAACGCGCGGGGCGACCGGTGTGAAATGGGAATAATTCTTAAACTCTAAAAACTACAAGTTGTACTTGGTTTAAAACTGAAGGTAACCGACATGGTCGCCGATGACGAGTCCAGGTTTTGCGCTCCGTAGATTTTGGTATGTATATGTACGTGCGGGTCGCAGAAGGTCTCTCGGCGGTGATGGTGACCGATTACGAGGTGCAGGTAGTGCGCTTCGTAGTTTTTGGTATCTAGAGGTATGTTCTGAACGCAGAAAGTATCTAGGTAGGTATGGTGGACGATGACGATGTTTTTACGATGAAAAAATTTGATTTTTTTTTAAATCTTCTAATGAGTGTATGACGAAATAATGAGTATAATTCAATGAGGTTGCAGTATTTTATAAAAAAATATCACCTTTCTTGGATTCCTACAAATAGGCCCTGTTTATACTGACCGTTCAAAATTGTTTTTTAAATATATATATGAAAAAAATTGAGGAATAAGCTGAAGGATCGCGTTTATGAAAAAAAAATTCAATTTTTGTATAATATTGGCATAAACTGTGCAATACGTTCATTGATTAAAACTCAAATACTAGCGCGTGTAGCGCGCATGTCGGATTCTAGTGTATTTAAACTTTCAACACTGTCGCTTAAATAAGGGGCCTCAAATTTTACATAATCTGAGCACGAATTTTAGGAGTCCTTGATTGCCAGATGTAAAATGGAATTACAGGAGAATTCTCGGTTTACCTGGAGTGTAGAAAACCTGTAAATATCACGTTGTACACTATACAGTAATTGTTAGCTTACTTTTTAATATCTACAATATGTAAATTACAAAAGTGAGCCATTAAATGCCAGCGTGTGGTTTGGCGCCTGAGTGGAGCGAGGGCGTCATACACGCTGGTAATTGCTTGCTCACTTTATTTACGCGTATAATATACAATTTTTTAACATACCTACCAAAAAATTCGTACTCGTTCACCGAAGAAGAGGAAAATAGTGCTACAGTTTGTGCCCGAGACGAAGGCGAGGGCACATACGCATCGCGGCGGGGACTAGACTAGGGATTTAATGTATCGCTTTCTTCCCGACTCGGCGGGGAAAAAGTACGCAGTTTATGGCGGCGTATGTTAAAAACATTATTTTTGGTGTATCGATTATGAAATAAAACATAATAATAGTCATTTTAAAACTTTAAATTAAATGTACACTCGTTTAATAAATTACTTAAATTATTACGTACTACAGGTTTATGAGAAAATTTCGTCAAAGTCAACATGTTTTTTGAAAGTCTTGTGATCAGCATTTTTGAAACATTTCAACGAATAGTAAATATCAACTAATTGACTGGAAATTTTATTTTTCAATTTATTTCTGTACATATTATGTATGTACATCCAATTAGAAAATAGACCTTCAAGTAAGGCTGTTGATGCTCGTACTATCATTAATTTTATAGCATATTTTGATAAATTTGGAAATTTAAATTCACTCAAAGACCAAAAGGCAATAGTATCACTGCATTTTTCTGATAATGAGCTAATTACTTCAGTATCTGAAAAATATGCTTCTAATTCATATTTAGCTCGATAATCCAAATTATCCCTTAAAAAATCATCAGCCGTTTTTCTTTGATCATATTTGCTGCATAAGCTAAAGGACATAAAGCTTTTTTTATTCTTGCCTGAATAATCTGATTATATTCATTTGTAAGCATTTCAAGTTATAGCCACAGTTCAGTACCATCAGCAACATTGTACATTGGATTCTAACATTTATTTATTCATTTACAGATCGATGTTAAAATTTGAATGGTATTGGATACTTGTTTTTCAAAATCTTCGTCACAAATAATCTCAAATACATTTTATTTAATTACAACATCATCTATTGCACATATATCACGTAAAATGGGAAAATTTTTAAAAACACTTGCACAGGTATCACGGACATAACAAAATCGTGTGTCTGGAAAATTTTTTAATGTAGTACCACCAAATCTTTTTACCAACATGTATAGTCTTGGATCACGAAATACATAAACAACGTCGCGAAGTTTTTCAGTTAAAGAACTATCTACTAGCTTTCTAACTAAGCGATTTGCACTATGACTATGGAAAGTTGATTGTTTAAAGGTGCCCCGCACTTTCATGAAGGTCAAATATTTTTTTATGGTCACTTTGAGTGAGATAGAGAGAAGGAGAAGGCGTGAGAGCGAGAGAACTCAAGTGTTTAAATGAGAGAATGTACAGTTGTGTAAGTTAATGCTCGAATAAGTAAACAAGTCAATAAGTGAGTGAGATTTGGGAGAATGCATTCGTAAGTATGTCAATGAAAGGGTGAGTGATTTAGTGAGTAAGTATGCGAGGAAGTGGCCGAATAAGAGAGTGTGAGTGAGTGCATGAATGAGTGAGTGATTAAGTGAGTCAGTAATCATGTGAATGTATCAGATTGTACACGAGCAAGTGCATGCGTTAGTGGGTGAGTAAGCCAGTGATTAGGTGAATACAAGAATGAGGACGTGTGTAAGTGTATGATTAAGTGTATGATTGAGTGTAAGTGTATGATCCCTCCACTATCCTTGCATCTCATTATCCACACACTCTATATTCATGAATGCCTTAATCCATACACTCTACTAACCACCTACTTTACTATCCACATCTCTTCTAAAAAATTCGATTTTCTCTGAAATAAAAAATATAAAAAAGCAACTCAATTGAATAGTCACTTATCTACATAGAAAATTATCGTAATTCTGCTTTAAAGAGTTTGTAACTTTTAGAGGTTTGAGATCATGGATAATATGATTTCTTATTAAAAATACTATAGATAGTAGACCAAGTGAGAAAATGGTTTAAACTTTCATGCGATGGTTACACTATTTTACAATTGAAAATCATTATTATTTTTTAAGTGAGGGCCCTTTGATTCACATGTTTGGTTATAAAATCATCATTTAATCTTTTTTTCTTAAACTTCTTGTTTAATACTTAAATTAAAACTACAAATCAAATTTATATTATCATCTGATTTATATTATACGAAATGCGTATAAAAATATTCTGAACAAAAACGTATTAATATCTATTTTCTGAAATTCATATGGATATAGGAATTACTGACAGAAAATTGGGGTGCTCGTAGTGTGCCTGACAAGCCTAGTATATTAAGTTTATAACAATATTTTTAAATTACATTGTAAATGCACTTTGCAGAATTAAATATCTTTGTCTGTTTCGAGTAAAGAATAATTGTAACCTGTCATTTGTAAGTAGGAAGCTTGTAGAATTTAAATAATTGCATGAAATATTAAAATTAAAATTTTAGATTCCGCCCCAAACATTAGTTTCATATCAGAAAACATAATCTTATAAAATAATATTCAGAATAGCTAAGGCTTAATTGTCAAAGGATACACTTAACCTTTTGCATGAATTTTATTCAATTGCTTGGTACTTATACATTTTAATAAAGTGGCGATAAACAAATTTTCTTACACAGACTGAAAAAGCATTGATAAAATCAACAACAAAGTTTTGTCGTAGCATTATGCCATATAAATTTAAACATATATTTGTTTGAATAACGAAAAAGTAGTGTTTCTCAATATTTTGTTTGTACCCCTTAGCAACCAAGCGACTCAGTTATATTTAATATAGTAACAGGTACTAACCAGAAATAGTAATTATGAGTACAATATTTTTTTTTTATTTTAAGAGTAATAATGTAACAAAATATGGCATACTTTTGTTTAATATAAGTTATATTTTACCCTTACAGTACAAAAATGTACAAACCCTTAAGTTCTCATATTTCACAGATTTTCTATCTAATATTCATTTCATTTTTTAACAAGTATAATTCTCTTTTCCTACGACAGCTCAAGGTGATTTCACTATATACTACATGCATTGTTAAAATTATTCGGAGTCACATATTATTTATAAATCAGTAGAAAATGTGTACCTTATCCATTTAGGCTATGATAAAATAATAGAACTTCGTTACTTAAAGTGTGTATATTGTGACTATTTTATTGCATATCCAATTATTATCGCATTCACATCTAAATCGTCACAACGCCTATTGGGGCGAAAGCCACACATTCTTACATGTATGCCAATATATTTTGTACTACAGCAAGCTTTGGGGACAGAGAACAGTCGACGCGAAGCGTTCATGTTGTGCGCTCGGTAAGCAGCAGAGAGAAATAGCGAGAAAGAGATTGAGAGAGGGAGAGAGTTAGCTAGCCGATCCCCGACGCACGAGATTGGGCTAGGTCAAGGCCGGCCTTAGATACGCGCGGGCAGTTCCGCTTCGCTTCTCGTACCAACAGTACGTCCCGCGCGAAAACGTCCCACCTAGGTGCACAAACGAGACATACGACGGCGAATACGCGAGCGAGCGTGCGATACAGCCGGGGAAGCGACCAGGGCTAGCGACACCCATGGGCCGACGTCGAGCGAGGCCAGGGCAACCGAAGTAAGTTCAGCTCGTCTTCTCTCTGCCACGCGTACGAGCGAAACAACCTCCTGCTCTCTTGCCCCGCCAGCTTGCACCACGCGACACCGCGAGTGCCGCACTAAATGTATTCAATTGTCCGGTAAATAAATCGGTGTTACAGTTCGACTGACACTACTGGCGTTTCTTTATTTGAAACTCTCCTCTTCTTTGGCCTGCCGCCGCCTCCGCGGGCGCACCTTCAGTGCGCATGCTGCAGCTAGCCGAGTCCTCACATTTCAAATAAACGCGAGTGGAATTTAGGCCTTGTACTTGTTGACTGATTGTACGTACAGGGTTACGCTGTACACGGTCCGTGCGGCCACGGAAACTCAGAACAAAGAGCTATCACAATATGTAGAAAATACAAAAAAAAGTTCATTTGATAGTAATATCTTGAGCTATTTTACAACAAATTAATTATATCACAGTAAGGGAATCCTTTGAATATGGGTTAATAGTTCTATGAGGGAAGGTCATGTATTGAACTATTTAATAATACTAAAATCTTAGAATAGTAGGTACTGCGCTATTTTCGTACAGTCTCATGCGTTTGCAACCGGATGTACAAATACTTTGGTTTGTTTCATCCTGTATTGAATCTGCTTCCAGTACACCTTTACATGAATTTCTAAAATATTTTTTGTCAAAGATTTAATGTTTTAAATATTGTTTTAACGTAAACAAAAAATATAATTATCATTACCTGTGTATTTGCAGCCTTTCGTGACAATATGTTTTAATGATTTTTCCACGTCTTTTGCACATTGCTGCTTCGATATTCTGATTATGTTCATTTCTTAATTTTATAAAATTGGTCCAAACAATTATTGTTCTCCGGATCATCTTTTGACGAATTTGTGGATTGTATATATGGCTTGAAAATACACAAACTGTTACTACAATTATTTTTTACATAGGAATATACAATCAAATTTATAATATATTGAACATTTATTACAAATGTTGAAAAACAGTACAAAGTAAGTATTCTTATAATATACTTGCAGTTTAAAAGTTATTTTGAAACAATTTGAAACAAGTTCTGCAAATATTATTAATGCTATTACAAATTTATATGGAAACTTTGCAATATTTTTATGTTGCTAAATGAAATAAACAAATTTGCTAATGAATAAAATATAATACTAATAATCAATCAAAAAGTCATAAATAGACATAAAAATTACTTATATTTAATAATTTTTATATTCTTAGTTTAATATTACTGTAAGGATCATAACCTCGCCATGTTATTAATTCATTCTATGTTATGAATCTATTAAAGTTAGTATTTTATTTTAACTTCTTAACAATAAAAAAACATTAAGTATACTTAGTTATAACAGAAGCTTGGCGCTCTCAACTGATTTTTATTTAAAAAGAGTGAAAAGTATAATTAGCAGTACACACTGCTCCGGAAGTACTTATTACACATAAATTACACGTGTATTATACGTGTATTACACGTGTACTACACCTGTGCAGGGTGCAGTAAGAACCCTGCCGAAGAGTTGAAAAACAAAATTCTGTGTAGCTGTCAGGAGGGATTGGAGGTGTTGTAAACATGCTCATATTTTTAAAACGGAATGGTTGTGTTTAAATTTTACAAATAATAGAGTAAGTTTAAACTAAAAAATTGGGTATTTATTTATAAATGTAAGTATTAAAACATTGCCTGATGCTTAAAGTTGATTTTATTCTGTTTAATAATGAAAACCTACAAAAATCAATTTTTTTTAAGTTTTATTAAGTTTTTTGTCAATTTATTAAGTTTTTTGATAATGCGATAAATTGCCTTTGGTAAAATGTTGTCTTAGTTTCCACAACCATAGGGAAATATAATTCGATGAAGCTTTCCGAGTTGGTTTCTGATACCTAAAAAAGAAGCTCACTACCGATAATTGCATCCAATGACTTATATCTCAACAAAAAATTACGGGTAGTTTGTTAAGTCTTTAGGTACCAGAAACCAGTTCTCAAAGTTTCATCAAATTCTGTTTCCTAAAGATTGGGGCCTTTCGTTGCAGGTAGAGCTGTCTATAGGACCCGGAGGTCTTATTTTGCAAAAAGTGGTCCAAAATTGTTTAAAATTCAATTGTTTAAACAAATGAGAAAAAAAGTATCTTTTTTATGAATATATAGATGATTTTAAGCACAAAATATTCTTACACTTTTTTCTCCAAAATGTTCACTTAAAAAGTTATGATTTATAAAGTTTCATTTTTTCAATTTTTTATCAACTTTGGACATTTTTTTCTTAAAAACTATAGGTGCTATGTAAAATTTTATAATAACCTTTTTTGCTCAAAATTAGCCAAAGAATCGAATAAACATTTTTTTAGTTAAGAAATTGAAGTTTTTTAAATTTTATTATTTTTGTTTAAATTTGTTTATAAAAAAAAATTTTAAAAACTTCAATATTTTAACTAAAAAATATGTTTATTCGATTCTTTGGCTAATTTTAAAGATTCAGTGTCTAATAATGGATAAATATATAAATAAATGAACAAACAATTAATTATATGAGCGGTATTCTCTTGATATATTAAAAACTGCTGTCGATTCATTGGCATTTAGTTTTCGCCAACCTTAATTAATTATTCCAATATGAAATTATTTAATTCTATTTAATTATTATATTTAATTCTGTGGTGAAAAGTCAAAACAACATGTCCATTTTTTTTATGTCAAGATATAAAGATTTAAATTTTTAAATTGTTATTTAACAGTGGGAAGGTATTAATTTTTTCATAAATTATAATATAAAACAATGTAATATTTTTAAAATACAATAGTATAGAAACCAAAACCATAGTTGAATTGTACAAAAATTAAAGATTTAGTTTGCATTCTAGTGAACATTGAAGAATAAAGAGAAAGACAAAAATAAAATTGTCTAGTTCTTTTGGTATTTGACAAGAGTTATCAAAGAATAGAAATGAAAATAATAGAAAACATTTCAATTATTAAAACAGAATAGAATCCAAAACTCCACATTTGTTTATTTCCACAACTGTCTGAATTTTTGACTATCTTGTTCTAATATTTAGCTCATTTCTTTAATTGTAGCTTCATTAAGTCTATCTTGAGGCACATTTAGTATATTTTTCAGTATTAATCATTCAGAAAGATTATCTTTATGCTTATTATGATTTATAATTATAAGTTTTCATTTTTTTAAAAAATGTTCATCGAACAATTTAGATTTTTTACGAAATACCTGCCACATTTAAATATATGCAAATTATAACGTAAATTATGAAAAAATATTTGAATTGTATAAGAACTTAAAAAGTTTTTCATGTCAAGTAACATTTTTTTCAATTGAGAAAAAAATTTGCAAAACTATAAAATTGCTTATTAAATTTATTATTATTTTTATAAAAAATGCATACTACTTTAAAATTAATTTTTTTTTAATTATGTAATTTTATTTGAATTTATAAAGCAACAAATTTATTCATTTAATACAAAAAAATCATAAAAATAAAATAACGCTATGAAACAAAAGCGAGTCGATAAATATTAAAATTCTTTTCGATCTAAAATCTTCATTAAATAACAATAGTAACTGAACCATTGGCCAAAAATGACCGCGTAATACTCAAGAAATAAGCGATGAAAATTATTTTGAAACAGATCATAAAAATGAAAGAACGTTGTATAACAAAAACGATAAATCTGAATCGATAAAGCGATAAATCTAAGAAATTCTTATTATTTAAAATCTTAATCAAAAAACGAAAAAATGATTATAATTGTTCGGACCGTTTAAACAGTGTCAGTTTTCGCGCGCTTTGAATTCACACGCGCGCGCATGCGACTCCGCGCAACTGTGAGGTCGCACCGTAGCGCGAGGCCTCCCCGTTCGGCCTAATTTGAACGCGGAGCCGGGATTCTCCGTGTTAAAGGAGTCTCCCCCGTTTCACCTTAGCAACTCCCCGACGCTGGACAAAACTCCAGCGCTCGAGGTTCCTCGCCCTCTTCTTCCGGCTGCCTCGACATAAGTAACACCAACTCCGTGTTTCTATCTCGGTACAAATACATTATTAGCACACACACACTCACACGTTTACACACTACGCAATTAATTTATTTACTGTTTAAAAACCACTAGTCACATGTACACTTGTAATTTAACTTAGAAGGAGAAATAAATCTCTGTTGTTTTATCGTTACATAAAACCACGTTTAAATTTCTCCATTTCCTTTCCGCCGTGAACGCCAGCAGTTCGTCGGTTATTAAGCGAGCGATAATCAAATTTAGAACACCCAAGTTTTAACTGAGATTCGCGGCGTTAACAATAATAGTTTCTCGCGTAATACCCAAGAAATAAACGATCAAATATTTGTTAAAAAAATATAACCTGAAATATATTGAAAAATAAAAGTCCTCATGATCTGGGCAATCAATGTAACCAACAGATAGTTTAAAGCTACTAATAGTTAAAAGCTACCTTTTTGGAAATTTTCAAAAGGAATAATGGCGCTTTACTGAAGTTACTGTACGACATAGAAAATCAACTTTTTTTTACAATATAAGTTTTTTCTAGGAAGCAAAAAAGTATTAAGTATCAAAAATTTTACTGAATGTTCCACTCCGTGTTACTAATAACCAGAAATTTTTCCAAAACATTGTACCGTTTCCGAGTAATAGTGGGATACATACGTATATACACAATTTCTTTCTCTCACATACACACACACTCTCAGACGCACACACACACGTACAAGCACACACACACATACATATACACACACACACACATACATACACACACATATACACACACATACATACACACGCGCGCGCGCGAACACAAACACGTACACACAAACACGCACACACGCACATCGATAAGGACATGTATCTCACATATGTTTTAGTAAACTTCTGTTTTCTATTACAAAACTTTCTTTAAGATGAAGCCATATATACTAAGTACTACAGAGATATTTGTCGTGTGTAGAAATAGGGCCATGCGATATGCAACGTTTTTAAATCATATTTTCATCATATTTTTAAATATTTTCAATACAAATTTATTTAATCATTATAATTTTGGTTTTAATTGTTTGAGTTACTCATATTTCAATGAGTAGGCAAATAATTTCTACAATAAATTACTGGAAATATTCTAAGTGAGTAGAAATCGGGACGTGAGTAGAAATTGGAACATTTTCATTAGCAGGTTTCGTAATGTTCTGAAAATTATACTATTTAAAAAAATTTTATAACAATTCTTTTTTTGCTGAAAAAGCCAGTGGAGCACCCTTCCCCCTTATATTTCAATTGAAGAGCCGAAAGTTGCAATTCATTTTTGGGCTTTTTTGAAAATTTCTGGAAGAATTAAATCTTGAATTTTTACATAAATAATTCTCTTACATTTAAAATCTTATAGCACCGATTCATTTTTTCTTCCAATTTCAATAGTGTCACTAATGTGGGGAATGGGCGATCTAAATCGGATAATTCCAGGTTTGGTGAAAATTGATATAAGTTTTTGTTCATCGTAATACATTGTAACGAGCGCACTATCGATGCTCTTGTATTGTTTAAATACGCGAGTAATCCGCGCCGTGTGGGGCCGGTGCGCGAATTGGGAGTCGCGCGGATCGAGAGAGAGAGAGAGAGAGAGAGAGAGAGGGCGAGAGAGAGAGAGACAGAGAGAGAGCGCACCTAACACATGGGTCGGAAAAGCGTGAGCAGAACCGGCGTGGCTGCCAAGACTCCTGCACGAGTCGCTTTCGACAGGCGCGACCTCGACACCACCACGACCGAGCACGAGCATACCGTGTGTGAGAGAGAGATAGAGAGCGAGTGTATGAGTGTCCGCGAAGAAAGGTTAGCTCCAGGAAACGAGCTTCACCGCCAACGCCGACACCCACCCGAGAGACGCGGGCTACCTGCAGTTCAGCAGCATCGGCGAGCGAGGCCTACCTCTTCGTCGCCTGCCGGACACTACGAGTGTGTGTGTGAGAGAGAGAGATAGATAGATAGATAGATAGATATTATTTTTATTTATCACTAATGACAAAAATTTGCAGCTGTATGTACATTTTGTTAAAATTTGTTATCACATTATCAGTCATTAAAGTTTTTGTATGTACTTTTTGTTAAAATTTGTTATTACATTATCAGTTAAAAAAGATTGGTTCGCTATCACAGGTCGTCAATTATTGTCTAACATATCATAATGTAGTCAGTACTATCACATATTGTTTCGTCAACTTAATAATATAGAAATAAATAGATAACAGTAATATATACACATACACATTTATATTGCACATATATCTATCGCGTTGGAAAATAAAACGCCTTACATTTTTCTTTCGTTCATACACTCATTCACACTTCACACCTAACACTTAAATAAATTAAAGACTACACAAGAATACATAATATGCTTAGAATAAATTAAGACTACACAAAATTTAACTAAAAACAATGACAAGATTTTAGTTGCGGATTTATGGAGTCTTGTCGCCGTGTAATTCTTTAAGGTGCCTACCTAACGCCGTTTTAAATTACATAGTGATGGCAGACACCTTGCATTGCAGGCAAACAAGTTCCAGAGGCGTGCTCTCTGGGCCCTAAAGGAATATAGGCCCTTATCAGTGCGCGACAAAGGAAGTGAGAGCTCTTTCATACCCCCACCACCCTACTTGAAGTCTTTGCCTGATTTTTTTCGAAGAGAGCAGTAAGATACGTTGGATGCCGCATAACAACCGCTTTATAAAGCAGCAACCCCATCAAATATCTCTCTCCTCGTCTTGGTATCTAACCAGCTCAGGCCCTTCCCGTAAGGAGTGATATGCTCATCCAACCATACACCAAATATATATAATTTTTTTTGGAATTTTGTCAAGTTAGAATTTTTTGTTATGATTTTAAGCACTTATTGAATCGGAATTAGAACATTTTTGCGAAATTTTTTTTTGTTCCTAAACCAAAATTTAAGTGTTTTAGTTAAGAATATTCGGAAAATTTTTCTTGGAAAAATTTTAATTAACTTCACAAAGACCATTTCTGAGTTGATTAACAAACATTTTTTTTGGAAAAATTTTCAATAAATTTTGGTCGGGACTTTTTGGTGGGAATTTTTTTTACGTTTCCTTATTTTCCCTCTGCGAGAATCGGACAAATTGTCCTTGATAAAAGTTTTTCAGCCTGCAACAAACCTTGTAGTTAAAAGGAAAAATACGCGCAGAAGAGAAAACTTTTTACATATGTGAATGAACGAATTACTGCGCTTGTAAAAGAGGCCACGAATGTGATTAGAGTCACTCGGCAGCCACAGTGTGATATTGGAATTTACGCCTCATCTTCTTTCTTCGAAGACTTTTGATGTTCGTGGTTTACTTTCGTATTTCGAATTAGTGGAGTCCATCTGGCGTACCCCTTCAATATCGATTCGATAGATAGCCTCTGTGAATGGTTCTTGTAGTTGGAGTGAATCTTCTTCCTTAGTCGCACTCTCGTGGCGTCTCGGTAGTACCTCTGTTGTGTTGCTGTACATCGCATTATATCTAGTTCTACAATGATTCTCTTTCGAATGACACAATTCGTTACATGGGATTTGCGTTCCTTTAAATTAATACAGTACGAAAAAGTAACCTTGTTTACACACTTATTACTTAATTTTGTTAACCTTTATGCGTATAGTGTAAGTTGTTTAAAATGTTCACATGTATGTCATATATTTCATTTAATTTACTTGTTCATATTTTTACAAGGTTGTTTATAGTTTGGTATGATTAATAATGGAATATCCCTCGGCTACCTATGTATTATAATAGTTTGTCAAAGTTCCTTGAGATACAAAATTTTATAACAAAGATTATTACAAATTATTTAATATTTAACGAGATATTATAATTATTTTTGCTTCTGTTAAGACGGTGAGTTGTCGTAAAATCGACCCTTTTGCATGTGTGTGGAAAAGGTTAAAATTAGCATTACTCGATGTGTTAACAAATTTACTTAAAAATCTTCAACGTTTAAAATGTACATTTATTATCAGTGCGAAAAATGCTTTCATTGGACCGATTACATTTATGGTATTTATTATAAAGCTTTGTTCGTATTATAAAGCTTTGTTCGTATTATAAAGCTTTGTTCGTATTATAAAGCTTTGTTCGTATTATAAAGCTTTGTTCGTATTATAAAGCTTTGTTCGTATTATAAAGCTTTGTTCGTATTATAAAGCTTTGTTCGTACCTTACGTACAAAATTTTTGCGAATATAAATCGATATGCTAATATATTTAATCTGCAGTATTTCTTTCAATCGTTTGTAGTAGTGATTGTCAATCACAATAATCGATTACATTTTCAATTACTGACAAGATATTTTGTATTGCAAAATGCTAGTGGTATTTTAATACAACTGGCACTTTCGCCTGTTATACTACGTTATATTGACTGATTTATATCTGCAAAACTGATTCGTTTGTGATATTGCTATGAGACGGTTATTCTATATATTATAATATATAATATATGAATTTAATTCTTTATTTTTTTAAATTGGTCATATCATTAAAAAAATGACTTAAGTTATAAACACGTTATAAAAAATGTTGATCTGAAGTTATAAAGTTAAATTAACATTTACAAATTAATTAATTTTCTATTCATTTCTACATACGCAAAAATAAATTGATTCTGATGATCATATAGCTATTTGTTGTTTTTTTAAATATGTATTCGTAACACTACCTTTTTTGCTTAACTAAGTTATTTCGTTTTTATTTTCTCCTTTTGTATTTTTATGATCACGCCTAAGATTGTCTACTGAATAGAGTTAGGTCAGATTAAATATTTTTTGAGTGTTTTCGAGATACGTTTATCTATTTGTAAAATGCTGAATAAAATGTTTAGTCATTCTCTTCCGTCTTGATTTTGTGATGCTTTAATTATTAACAATGTTTCTTTATTTTTTAAATTTTATAGTAAAAAGAACCTCGTATATTGTTTTTACTGCTGGTCTAGTACCTGAAACATATGTTTTCATATTATAATTAGTTAAATAAATTTTGAGATCAACGTTGAGGTCGCGTGTAGATTTTATCTGAAATAAGTGAATTATATATTGTTATTTGATCAGATTATTTTGGTTGAATGTATGAGAAGCGTGGGCGGTTCATATGCACTACCTTTGTTTTATTGTATCTTTACGTTTTCATTTTCGCAAATATGTAACACTAAATAAGGACCAGTATACGAATCATCGAATTTATGGGGCTTGGGACCTTTTTGTAACCAAACGTAATCACATACTTTAATTTCTAATTCTTAATAATAAAAGTAAACCATGGTATATTAAATACATGTCTTGAAGTATCAAATAAATTTTTTTTTAATTTTTTCAAAAAGAAAATTGCCGCCTACAGCGCGTTTCCGGCAGCACTTTTTTCTCTTTACGCTGTTCTGCATTCAAAATTACATGCGTAATTTTGGACCTGGAAAATATAAAAAAATGGTCATTATGTTACTTTTCTTAATTTCATTTGCATTTTTTATGATTTTCTTTCCTTTTATGTGACTTTTAGCTGCGCTAATTGTATTGCTTAAAAAGAGACATGAATAATTGCAGCCGCTACTTTTAGACTTCGCGTGTACTGTGTACTTAACTAGTTTTTTCAGCTGCATAATTAATTTTTGGATTTCAATAACTTTCTCATACTTTAGCATATTTAGTATTACTAGTATATGCTTACAAATTATTTGAATATTCTCAAATTGTTCAGGTAAGAATTTATTTATTTGTTGACTTTCTTTAATAACTTTCAAAAAATAATTAAATTTTTCTGAAATTTCATTTTCAAGTTCACTCTTATCGTAATTTTTAATTTCATCATATGAAAGTTCCTTCCAAAAATACATTGTCATTAATTTCTGAATTGGATTTTTTATTTGCTTCTTACAGCGATGTTGTATCAGCTTTTTGAAGCGATTTTTTATTTGCTTCTAACAAGGATGTTTTTGTTTTTCTAAAACAAAAGCTAAAAATATTATGTTTTGGTTTTTTATTTTCTAATTTTGGAATTCGAATTTTAGTAGTTTCTTCCGGTAGAATGCTAGGAATTTCGAAGTTCGATTGATTTTCTAATTTTGAATTATTCTGATTTCGATTTTGTGCTCTTAATTTACTATTATCGAATTTCGGATTTCGATTTTCGGGGTTTCGAATCTCGGTTTTATGATTAAAATCTTCGTTTTTCGGATATTCGATTTCGGATTGCGTATTGCAAGTGATTTGCGTATATGATTTTTGACTTTGCAAATTTCGATGTTCTAAGCTTGAATTTGGCAAATGTTTTGATTTTGATTGCACGCGCTGTTCTGCGTTTTCGGTAAAAGTAGCGGTTAAAAAATTGTGTGATTTTTTATATTTAATTTATGGCAATTTTAGAGGCAGTTTATAATTATCCATTATCAAATATTGTTCTCTATAATTAATGTCTGCATCATAATTAATAAATATTTCACTGCCGAGCAGACCGTTTTCCTCAATAAGAAAATCATCTGGTACTAATTGAAAATAAAATGTTAAATCATGAAATTGAATTGGAATTTTGCCACAAGTGTTTAATGCTACTTTTTGTTATACCAATTAGCTCTAAATTTTCGTTAGCATCGACTCGAACATTATGCGGTTTTTTTTAAATTTTCAAAAGTGCTGGCCCAGCAGCGGTGTCTAGCATTAGCGACAACGGTTGCGGGCAGCAATTTGTTTTTAGTATAATAGTTGTTGAATAATTATTAATGCTTAATAAAGCAATCGTTTTTATTAATTGTATTGCTGATTGTTTCTCGTATAATTTTGACGCTGGGGATATGGGATTTCCCTGGTTTCTTCGTTCTCCGGGAACCCATTTTCGTTTCCCTGATGCATTTCTCGCATTTTGTTATTATATGCAAGCTTTCTACATTTGCTCTTCCAATGACCGGCCTTTTGCAATAATTACATGTTTTAGTGGCGCCATTTTGGGCTTGATTTTGCTGATGCACATTAGCAGCGGGAACATCGTTGGAGTATTGATTTTTATTTTCAGGTGTTTTCCACTGTTGCGGGACACGTTGCGGCCGCCCCTGTGAGTTAGTCGGTATTGATTTTTCACGATCGGGCGTGGCCAAGGTGCTTTTTTGGGGAGTGACCGACGCTTTCGGAGCGTCGGCACCATTGGTACGGTACCAGCAATTAGGTGCTGTGAACCCGATTTATGGCATATTTGACACGCTTCAGCCTTTTTGCTATAGACTAAGATAATTTTTGCAGATTATTTTTCTCATTTGTTCGTCTGTATTTTGGCATGCATAATCGCGCTCTATGTCGATTGCATGGTCAATTCCGGCGTCTAGAGCCGGGTTTGCCCATTCGGCCATTTATAACCCATTGCAAACCGCGAATGAAATATGCTACACTACCTTTTTCTAATTCGGATTTAAGACCTGGTCTGTGCCATTTTTCATGCAACGCGGTCTCGTATTCTGGTTGTGCAGCAAATTTTAATCTATTTGAAAATTAAATGACATTTTCGTCGTATTTTTGTTTCATTGCTGCTAATTCATCCAGTAATTCGTGAAAACGTTTTGCGGACCCGTATGTGCGATCAAAATACGTTATAATTTCTTCCATATTAAGAAAAATTCTTTGCGGTGCACTTTTTAGCGCCTGTTCGGACAAGCGCGTTTTTATTAATTTCGCTAAATATGGTTGATTACACGGTGGTATCATGCTTCGCGCTTCTCTACATCCTTCCAAAAAAATTCTAAGTGGGATGTTGTAACCGTTAAATTTTGAAATCATGTATACTGCATCTTTAATTGATAAATTGCGAACCCGAGTGAGAGTGTTGTTTTGAAAAGACTGTAAAGTGTTGTAAGGATGTCTACGATAATTATTTGCTGGGTTTGTATGATAAGGTGTGCTGTGTATATTTGGAGTAGCAAAAAGTAGAGAGGTTTTTGTAATGTCAATGTTTTGAGTGTTGTCGTTATTTTGTAGTGGAAATTGAGGATCCATTTTGGGTGGGTTTGTCGTATCTGTTGAGTTAATAATAGATTGATAGGGAATTACTTCCGTCATTTCGGCGTTTTTGTTTAAAAGTATGCGTATTTCGCGCTCAAATTTCTTAATTGACTTACTATCTATAACAGTTTCTATAATTTCTTTGCAACTAATATTGTTGTGAATTAACTCTAGAAGTATGTATGCAAAATTTGGGTCGGTTGCTGTTACATATATTTTTATGATGTCGGTGGCCTCTTCATTTCTTAATTTCTTTTCTGATTCTATGTTGGCCATGTTTGAATTTCGAAAAAAAAATTTGCTATCCGCGTCAATTGCTATTAAAATAACCCGGAGAGTGGGTCCCCAATTGTTACGTCGTGCGTAAGCAATAAATGGCGCGAAGTTAATATGAAATTAAATCGCCTGCGCCTCTAGTTTTGGTCAATACTTGCGTAATTTACCTGAGAGACGGTGGCGGGAGATATGCGCAGGTGCAGTGAATAAATAAGCGCGAGCAAATAATTTTAAGAACAAGTTTATTGTATAAAAAGTGCAAAGTTAAGTATAATGGCGTGTCCTTTTACAAGTGAGAAGTCAAATAACAAACTGGTGCGTACGTGCTTACGGCTCAAAGTTCGAATGCAAAAGGCTCTATGCTGAAGGCAAAAGTATAAGGGCAAATGACCAGGAGCCATGGGGGAGCTATGCCTTTTACACCCACGCGTTGGTCGCATGCTTAACCTAAACTAGGAATTAATTATGCGTACTCGAGGAGGGGGCGACAAGGGTATAGAGTCGTGGAAGGGAATGCGGAAAATATTGGGGTGGATGAGTGTGTCATCTTAGAGTATGGGTAGACAAGGTAGGATACTCGTTATATAGCGTAGGTCGATAAGTAGAATTCAGTATGGTAAGATACATATAGCTTGACGACGATAAGGTGTATGCTAGGCGATGATCTAGACGTAACAGCTAAGGAGAGAGAAGCAGAGTACACTATGAATTCTTATATTGGCTGTTACATGTATTACTTTCGCTACAAAGAAATAAATTATTAATTCGTAAATTATTTAATATAATTTTATCACATTAAGAATAAAAGATCAAATTACTGTCACGTAAAACTGTTAAAACTTACAGCAACATTTTTTAATTATTTCCATTGTTTATAGAGTATTACAAAATTTGTTGTCAAAGATTATTAGTAAAAAACCTATAGCATTATAGTTATGGAAAGAGTTTATAAGTTTACGTTCATAACTTGCATTATCGACTGCAGAATATCATAAAATAAAAAAAAATCATTTTAAAACATAAACGAATCTATAAATCTTCGAAATTCTTTTTGATTTCAAATCTTCATCAAATAATTGAGACAAATTTTGGTTATATGATAAAAAAATGACCCCGCCGTTCGCCAGATATAAGTAATCAATATTAAAAATATGTAAAAATAAAAGACCTCATAGTATGGATAAAGAACTCAGATAACAATTACTGACACTTTATAACTGATTTTAATTTGTGACTTATTTTCTGATGATTAGATAGTCAAAATATTAATTTTTCTTGAACAGTATCAATATTTAGTATGTCTAATTTATGAAAAAAATATCAGAGATTTAATCATTAATTTAATAAAATAAAGTACATCTTCGTTGCACTATCTAACTGACACGTCAGTTTTACCGACGTATTACTGACCTCCCAATTTCTGACACATTGCGTATTTATCAAGTTTGTGTTGAAAACAAATTATATAATCAAGCATATCATGTTAACGTAATAAATAACTGATGTAAGTTCGTTAAAACTCACTCGACAGTTAATCTGTAAAATTCCTAAAAATGTTACTTTGCGATTGAATAATAATTTTTTTGCTATTTATATACGTGTTATCAATTATAACAATGCTAATTTTTATTATTTAATCGTATTTATTAAAAATTACAAGTTATTTATCGTGAAATCCATATTCGAACACGTGAGTTCTAGTCCTAAATTTATTAACAAAAGAAATTATTTTGTATATAAAAGTATCAGGAAGAACATTCATAATACATCTTTACTTTTCCGCGACGTTATTCAGCATTAAACATTTTTTAGCGCAAAATATGAGCATTTTTTATAATGTAAACATTTCAAGCAGCCCTGGTGGAAAATTAATCTAGAACTATATAGATCTATCTAGTTTGCCATGGGAATAATCGAGGGCCTCGATAAAACTAGATAATTTTCTACCAGGGAGTGTAAGAATTTTTTCGAAAATATATGGTAGTTAACAGAAAATTCATACATATATTCAGATGAACCGAATTAAAAAATCAATTCAAATTTTTTTCTCGTTAACGAGCTTCCTAAATGGCTTAACATTTTAGTAGTGTTAATTACCATTTTTGTTATCAAGTACAATTTTTGTTATTTCATCGCTTTCATTTTGTTTTGGCCGCTTAAACCTCCTTAAGGCGACATGCCTGGGTTAAACTATTTTGTTATAGCTAAACCATGGTTAAAATGCTCGATCCCGATTTGTAGCAATGGCCGGGGTCCCACTGAATGGCTATAATTATTATGACAAAAATAATTGTCTATGAATAATCACAAAATAACTAAGAAAATAATTTATCTTCAAAATATTATTTGAAAATTTATTTTTTATTATTTTTTATTCCATTCATTTAATTCTTAGTACAATCTTTTCTTGAGAAGCTTAAGAATATTTCTGATACTTACAGAAAGTTACAGAAATTCACAGAAATAATTTTCTCAGGTATATTGTCATTTTCAGTTTCTTAAAAAACTATGGAAATTAATATACATATACCTATATTATAAGTTAAATGCACAATTTATATAAACTCTATATTATAGATCACTACTACCTAACTGAATATTGCTGTAAGATACCCTAGTAGAAAATTAACCATCTCTTCTAGCCTGTTCACGATCTTCTCACCATATTCATTTGTCAATTTTTAGCCAGCAGTTACCTGTATGTTGACCAAAATATGTTTACGAGATAAAATGGTTATAACCTCAAATACATTGTCCAAAAATATATATAACCCCTGTCTTTTCTATTTGATAGATCAAATTTAGAATAGGAAATTAAAAATAATATTATAGTATGATTTATATAATATAAATTGATGGAGATTCGAATCTTTCTATATATATATATAATGATGTATGATATTGGAGTCGTATAAGATTACAGGCATATTATTTAACTATTATCTATTACTTTTATTATTAATATTATTAATTCTTATTTCACTTATAATTTACAGCAATAAATACTTAATATAATAATATCAAAAAGCGTATATTTAAATTAATAAACCATTACGATGCATAATCTATTTTAATTAATCTATATATTTATTAAAATGATGGAAAATCTTATGACAGTAATACAGCTCTAGCCATGAGTTAAAAATAAATAAATTACACATTTGCACTAATCAATTCATAAGTAATCACATTCATAAACAACTTATACTTCCACTTTAAAAAAAGAAACAGTCGTAAGCACTAACCGATCTTCAAATTCATTATACAAAATTAGAATTTTGCCTGAATTTACCTAAAACATTTATTACTTATTATCGTAGTCGAGTATTCACTTAATAAATGATTATTGAATTGTGTTAATTATTAAAATTTTATTATTAATAAATTCCAAGAATTCAAGATACTATTAACCAGATTCCTTCCTTCCTTCCTTCCTTCCTTCCTTCCTTCCAACTGAGCTTCCAAGAGTTAAATTAATAACTTCCGGCTCCAGGTTGTGGGATACGAGGAGATTAACGCTGCTAAAAGACGCTATCGGCTCTCGTTAGAGAACGACGTCCTTAAGCAGCTCTCCTATCAGGGACTGCAATTGACTGCCCCCGATCTCTTGACGCACGCTCGTCAAGAGCCGTGATTAACGGAGGGATACTGCCTTCCTAATAAGGCTTCCTTGGGGGCTAAGCCCGCCAGACAGCCCGTTCGGCGCGACAATACCCGGGTTAACCACCACGGGGCGAGTATGGCACTTATCGTGCACCGCACGCTAGCTACTTCGGGAGATTACTCTCAACCGAGGAGGTCCGGCCGGTGCGGTCCGCCGAGGCCGACTGATTCAGGGGGCGCGCGCACCCCTTACTTATAGCCGGCGTGAGAGCTGCTCCAACCGCTCTGTAGTGAGCGCGGCGGCTCGGCGCTAGCAGCGGTTCGGCAGCTGCGGCGTGCGCGCGCAGCGTATTGCTTTTCTCGCGCTCCCGTCTCTCTTTCTTTCTCTCTTCTCTCCTGCTGCGCTCTTTGAATTACGGATACAGGTTGGGAAATGATAAGGGCGTCGGTAACTTTTGGAAGCTGTATTTATTCTTTAGTCCGGTGCCGGGGTCGAGGACTTGTCTCTGGTCTGGTCGGCCGAGAAGTCAGGCGAAGTCTCGAAACTTGATTTCTTATATACTATCCGGCTGCGCCGTGATTGGCTGCAGTTCGGGTAGAACAGGAGTATTACCGTGCGCAAGGCGCTGTAGATATACTAAGTGTATAACAAAATGAAGCTCATTTTTCAAAAATAGGGTTTTTGCTGCGACAACGTCGTGATATATTTTTTTACTGCCTCAAATACTATATCTTGTAGATTTTGTACCGCTGAATTCGAATCCACCGCCTAAATTAGTCAAAAACCTAACCTAAAAGGTCAAAAGCCCAGTATACGTTAATTATTACTATGTGTTGTATTCCAAGTTGTAGAACATGAGATAGGAACGACTAATTACCCTGTATCTTTTTTGATCTTCAAACTTTATGTTCATAGAAAATAGAAAAATTATAGGGGAAGCGTTCTAACCTCAAAATAAAGCTCATTTTTCGGAAAAATACAGTTTTTGCTGCGATAATGTCGTGATATATTTTTTACTACCTCAAATACTATATCTGGTAGATTTTTTTATCGCTGAATCCGGATTGATCACGTAAATTAACTAAAGTAATCAAGCTAAAACTTGGAGGATTCATTCTTTGAACAGTCCTATATAGTATAAAAATTATTTGGATTTGGTGTATAGTACAATAATAATGAATTATTAACAAAACAAATACAAAACGTGAAATTTGTAAATTTCTTTGGCGCTAAATAGATAGTCACCTTTTGTTATTTAACTTATTTGTTTAATAGAAGACGACAACAAATACCAGGATCAAAATTTATCATTTGTAATTGCTATATTGAAAGAAATGCCCCTACTGAAAAATCTCACTTGAGAATTTCATGAGAATCGGGTGATTCTCATCTGAAACTCACGCCAAAATCATACGTGAGTCTCATGTGAGTCTCATGTGATTCTCGTGTGATTCTCATGTGACTATGATCGATAAAAAAATATTTTAAAAATTAATATGAAATAAATATATATATATAAGATATACTATAAATCAAATTCATAATTTGTACAAGATAAGGGTTGTAAAATAAAATATTATTATATATTTTTTATAAACATTTATTTTACAAAAATATAAAATTATAACTATGTATTACATGAGTAGTTCTTAATAGTGTAATAAATTTGGTAAAGCACAAATATACATATTTTCAAGAATTTTTATAAAAAGACAAACAGTCATAATTTCCGACGTTGGTACAATAATAGATTCTGCTGCGATGCTGTCTATTACTTTTAATATCTTATAATTTGGAAAACGGTTTCTTGTACGTATGATATTGCATATTGTATATATACTCTTGTTTTGACTCTTCGTCTACAATAAAACTAATAATTTCTACAAATCTTTCGTCTTTTAATTGTACAAATGAGTTGTTTGATCTTAACATAGATTTAAGAGAAGACTCGTATAAACATCCATCTTTTATCATTTTAACGTACATTTTTGTTGAATCTTGCGATAGTTGTAGTCTATTTAATATGTCATTATCTACAAAGTCACCTCTACCAAAGTACGTAATAGAAGATAATTTACAATAATTCTCAACTTTAAATGTAAGAATATCATCGCAGTATATTTTTACCAAAGTACTGACTTGCGGATAAACGAATTCTTGTAAAGCTAATGTGAAATGATTAATATTAATAAATCGTACAATTTGTAATGTAACTCCCTTGGAACATTTAATCGCTGTTAATAAATGGTGGTTTGCAGATTCAAATGATTCCCCAATTTAATACACTACCACATAGATGCAGCAGTTGATGGACGTTAAAGGTCATAGATTTTATGCCATAGTACTCTTCCGTTTTTGCTACAAACTCGTGTAGCATTTTATCAGCTCGATCTAATTATGTGATGGGAATACTACTCTGTAATAATACATATAGACTTTCTACAAAAAGAAGCCAATGATTTAACTTATCTCTGCTCAAATGTTCAATCAGAAGCGGAAGACTGTAGTATAATATGTAGTTTTCCCATTCACAGGCTTTTCAATCATTTCTACTGCTTAATGGTCGTCTTAATCGCGAGAGTTGATGACGGGCAGTAATTTTACTAATTTTAAAATCAAGTTCTTTAATGTCATTTGCGCTCATCGATTGAACGTGGTAATTCGTCATTTGTTTCGCAACACCTTCTAAGCAGCAATGTAAATAATCTGGCATAAAACCAGAAATAATATTAAAATAAGGCAAATTTATAAGAGGCGACGGATTTTGAATACCATCAATTGGTTTTTCGGGAGTAGCAAGTAACATATCACGAATGGTACTTTCATGATCTCGATAAACTAAAGGAGATATTAATAATGTATAGCGCATGCTACCTTCAGCCCACTGGCCGGGATATTGACACCAATTGCATCCATTATAGCCGTTGAACTGCTTGTTACCTTGAATCGGAGCCCCAGCGACAGAATCAACGCAACAAGATAGAACGTGAGGCTTGACTAGGCGTTCTTCTCCTTTTATATTACATGAAATACCTTCATTTGACAATTTATTCATAATATCAACAAATGTATCTAAAAAAACATTCATGTCAGGTTTCTTTTTATTAAACCATAATCCACACGTAACAAGTTTCTGCGTTCGTTCTTGCTTTGGCAATTCATTAATCATAAGATAAACGGGCCAAATTGAATATTGTGAGCAATCGAATTTTGGTGCTCCATCGGTATTCAAAACGGTAGTTATATAATTATGTTTATCTTCTTCTTTTAATTTATGTAAAAATTTATTATATTCTTTTCCGTCATGAACATCTTCTATATGTCCAGTCCTATGACCTCTTTCTTTCACAACATACTCATAGTGATCTTCGTAAACTTTCAATAAATCTCTTATCTGTGTAGACGGATCGAGCATAACAAAAAAACTCGTATTGCTAGGATTATTTAAACATAATTCTGCTTGGCAAATGGAGCAATTTTTTATATACTCTATGTCCCCAAATTTACCTATGTATGCTGAGCAAACGTGACAAACAGCATGAAATTCAGTCATTTCTTTGGGGTTCAAAAATTTATCTGCTGCATATTTCGTATCTGGCATAATTGGTGTTTCGAAAATTGTATTGACGAACTTAAATAAATTCGTCATACCACTTACTGATAAATTGTTAGAAATACAAAATTTTAAAGACATCAGTAGTAATTCTCCCTTTTTTATTCTTACTGGAGTAAGTAATGGATTTGAAAAAATCTTCACTATCTATCATCTCTTGCAAATTTTGAGGATATTTGTTCGATTGAATATGTCTGAATTCATGCTCATTTTCATGTAGATAACTTTATAAAATATTTAAATTTATTAACCCGTTTACGCCCAAAATGGCATAAAATTTATTTATTTTTCAACCGCTATACT
The DNA here is from genome assembly GCA_949152435.1 of Gastracanthus pulcherrimus. Lineage (NCBI taxonomy): Eukaryota > Metazoa > Arthropoda > Insecta > Hymenoptera > Pteromalidae > Gastracanthus > Gastracanthus pulcherrimus. The sequence goes on along the minus strand of OX424573.1, from coordinate 90,591,901 downwards.
TTTTAGGTAACAATTATTCAAATTTTATAAAACTAGATATCTTTTTGTATTTTTTCCTGCTCTTTCTGAATCCGGCATCAGATTGACGATATCTACCTCCATTTTTAAAATACAGTGGTTTAACGCTGAAAAACTGCAAAAAATGTGACATTTTTTTTCAAATAATGATGAATTTCAACCAGAATCCGTTATCGGAGGGTGCTAAAACTCTGGATCAAGTGGAACACAGACCTATACTAAAAGATAGGATACTTGGTTAATCGAAATTGAAAATGGCGGCCACAGAAACAGCTGTTTTTATACAGTAATGACATACAAAGTTTTTCGATTTTTTCTCGATAAGTATTAACTTTACGAAAAAATTTTATAGAATAAAAAGTACTTAGAATTAGTCAAGGAACATAACTGAATTTTTTCAGAATGTTTCGGGTGATTATTTTTCAACCGCTATACTTTTTAAGTAACAGTTTTCAAATTGTATGAAACAGTTTTCAGCGTTAAATCACCGTATTTTAAAAATGGAGGTATATATCGTAAATCGGAGGCCGGATTCAGAAAGATCAGGAAAAAATACAAAAAGACATCTAGTTTCATAAAATTTGAATAACTGTTACCTAAAAATTATAGCGGTTGAAAAATAAATGAATTTTATACCATTTTGGGCGTAAACGGGTTAAGTAGAGATAACAGCGAACAAACATCAGAATTAAGTCATAGACAATAGTTATCTTCAATCATTATTAGTTATCAGCAGTTATTAACCATTATGTTTAATTTGAAAATTATTAAAAAGGTTCTAAAAACATTTTCTTCACTTTTCTTCAAAATTTTTTTACTGTAAAACACTTTATTTATATTTATCAATAATTATCAAAAGAAATTTCCGCAACAAATTATGAAAAATTATAATTTATAATTACTGATTAAATTTGATAACATATAATTAATATTTTTTATTAATTATTAACCATTTTTGATAAATACAGATAATCTTTGTAAATAAATTTCTAATTCAGACAATATTTATTAATAGTTATTAGTATGTATCAAAAAACAAATATTATTGGTATTTATTAGACTTTATTAATAACTATAAACAATTATGAACAAAAAATTCCACTAGGGTATCAGCTGATTTTGAGGTGATAATCATGAAAAATTTGGATCCTTCATTCATTTTGCCCTGTTGTTTAAAATTATTAAAATTTATAAAATTCACTTTCCTCCCGCTGATCGAAGATACTCAATTTTATACAATTTACAATTCTAAAAATTTCAGAATTATATAAAAAATTTATTTAAATTGATATAAAATGAGAAACCCTTAATTTCTTATTCGTTTTCTGTACACGAAAAAGTGCCTATTCATACTCTAGTTAAAGAAAGTACGATGTGTAACAAAGGGATAAGTGGCGCTCTTTGTGACTTAGATAATGTGATCCTCGTGTCCTTCTTGGACGTCTATGGCACCTATAGCTAATACTGCGTCTTTGACTTACATATTTATGCTTAAACATCATCCTCGCTGTAAAAAAGCCAATTTTTCCCTTAGTTGGACAATGTACTATTGTCCCATTAGCAGATATTAATATAATTTGTTACGTATGTATACATTTTGCTTTAGCGGTTAAAAGTGCACATAAGAGTGACAGTATGGAAATTAAAATTATACTACTTAAGGTAAATTCAACTTTATACATTGTTGTCAAATCATAAAAGAAATTTCCATGACAAATTAATGACAGATTATTTATCAGAATTAATATTTTAGTTATCATAATGTCATTCTTGTATAATGTACATTTTTAGTCGCTACAAGATAAAGTTTATTACTTAATATAATGTAATTTATAATATTGTTCTAAAATTATAAAACTAGTTTCCATGCCACAATTAAGTTCTTCAGGTATAATACAATAGTTTTCAAACGAGAGACGATAATAGAATATATTTTTTAAATATGTTAACCTAGCAATTTTGTTAATCCAAAATGTTGCCTTCGCTCTCATTTGAAAACTCATACCTAGAGAGTTGAAATGTTGTAATTAATAATTATCTTTTATATTAGTAACTTACATTATCAACATTACTTTCTTCGACAATATTGTGTCAAATGAGAAGTTGATTTTCCTCAAGGGAAGATTCACTCATGCTGTTCACCTATATAAACAAAAATATGACAAATATATTTATTTTTGTAGAAAAATAAAATGTATAAACATAAATTTATAGATCATCATATACCTCATCCGAATGATGCAATAAATTAGGAGCAATGGCAGCTTTATATCTTTGAGCTGTTCTTTTTGTGATAGCTTCATCACCAAGCTCTAAATGTCTTTTATATCTATCCATAGTTGTCAACTATAAATTTTTATCAAAAACTTTCACTCGCTTCAAGTTTTTTTTATATATCCTACTATTGACATTTAGGTCGTAATACTTATAATAAGCAATTTAATATTGAATTTAATTTTACTTATTTTTGTGGTTAATTGTAAAATGTATAAACGTCACAGCTAAAAAGGCACAGAACTCAGCACACAAGGTTAGCATTGGTTTATATATATATATGAAGAGCAAGAACTTGTGTGTTGTGTTTATATCTATAAAGTCTATATAGATATACTAAATAATGTTAATATTATGTGCTCTTTATAGCTGTTATAACCTTATGTATGCACAGTATATAAACACTATACTACTGTACTATACAGTATATAAATATTATAATCACTTTTTAATGTATAATCATTATACTATAAAATAAATATTAATAATTACTAAATTGTTAGTACTATATTAATAACCTCAGTTTATAAATTTACGGATAGTTTATTTTTTTGTTGTAAAACAAAATAATAGTACCATTGCGAGAAACTCTAAATTATGGATTTGCTCTAATTAAACGTTGCTGCTAAGACAAAACTATAACAAATCGTTTGCGATTAAACTACAATGATTGCGCCACTAATTTTATTATTGTATAATTTGCAATATTTATTTAATAATAAATTATTGGTTTTTGTGGATAATCCTAAGGAATATTTCGCCGTTCCGTATTTCTTGTTCCAGCAGTCTTCTGTAACATCGGATGCAATATATTGTATATAGAGTAAGTGTGACCAGTGACATACGTTTATATAGTATTGTTTTTATATGCGATTGCGCATTTGTGTAGTATATACTTGACACCTTTGTTTTATAGAAAATTAAATATTATATGTATAGAGTACATGGATTAATGCTATAACTCTGAAAGGAAGAAAAAAATATATTATATCGCTTTTTTAATACATCAAGTTAATAAGTGCTTTAACTTTAAGTCGAGTGTATGCAAAAAGTTTATGTTAATTGCAGAACGTAATAAATGCAAAAATGTCGAGTTATTATGCGTGTTTGCGATATCTTGACGACAAACTTAAATATTATTATGCACCAATACGGGACATTTATCAAAAACACAGTGATAAAATACATATATCACCTAAAGATTGTAATGATTTTGATCCGAAACATAAATACTATGTTTTGTGGAAATCAGTAAACGACAAGAGTTTAAAAAGTAGCTTTACTGATAATACTCTTTGCCAAGCATACATAGTATGTTTAGGAGGTATTTTTTGAATATAATTTTATTTTATGGATTCATTTTTAATCTTAAATATATTTTTTAAATATAAATTTTGTCTTACAGTAACAGAAGATGATGCTAAGTGTAAGGCAGTAAACAAATTGAAACGACATATCATTCCAAAAAAATATACATCAAGTGACTCTAGTGAGAGTATATCCGTCGAGAAATCTGAGGAATCTAAAGCTGTAAATATATGCTACACTGCTTAGATAAAAATTAATTTATTTTATTTAATTATGTATTTTTAATTATTATAATTTACAGCAAAATATTGCACTGATAAAGAAAGTTGTTAGTCTACAGAATTCCCAAAGAACTATACAAAAATTTAAGCAACAGACGCTTTTGAATAACAGACATTCAATCCGTCTAGACGATGATGTTCCACAACATTTAAGTTTCAATAAAATCAGACTGTAACGGGGCAAATTAGCCCATTACAACATAACACTCGCGCGGCTGATAGACAGCCGAAGCGAGGCAGCTAGCCCATGCCCGCGAGCGAGGATGCGAACAGACAGCGAGGCGTCGGGAGACACAGCACTCGCACACACACATACATACACACAAGCGGGCAGAAGTAACCGCGCGCGGCCTACGAATTTCGGCAACGTGGCATCCCAGCGTGCCGCTAGAGAGAAAGAGGGAAAGAGAATAGGAGAGGGGAACAAGGAGCCGACTGCCGAAGGGACGCGCATGGCGCGAAAGAGAGGAGAGAGGGATTCGTCTACCGTTCGTCACCGAGACCGGCCGATGTCGCGAAAATACGCGCGGGGAGAATGAGAGCCGCGAGCGCGGAAGCAGCCTCCCGGAAAGTCCGAACGAGAGCGGGGCGCGCTAGCCTACCAGCACCTGTAAGCGGGCCGATGCGAGGCGTCGCAGCTGGGGATCCGCGACGCGAATTTGTCCGTAAGCGTGGAGGGATGATTGGTAGACGAGTGAGTACATATTATAGTATACGAATGCCGCCGAACCCGAGCCGCAATGGGCCGACATGTTCGGCAAGCTTATCTTTTCTCTCTTTAAACTCTCGATCTCTGAGCCGATGCGAACTACGGCTAAAAGATCGCACGACTAAAGCGATTGCGCGAGTCCGGCAAATGAGCCGGCGAGTTCCGGAGCAGATCATTTGTTCCAGTCGCGAGGCGACTACGCGCGTTCCCGTTCCCGCGATGAGCCAGTAAGGCTACCTTTCTTGTAAATCGTTGTAAATATTAGTCTTAAGTATCTTAGAAATAAATAAGTATCTATTAGATTATTAAATATCATTCTGTTGTCACCCGAAATTATTTCGAGTCCTTTATTACTCTTGCATGCTATCCTTGCTTATATAGCCTTCGGACTCGTGGGCCGCGCCACTCTCCGCGATCAAATAAACAGAGCCGGAGCCTACTTATTTCTGTGCGCGAGCAACTCTCGACCCCTCCGTAGCAAGAGGGGCGAAAAACGCAATTTTATTCAAAAAGAAATCAGTTTTCGTCCGGAGGCGAGAGATGTTCGTCATAAGACAACACGGTTTAATGCAACCAAAAGTATCAATAGAAAAGATATCAATCTCAAATGGAGGTACGTTATAAACTTAATTCTAAGAATATTATTTTTTGTTTTAATCGAGGTGTCATAACCTATTATTATTATTTTTTGTTCATATTGCATATAAGTCAATTTTTAGATCGTCACTAATAATTAAAATAAAAAAAAGTTTATGTTGGATGCGTCTTTTGTTTCGGCTAAAAACATTTTTTAAATTCGATAGTATTAAATTAATCTACTTTTAACAAATAACTAGCGAGATACTTAAAATTTGAAATTTTTTTTTTAATTTTGCGATTTTATTAGACAATATATAGAATCCGCCATTTTGAAAATTATTAAACTATCAAATTATGTAGACAGAACACTGTTTTTCTTTTGTGAATTAAAGGTCATTCTTGACTAATACAAAGATCTCAGTAGGATTTTTTTGCATGTTCATTGTGCGAAATAGTACATTACGATATACAAGTGTCGTAAGTGGGATTTTAAGGCACGGCCGAGTTAAGCGATCGAGCGCCGCGAAAATGTCACTAAACACACACGTATCGTAATAGTACATTACGATACTAGTGGCCTAAGTCGCCCTTTACGGCACGGCGTGTACAAGCGCCCGAGCACACTGAGTGCGCTTAACGCCGTGCTATAAAGAACGACTTATGACACGAGTATCGTACGATTTATTATAACACGCCGTGGCGTAAACCTCAATTTACCGCACGCTCGTGCAAGAATGAACTCGCTATATCTCGGTTTACGCACGTTGTGTCATAAAATATCGTACGTAGAGGGGTGAAGAGATTTCACCCTTTTGCTCGGGCGATAACGTCCCCACGAGGGTGAAACTACTTTACCGCACTAGGTCGTAATATACTATATTATAGCACTGACTAGCATAAATCCTCTGTCACGCCTATCCGTGGCATTAGCAGTCCATTTTTGCACCGTGAGGTTACGATTAGCACGGTGCAAAAATGGACTACTTATGCCATAGGCGTGACATAAGTGAGGATTTATGCCACGCAGTGCTATAAAATATTTTATTCGCGACTGAACTATAATAGCCACTTTATTCCCTGAAAAGCGGGACTAAAGTAGCATTTTATTCCCTCATATTATTTTTTCCCGCATTTGCGGGAATAAAGTAACTTTATTCACGCAAATGAGGGAATAAAGTCTTTACTCCCGCACGTAAAGTTTACAAACTTGAAAATTTTGACAATTTGATTTGTATTGACGTAAGTCACCTCGCTTCGCTCGGGCAGTAAACTCACACGCGGGAATAATCTACGACTTTAGTCCCTTGTTGCATAATGTACTATTACGAACTTGTTATAAAATTGTCTGTGTGTCTTCGTAAAACAATTTAAGTGCCTTATTGCCCAAGTTGGACAATTTACAATAAATGCATTTAAATAACATTAACGTATAAGATTTTATTTAGATACATGCATATTAATAAATTTTATCACACGCCGTGCCGTAAACCTCGATTTACCGCACGCTCGTGCAAGGCTGAACTCGTTAAATCTCGGTTTACGTACGATGTTTAATGAAATATCGTACGACACTAGGGAGGTAAAGGGATTTCACCCTCGCAGGGACTTATCACCCTTGCTTAGCTCGGGCGTCACGAACGAATCGGCCTAAATCAACAACACTTACGCATCAGCGTACGCCGCGTTCGCATACGCCTCGGCATACGTCGCGTTGGCATAGACCTCGGCATACGTCAAAGACGCATACCCCTCAGCGTACGTTACGTTCGCATACGTCTCAGCATACGTCGCGTACGGTTAGACAGAGGCATACGTCGAAGACGCATACCCCTCAGCATACGTCACGTCCGCGTACGACTCGGCATACGTCACGGACGCATACCCCTCAGCGCACGTCACAGACACATTCACCTCAACGTAAGTCACAGACTCATTCACCTCAGCGTACGTCACGTTTGCATAAGTCACGGACGCATACCCCTCCGCACACATCTCAAACGCATTCGTCTCAGCATACGTCACGGACGCATGTACCTCAGCGTACATCACAGACGCATTCACCTCAGCGCCCGTCACAAACGCATTCACCTCAGCGTACGTCATGTTCAAATACTCCTCAGCATACATCACGGAGGCTCACCCCTCAGCATACATCACAAATGAATACTCCTCAGCATACGTCACGATTGAATACTCCTCAGCATACGTCACAAACACATTCATCTCAGCGTACGTCACAGACGCATTCGCTTCGGCGTTCGTCACATTCGCGTACGCCTCTACGAGCGTCACGTTCGCTTATGCCTCGACGTACGTCACGTTCCCGTACGCCTCTACGAACGTCACGTTCGCATTCACTTCGGCGTACGTCACGTTCGCGTATGTCTCGGCATACGTCGCAAACGAATTTGCCTCAGTATACGTCACGTTCACGTACGCCTCGACGTACGTCACGTTCGCGTACGTCTCTACGAACGTCACATTCGCATTCGCTTCGGCGTACGTCACGTTCGCGTATGCCTCGGCGTACGTCGCAAACGCATTTGCCTCAGTATACATCACGTTCACGTACGCCTCGACGTACGTCACGTTCGTGTACGCCTCTACGAACGTCACGTTCGCTTATGCCTCGACGCACGTCACGTTTGCTTACGCCTCTACGAACGTCACGTTCGGTTATGCCTCGACGCACGTCACGTTCGCTTACGCCTCGACGTACGTCACGTTCGCATACACCTCTACCTACGTCATGTTCGGGTACGCCTCGACATGCATCAGGGTTGAGATATCATCATAATTCACGCCGGCTTCCGTCACTGTCGCGTTCACGTTCGCATTCTTATTCACATCAGTCTGTATCGCGTTCAACTTCGCGATCCCATTCGCGTTCGCGTATGCCTTCTCATTCGCGGTCTTATTAACGTTCTCATTCGCGTTCTTATTCGCGTTCTCATTCGCGTTCTCATTCGCGTTCTCATTCGCGTTCTCATTCGCGTTCTTATTCGCGTTCTCATTCATGATCGCGTTCGCGATCGCATACACCTCGTCTTAGATCACGCTCGCGTTCGCGTAGTTCACATCACATAACTCCACGATCGCGTCGTGTTCATGAAAGTCGATCACATTCAAGTAGAGCACGATATGCACAACAAGCACGTTCACGTACGCACAGTAATAATAATTGTTGTATATTAATTTTATACTTCTTTGTTATTCTATGAATTTCTCATGTATTTATTGTTCAACAGGGTCACCAATAGGTCCGCTTAACTTCCTTAAAGAGTATAAACCCAAGCTATTCCGCATGTATGAAAAAAAAGGCTTTAATCTAGTAATAAATACTCCTGAAAGGTATCGAAGATACAATAGCTTTGGAGATAAGGTATTTCGATTAATATGTTTTAATTATTCTAATCTAGATTCGATTTTTTTATACATTCCAACTTCTTTTAGGTGTATTTAGGCTCAGGTGTAAAAGTGGATAAAAAGTCCTAGAGAATAGCGAATTATAAACGCCGAACAGGTTTCTTATGCGATTTAGACAATATGCTGTGGAAAAGACGAATATTGGCCAATAGATCTTTCGATTTGTCCAAAGTAAAACTCCTATTCCTAATAGAAGCCCAGTCAAATTATGCACACCAAGAAAAGTGAATTTATTATTATGTACGTTAAAAATATTCTAACATACCAGTATATATAATGTAAATACATGATGCGCAATATATATACATATACTGGATGTGTAGAAAATATATGATTCTACACATCCAGTATAATTACCGTTTTTTATTCAGAACTTATAAACATAATATTTTCATTAACTCATATAGGTTTGTATGAAGATTACCTAAACGACCATAAGTATTATTCAAAGCTATCTAGAAAATCAAAGGATTTATTGATTAAAAATTGCGTTCAACATTTAAGCTATCATATACGTGATGTGAGCTCAAACTTGTTGAAAACAATTAATGCCACTGTATAAATTCTTAGATTATAAAACCACCTTAAGTCTTCCTAAGAATAAATATACTATTTATACTTTTATTTTTAATAAAAATCTGACCAAATAATTTTTTTTTTGTTCAATTGTGTTCTACATTCAACTGAAGGTCCTAAAATTTACTAATTTATTTTGTATATTTACCAGTGTTACAGTTTTTATTGTTCTTAAAAGTGTCGAGACTTGGGCGCGAACCTGGAATCTCCAACTTGCAAATCCGACATTCTACTGTTTGCGCTACGGCCGCCAACGGCGATGCACTTTTCGAATCGGTCTCTTATTGCAACTAGACACCCGTCACGTTTCCACGCGTAATACCATGAACTTTGACGTAATTTGAACAATCATGTCTAATATTTTCTGTAATTTTCACTTTTGAAGGTAATACGTATGTAGGAATTGCGCGCGTAATGTTTATACGGTACATAGTTATATCGTTGCAAAATAACGAATAAAATTTCAGGGGTCTATCACTTAATCTTCATGATTATTTAACGAGGTTTTTATAAAGGAATCCAATAAGCTAAATAAATACATGAATAAAATTTGTTTCCGTCCTTTAGTCGAATGAGAATCAGATAGAGAATCAGATGAGAATCACATGAGACTCACGTATAATTTTGGCGTGAGTTTCAGATGAGAATCACCTGATTCTCATCTGATTCTCATGTGAGATTTTTCAGTAGGAGCGTATTGATTGAATTCTCGAAATATCTTCTTACTTTTAATTGTTTTAGTTGTTCAGCTTTATTGTTAAATGTAGTATAATTCTGAATTAATACATCGAAAATTCGTTCTATATAGCTCGCTATATTATAAAACTATGTGTGTCTCACTTCGGTATAAACTGTGAAAGAGCTTTCGACAATCTTATTACTTTCGGTGTGTTGCCATGGTAACCATTTACATAAGTTGAATAAATAAATATAAATAAAAATCTCAAATATACTACATTTCTGCATTTATTATAACATCTTCTTAGTCTTACGAATCGCTGTGAAATTTATTAGAGGTATTTAAAACTATTGTGCATTACATTCGGTTTGAAAAACGGATGTTGTATATATGTGTAAATATTAACAGTGACTGAATTACTAATAAGCACACTACAATTTAGAACTTAGAGAAGCTATTGACAGTGTTTATTATAACGTTTATTAGACTCCTAGAAAATATCAGGTAATTATTTCTGTACTCGTATTAATTTTTATCTTTAATCTGAAATAACAACTATAAATTAAGATAAAACTACCAGTAACTGGACACTTAAGGGCAAACGGAATATATGCGTTAATATGCACTAGTAGCTGGACAAGCAAAAAACATTTGTCCTAATAACTGGACATCGTCCTAGTACATGGACACGTTTATTTTGGCTTATATCCATTAAAATAATATATATTTCTTGAGAAAATCAAGTTTGAATGAACAATAACAGTACTATTGTTATATTTTTCGAGTGTATAAGTACTTAGTTCAAGAATTTAAGACTGATTATCACTTGACAAATATTCTACTCACCTAACCTACGATGTGTCGGCTGATATGTACGCCATAACTTAAAAATGTTAAATTCACGACATGAAATATAAACACTAACATTGTTAAAAATCGAATCAAAATATTGACAAAGTAAATAGTAGAACTAATGGTAATCACTTTTGAGAACTTAATTACGCAGAGAAAGGCGTGTTCTGTATCAAAATATGTTTATAATATTGAAATTCATATAGGTGTACAGGTACTCGGCACTGTAGCTTTTCTGTGTACTAGAGACTGGACACTTGTTTTTTGCAAGAAAAACGATATTTTTACATATATTAGCATTTTACTTGGATTTATTATGCGATTAAATAAGCTCGGAAAAAAGTTGGGCGTCGAAAATAATAATAAAATATTAAATAACTTCTAATATCAGTACGGCATATCTTAGCTATTGCTTAAGAAGATGGCGTGCTGCTGTGCATGCATTAATTCCATTACAAAACTGTTTTTTTAGGATACAAATCAAACACAGTTTTATAAAAATTTAAACATATGTAGCTGGAAAGTACCAGATTATGATTACATATAATTATTTTAATTAAACGTACTGTAATACCCGATATTACGTGATATTCGACCTGCTGTCCAGGTACTGGGACGTGTCCAGACACTGGCACACTTACCTTAATGACAATAATATTCTGTAACCTCGAATTTAATTGTGAAATATATGACATCTATAAAAGTATTCGCATAAGTATTTTTGAAAAAGAATTCGGATGCTGTTATTTCAGAAAATGCATGGCAAAATCTCTAGAAATTTTAACTAATATGTATAATTCCTTCAAATTACTATTTTGCATAGACCAAAATTTTTGTTTTGATTTCTAACTTAATCTTCCAAAATTTCTGATTCTTATACTTACAATTTCGAATCATAGATGCTTTTATAATTACTAAGAGTATTAAGAGCACAAGCCCTTTTTTTAAGTGAAAGCCATTATCTTTAACATTATTCTTGATAGAATATACGAGGGTAGTTCAATAAGTCTTTAGAATAAAGTATAAAAACAATTTTTTTTGGGTAAATTTTTTTTTATTTTTCAACATAATCTCCTTGGAGCTCTCTATACACTTGGTCAATCGCTTTTTAAGTTTTTTTAATCCTTCAGAAAAGTGCGTTTTCGGAAGTTCCTCAAAATAAGCACTTACAGAGGCAATGACGTCTTCGTTGTCCGTAAATCTCTGTCCACCGAGCCATTTTTTCAAGTTTGGAAATAAGAAAAAGTCACTGGGGGCTAAATCTGGTGAATACGGTGGGTGTTCGACCAATTCGAATTTTTGTTCTTCAATTTTAGCCATTGAAACGAAGCATGTGTGAACTCGGGCGTTGTCGTGATGAAAGAGAATTTTTTTCTCGCCAAATGTGGTCGTTTTTTTTTAATTTCTTCTTTCAGCTGCTCTAATAATGATGCATAATACTCACCAGTAATTGTTTCACCCTTTTCCAAGTAGTCAATAAGTATAATTCCACGTGCATCCTAAAAAACTGTAGCCATAACCTTACCAGCTGACTTTACGGTCTTTGCCTTCTTTGGAGCTGGTTCGCCTGTGGAAATCCACTGTTTGGATTGTTCCTTTGTCTCAGGAGTGTAGTGGTGTATCCATGTTTCATCCACAGTCACAAATCGACGAAAAAATTCCTCAGGATTCCGACTTATGCGCGCCAAAATAGCGTCAGAGGCGACCACTCTATTGCGTTTATTCTCAGCTGAGAGCAAACGCGGCACCCATCTTGCCGATAGCTTTTTCATGGCTAATTTTTCATGTAGAATTGAAACAACTGCACCTATAGATATCCTTGTGGCCTCAGCTAACTCACGCACTTTTAATCTTCTATCCTTCAACACCATATCGTGGATTTTATTGATGATTTCGGGAGTAGTTGCTTCTACGGGCCTTCCTGAACGTGGTTCGTCACTTATTGATGTACGACCACGCTTAAATTCATTTACCCAGTTATAAACCGTTGCTAAGGCAGGGGCAGATGTGCCATGAACTGAGTCCAATTCATTTTTTATCTCATATGGAGTTAAACCCTTTAAATGAAAATGTTTAATTACCGCTCTGAACTCGTTTTTTTCCATTTTTCTTAACAAGCAATTTTTTTTTTTCAATTGGTTATAAAAACACGTAAACTCAGAAGATGTGGACTGTGACTGCACCATATATCTAGTCGGGAGTGGTGCTGACTGAAAACAGATGATTTGGAGCGATTCGCGCGCCATCTGTTGGTCATTCTAAAGACTTATTGAACTACCCTCGTATTATCTCGTTAACCCATTAACGCCTAAATAACATAAAATTTTTGTATATCTGTGAGTTAACAGATGTTAATTAAATCCCTCTTTATTCTTATTGGAAACGATTTTTCTAAGTTTCTAGCTAATTACAAAATTAAAAAAATTAATTTTCATTCGTTTTTGATAAATAAATGATAGTTCTTTCAGTCTACTTTTTTTGTTGAATGACTAATTTTTAGAGTAATGAATTTTGTTATGCATAAGAAACTGAACAAAACTTATTATTTACACTCATTCTATCGAAATACGTAAGCATTTTTTTCTTCCAACAGCCTTTATTTTCAATAATTTCAAAATTTCGGTCAAAACTTCAATTTTTCTCGATATTTTCCTATTTGGACAGCGATTTCTCGTCCGTCCCATTAAAAATGAGACTATTGGTAAAAAATTACCCGCAAATTTCGAAAGTATAAGTGTCAATAATATGATTAATGCAGTTTAAAATGCAAAATAACATTTTTCTACTTTAAAAATCTAATTTCACAAACAAGTAAACTGAATAAATGTTACTTTTTCAATAAATTTATCAAAAAACAATTAAAATTTATATTTTTGTAAGAAGCTGGATAGTAAAGAGAAAACCCGAGAACTTTGAAAAAATTGTCTCCAAAAAGAATGAATAGGGATTTCATTAAAATCTGCTGTCTCCGTTATAAAGAAAATTTAGTAATATTCGGGCGGGGCCTAATGGGTTTAGCTATGCGTATATTCCGCCCGTTTGCTGAGAGATTGTACCAGAATATTCGAGTTTTATTCGAAACTGTGGGAATATATTGTTGTAATAATGTTATCTTTAAAACTAAATAAATATATTTCTAGAGATTAGTTTATCCATGTTACTTTCCAAATTTTTAATTCTGTATTAGAATCAAAATTTGTATGCTTAATTGAGACTTTCTTATTTTGTAACATAAATAGTAGTATGGAAGATAAAGGTATAGATCGTGAGAGCGGACAAGTTAATAAAGGTAGGCGATCGCTCAAGAAAACTAAATTGAGTATAAACACAGGAAGAAAACGGACTAACGATGAATATTCAAATATAACGATATATAGACGAGCTCATGAAATAATTAGTAAATATGATACAAAGGCAATAATAAATAGAACTAGCATTCCAATTAATTCAAAGTACAACTCTATGCGATGGAATTGTCGAGAATCAAAAGAACAAAAATCAAAAGAACAAATTGTCTGTGCACTCTCATGAATCCGCCTTGGCATTTTATTTAGATTACAATTATAATAAAGAAAATTACATCGCATTAGTAAATGATACACAGAAAAGAAATTGTCCGATATATTGTTCTTATTATTTTATTACTCAAGAGATAGATAGATAGATAGATAGATATACTGTTTATTCATCGAATACGAAAATTCTTACAATTGCATGTACATGTATAGTTATAATAATTAAAATATCAGTCAGTATTATATATTTGTTATCTTACATTTAACATTCACTTATTGCATTTCTTATGTATTAAATAACATTATTCGCTGTAACAGTTCGTCAGTTTATAAAATCTAAATATAATGAACTAGTCATAATCAGATCGCACATCACAGAACGCGCTTCGTCAAAATAAATAGAATAAAATAAATAAAATAGAGATAACATAATACGATAAAAATAAGAAGAATACATACACACACTTTACTAAATTTTTACGTATAACTATCACTCATTCATATGACACTTTTACAATTCACGCTAATAAATACATTCACACTTAACACTTAACATATTTAATAAATAAATAAATTAATAAATAACTAAGTCAAATAAATAAATAAGTTAGATAAATAATTAAATTAAATAAATAAATAAATAAATAAATTTAAATAAATAAGATAGATAAATAATTAAATTAAATAAATAAATAAATAAATTTAAATAAATAAATAAATTAAATAAATAAATAATTGAAATAAATAAATAACCCACATAAATATCCGAGTCAGATTGGGAATATACAGAGATGAACAAAATAATGTATAAACCGATTCTCGAAAAGTTCACCTCTATGTATTCTCGTCACCATGTAATTGTTTAAGGTGCCTGCTAAACGCCGTTTTAAATTTATAAAAAGATGGCAGGCACCTCACACTGCTTGGGAGCGAATTCCAGAGGTGCGCACCTTGAACTCTAAACGAGAATAGGCCCTTATCGGTGCGCCACCCCGGAACCGAGAGCTCTTTCGTACCACCCCTACTGGAAGTCCTGGCCTAGTTTTTTTCAAAGAGGGCAGTAAGATATGGTGGCTGCCGCATGACAACCGCTTTTTAAAGTAGCAGCCCCATAAAATACTCCTTCCTCACCTTCAGATCTAACCAGTCCAGTTTTTCCCTGTAGGCGGTGATATGCTCATCACGCCTAACACCACATACGTATCTCACACATGAATTCTGTAAACGTTGTAGTCGTGTCTGAAGCTCCCCTGACACGTCAACAAGAACCACTCAGCAATAGTCTAAGTGAGGTAGTACCAGTGCACATGCCAGCCGCTTCCTAAGTATCTCTGTGGTGCTTGAACGGAATAATTTTAAGCTATACAGAGCTCTATTTACTTTCCTACTGACCGCATTCAGTTGCGGCTTCCATGTTAACCTTCCGTCCATCACCACGCCGAGGTTGGTGACTGTATCGACAAAGGGAACGTGTACGCCGGTCTGTATCACAATAAATTTTTAGGGGCTAAAAAGTATTTCTTATCTGTATTTTCATATCAAACCAGAGAATATTTGTATTACAGCATGCCACACAATATCTTGTTTATGTCCTCTACAGTCATTCTCTTTTTAAAAATTTTTTTTATAAGTATTTTATTAAGAGACATTAATGTGGAATTCAACCGCATTTCTAATTCATATTGCAAGGGTATTTTTGATGCCAATGATGTATTTCGCTGAAAATGGAAACGAATCTTGGCACAAGTTGTATTGATTGAATATGACGAATGATGCTAGGCAAAACAGTAGATTAAACAGGATTCTTGATGTTTACAATAGAGCTATTTTCATGACAGATCCTAAAATTTCTCTATTGAGCAAACGGACAAAAACTCTGGAGAATAAGTCAAAAGTAATAAATGTAGATATAAGTCGATTTATAAAAAACGGGTAGGATATTTGTAGAAACTCCTACTTCATTACTAAAACACTTTTCAAAACTATTCGTAGTAACTTCATAACTCTTGAATCCATTTACTGTAAATAGAACATATTCAACTTTTATAATTCATACAAAGTAACTGACGACTTTATTTATAACTTATTTTATTCAGTTAATCATGGAATGGAACTACAAATGAACACACAACACAAACTGAACATCGATACAAATACGATGCGTAGTACATTTTGATGAATTGGGAAATAAATATCAATTACTTTGCAGACAAAATGAGGATATGGCAGATAATGAATCTGTTGTTGATGACGACGACTTCGCTGAATATGATCAAGAATATTAGTTAAAAAAAGAGCTATGCCAGTGAATTGGCCAGTACAAGTGAATAGCCCTGTATATTCGCTCTGTTTGTGCAATTATTTATCGTCAATAATACAAAACACATGTGCTCTTCTTAACGTACAGATTTATTTAATTATTATTATTCATCCTTATAAAAGCTCTTAACAAGTATGTTCAATGAATGAATCCTCCAAGTTTTAGCTTGATTACTTTAGTTAATTTATGCGGTCAATCCGGATTCAGCGATAAAGAATCTACAAGATATAGTGTTTGAGGCAGTAAAAAAATATATCACGATGTTGTCGCAGCAAAAACCGTATTTTTCCGAAAATGAGCTTCATTTTGAGGTTAGGATGTCAATCTGGTGCTTCCCCTATAATTTTCCCATGTTCTATGACCATTAAGTTTGAAGATCAAAAAGGGTTGAGGAGAATTAGTCGTCCCTATCTCATATTTTATCACTTGGAATACAACAAATGGTAACAATTATCGTTTAATGGGCTTTCTGACCTTTTAGGTTAGGTTTTTGGTTAATTTAGACCGCGGATTCGAATTCAGCGGTACAAAATCTACAAGATGTAGTGTTTGAGGCAGTAAAAAAATATATGAGGGTAGTTCAATAAGTCTTTAGAATGACCAACAGATGGCGCGCGAATCGCTCCAAATCATCTGTTTTCAGTCAGCACCACTCCCGACTAGATATATGGGCAGTCACAGTCCACATCTTCTGAGTTTACGTGTTTTTATATCCAATTGAAAAAAAAAATTGCTTGTTAAGAAAAATGGAAAAAAAACGAGTTCAGAGCGGTAATTAAACATTTTCATTTAAAGGGTTTAACTCCATATGAGATAAAAAATGAATTGGACTCAGTTCATGGCACATCTGCCCCTGCCTTAGCAACGGTTTATAACTGGGTAAATGAATTTAAGCGTGGTCGTACATCAATAAGTGACGAACCACGTTCTGGAAGGCCCGTAGAAGCAACTACTCCCGAAATCATCAATAAAATCCACGATATGGTGTTGAAGGATAGAAGATTAAAAGTGCGTGAGTTAGCTGAGGCCACAAGGATATCTATAGGTGCAGTTGTTTCAATTCTACATGAAAAATTAGCCATGAAAAAGCTATCGGCAAGATGGGTGCCGCGTTTGCTCTCAGCTGAGAATAAACGCAATAGAGTGGTCGCCTCTGAGGCTCTTTTGGCGCGCATAAGTCGGAATCCTGAGGAATTTTTTCGTCGATTTGTGACTGTGGATGAATCATGGATACACCACTACACTCCTGAGACAAAGGAATAATCCAAACAGTAGATTTCCACAGGCGAACCAGCTCCAAAGAAGGCAAAGACCGTAAAGTCAGCTGGTAAGGTTATGGCTACAGTTTTTTGGGATGCACGTGGAATTATACTTATTGACTACTTGGAAAAGGGTAAAACAATTACTGGTGAGTATTATGCATCATTATTAGAGCAGCTGAAAGAAGAAATTAAAAAAAAACGACCATTTGGCGATAAAAAAATTCTCTTTCATCACGACAACGCCCGAGTTCACACATGCTTCGTTTCAATGGCTAAAATTGAAGAACTAAAATTCGAATTGGTGGAACACCCACCGTATTCACCAGATTTAGCCCCCAGTGACTTTTTCTTATTTCCAAACTTGAAAAAATGGCTCGGTGGACAGAGATTTACGGACAACGAAGACGTCATTGCCTCTGTAAGTGCTTATTTTGAGGAACTTCCGAAAACGCACTTTTCTGAAGGATTAAAAAAACTTAAAAAGCGATTGACCAAGTGTATAGAGAGCTCCAAGGAGATTATGTTGAAAAATAAAAAAAAATTTACCCAAAAAAAATTGTTTTTATACTTTATTCTAAAGACTTATTGAACTACCCTCGTATCTCGACTTTGTCGCAGCAAAAACCGTATTTTCCGGAAAAATGAGCTTCATTTTGAGGTTAGAATGTCAGTCTCACGCATCCCCTATAATTTTCCCATGTTCTATGACCATTAAATTTGAAGATCAAAAAAGATTCAGGAGAATTAGTCGATCCTATCTCATGTTCTATCACTTGGAATACAAAAAATGGTAATGATTAGCGTTTAAGGGGGCACACCACCTTTAAAATCTGAAACAAAAAAATTAATTAAGAATTTTTATTTTGATATTTATTTTAATAAGGGTTTTTTTTCCTCAAAGTATACATAAAAACCTTCTAATTTGTATATTTTTTACCTTCGTTGGACCTTCTATGCCTCCATGGCAAACCAGACTGTTTTCGAAGACTTTAAGCACTGTCCGTAAGATTCCAAGTCTACGCATGGATGGATTGGGCTAAAAATTTATGGAGATACTCATTATAGTCGTACTTTTCATATGAGCGTAGGGATTTTGATTTGAACGAGTAGAAGTATTTTTTTATATGAACATTGTCAATATAACACTTATTTTTTAATAATTTTATCACTTTTATAGATGTAAAAAATTTTCTACTCGTTCAAATCAAAATCCCTACGCTCATATGAAAAGTACTACTATAATGAGTATCTCCATAAATTTTGAGCCCAATCTGTCCATGCATTCACTTGGAATCTTACGGACAGTAAGCTGAAATTGATAAAAACAACATTTAGAGTTATTTAACAATTAATTTACAAGTTCTAATAGATATAATTTATACTCATCTTATCAATTGCATCTACTTTTTTCTTCTTTTCAATGTAGCAGACAAACATCTGCAGCAGTGTACATCAATATTTTCTGGTGCGTAGAGTTCCATAAGTCTTCCTCCTCCTTGAATAACCTGAAATGAAAAAAAAAATACAAAAATGAATAAATTGAGTAAACTGTACTTATCATACTAAACTCTTGAGCGACACTTTCACACACTTCACTCAACTGCTTATTTATTTAATCAAAAGCCGATTGGGCAACTGGCTTGCATAGGTCCATAATCCCACAAAAAGTTGAAAGGCCAGCGTGTCCATGTCCAAGTGCACAAGCAAACAGCACAGATCTTCTGTTCACTTCATATGCATTTCCTTTGGCTCCTACTTTGTTGATGGAGTTGATCGCTGCTATTTCACCACACTTTGAGCACACAATATCTATTTTGAAACCAAGACCCTGCACACCAGATTCACTTAATTGAACACTGCCATGGCACCGATTACAACACAGAAAACTTCTAAGTTTAGAAAATAAAATTGAAGTGTCAATGATTCTGTTTGTTGTATCACTGGTGTCTCTAGCACTAGCTGTGTTTTGGAGTTTCCTCGCTGAGCTGGTGGATAGTCTTGGCTTCTTTTGTAAATCTTCCTTGTTTATCTCTTTTAGAAGACATTTTCACTACACTGATTTACACACATTCACAAATTGTCAAATGCAATTAAAACACTGTATAAGTTCAGTACAATAAAAATATTAGCTGTGTTTACTAACAGGTGGTTTGTAAACATAAAAGCCAACTGTCAAAAGTAGCAAAAATGTACGGGTAAGGTTAGTCAAAAATTCGATCTGATTTAACGACCTTTATCATGTGACGTAATGACATGTCACGTTACTCGTAATTCGCACATGCGCCAATATTACATATAACAACGCGTGAATATTTGAATATACAAGCATGGATCTTATTATATTATATTTTATTGCTTTATAACTAAATAAAATAATCAATCAAACATTTAGTTATAAATAATAATAAAATAAATAATAATTGATAAAATACCGAATTTACGCAAAATCGGCAAAAAAGCTGTCTCAGAATTTATATTGTTACTTTAAAAGGAATTATGATATCTTAAAACGGTTTTCGGGAGCTTATTCTACGGAAAATTTCCTATAAATAAGGTAAATAAAAAAAAAAACGATTGTTTGACAATTTAAAGGTGGTTTGCCCCCTTAATTGACTTTTTGACCTTTTAGGTTAGGTTTTTGGTTAATTTGGTTGAATTCGAATTCAGCGGTAAAAAATCTACAAGATATAGTGTTTGAGGCAGCAAAAACCGTATTTATCCGTAAAATGTGCACCTCTGTACTTCATTTTGAGGTTAGGATTTCAATCTGACGCTTCTTCTATAATTTCCCCATGTTCTATGACCATTAAGTTTGAAGATCAAAAAAGATTCAGAAGAATTAGTCGTTCCTATCTCATGTGTAACGTCTGAACGTACACACTTGCATTTGCTTTTCATTTATTTCAAAATGAGTCACGTAGAAATGAAGTATATATTTTTAATTAATTAAATATAATAAAAATATGAATATATATACATATATATATATTTCTATATATATCTGAAAAACAAGCATTTCATTATACTTAGCATTTTACTAAAAACCAACTATATATCTCGAAAGATACATAGTTTATGTATAATTACAAGTGAATAATACAATACTTTATTGTAATGAAAATATTGAAATTAAAAGTAATGTAATGTCCCGTGGAAGATTTTAGAAAGCACGCATTTCTATGAACGAACATCTGTTAGTTTTTCATACTATCGCAAAGGTCCTTTTTTTTTGTACAGACGGACCGATCAGGCATCTGCAGTTCGGACTCGAAGGGTGCGGCATCATAAATTACTTTATTACGCGGAACGCAGCTGTCTTATCGTAAATTGCACACGGCTCTATTTGTTTGCGCTTTTACTCCGAGTGTCCCTGTCCGTTTTTGAAAGACGCACACAAACTTTATGGTGTTGTTTTTGACCGATGCGCGCAGCTGAAGAGAGATAATTTTGAATTATCTACCTATCTCTCTTTAAGACTACATCGTGAGAGTTTGTGAGCCTAGTCACGTACGCATTTTCTAAAATTAAATTTTACATTGAAAAATATTCTATATATTGTTTAGCGCGACGTGACACGTGTTCTATCACTTGCAATACAAAAAATGGTAATAATTAGCGTTTAGTTGGCTTTTTACCTTTTAGGTTAGGTTTTTGGTTAATTTAGGTGATGTATTCGAATTCAGCGGTTAAAAATCTACAAGATATAGTGTTGGAGGCATTAAATAAAAATATATGACGACTTAGTCGCAGCAAAAACTGTATTTTTCCGAAAAATGAGCAACTTTGTACTTCATTTTGAAATTAGGATGTCAATCTAACGCTTCCTCTATAGTTTTCCTATGTTCTATAATCAGTAAACTTGAAGCTCAAAAAATTTCAGTTTGATTGGTGATTTCTATCTGAAGTTCTACGATTTTGAAAAAGAAAAAGTCGATTTACCCCACTGTGTGCCATTTCTTTATGAGACGATGCACCTAGCGCCATCTATAAATCACACCGCTAAAATTAACAAAAAATATTTTTGTATACACTTCAACAGTTTACAAATAAAGTTGAAAAAAATTTTTTACCTTATATTTTTTTACGTTAATAATTTCTGTTCGTAGCCTAGAAGTAAACGTTTCCATAAGGTAAAGGTACATCGATTTACAAAAGTTCTTCTGTATTCATCTTTTTCACTCATACATTTTTTCACATATGTATTACATAAAACCAAAGTTCTTTACCAAATTTAAAGTTATTTTATGTATAATTAGTGGCGTTATAATTTGTAATGTAATGCGAGCCCTGCATTATTATGGGCTCGCGCAATGGGTAATGCGCTCTCAGTGAGTGGCACAGCCTGGCACAGGTGTGATTACTCAAAGGGAACGCAAAGGGAAGCGCGGCCGCATCAACCCGTGAGGACCGACACTCTGGATACGACTACCGGCCCGTGCGCGTCAATGGTTTTTCGTCTCTCCCGCCGCCATTGGATTCTCCCGCGTCGCACTCCCACGTGCAACCACTTATTGTGAGATACCGTGCTTGTATGTAAATGGAGGTGCAGACGACTCTACTCTCCGCGAGTAGAAAGAGAGAGGAGAGAGAGACGAAGCGAGTCGCAACAGCAAAGGAGCAGAGCAAACGAGACAGAGCGAAGGAGGCCACGGCAACACGCATCAGGCGCAGGAAGGGGGGTGGTAGAGCTGACAGAGAGAGAAAGAGAGAGAGGGAGAGAGCGAGAGAGCGAGACGTCGAGAAACGAGTTGCCGTCATACTCACGCGTGGACTACAAGGTAAAGGACTAGCCCGTGGTGGCAGATACGAGTCTCTCGCAAATCGAGCCGCGCGCTCAGCAACGATCGAACTGAGCGCACTGCGACGCTTGGCCTGTGCGTTATTACTCTTGTTCTTGTTATCGTTATTACCTTTTGTTACATTTTTATCATTGTTATTTAAATACTATTAACTGTTTATTAGTTTATTAGTTTTGTTAACATCAAAAGCCGCGTTCATTATTTATCCCACTGACCCGCCGCTCTTCGATCGGGTTAGGCCGGCAGCGATAAGCTGTAAATTACACGCGTTGCGGTAGTTAGCTTTCTGTGCGTTGAGGTAACTCCGCACGAAGCCGAATCCGCCGGGATTCGGCAACTTTGCAACAGAGAGACCAGAGCAGCGGCATCCAGACAGAAGCTGAGCGGCGGTGCGTCGTTGGATTGCTCCAGGTGTAGTCCAAGAGCCAGCGCCTAAAAAACTGTTTGAATTTACTAAAGCTAGTTTTTTTATAGTTCATTACAATGGTTGTGTACACAAACATACTGCGGTCAGTCAAGCTAAACTGAGAACAGGTGACTCAGTTGCGCTATCAAAGGTGTCGTACCTGCCGAGGTAATAAAATTAATTTACTAAGGCTGAAAATTGTTATACAACTTGTATATTGCATATAAATATAAGTTGTGATGATCAGTCAGCTGAATATGGAGACGGAGCTGGTCAGTCGGCCGCAATGTATGGGCAAAAAATAAATAATGTGCAATTCATTTACTACACTTCAAGGGACAAGGCCCGTCAGTCAGCAAAAAAATAAATAAAAATGTCGCACGCGCACTCGGCGTTGAAGGCGATTTGAACAGGTAAGAGCGCAGGTATATTCGTTGGTAAGAGGTCGAATTTATATACGCAATAGATTGGGGTCACTGTACCTCTAGTATATGGATAGATACACTTTTGTCCCCACCACCGAATCCTCTGTTACAAAATATAACAGTTTTTCTGCTTAATAGCATCAGGGATGGTTCAACTGTAGTGAGTGACGCATCTCTTTCGTGTCAAAATGAACAAAATTTGTGTATTCTGCCTCAAGAAGCATCAGCCGTTAATATTATTTACGGAGGAAACTTTAAAAAATTATAAAGCAATTTTACAAATTCGTGTAAAATATAATTTAACATAGGAAAATGTATCTTTGCCATTACATCCCGGACAAATTCAGTGCTACCATATAGCTTGCTACAGAAAGTTTACAGCTTTAAGCCAGAAGTATAGACAAGAGTTAAGGTAAGATACAATTTAATATTAACATTTTGTGCATGCTAAAAATAATTAATATCGTACGTACTAATATCGTATCTAATGATATCGTATAATGTATAAAATGTAGAGTATAGCTATATTGAGATATCGTGTAGTATATGATGAAAATAAAGAGCGTCGGTACATCTTTTTTATATACTGTGAGATACCGCATAGTATATGAAAAATAAAG
The DNA here is from genome assembly GCA_949152435.1 of Gastracanthus pulcherrimus. Lineage (NCBI taxonomy): Eukaryota > Metazoa > Arthropoda > Insecta > Hymenoptera > Pteromalidae > Gastracanthus > Gastracanthus pulcherrimus. The sequence goes on along the minus strand of OX424573.1, from coordinate 90,567,852 downwards.
AGTACCGGTACGTATCCAGAGATTTAGACGTGTGGCGTAGCGTGGGTGCGTGGCGTGGCATGGGTGTATTTTGGCGCGAATTTAAATGCTCAACTATGTGTGTGCGTGTGGCGTGGTGTGGGTGTATTTTGCCGCGAATTTAAACGCTCAACTGTGTGTATGCGTGTGGCGTGGCGTAGGTATTTGCGCATGTGCATTATAAATTCTGTTTCAATTTTTAAATTTATACGTTGACGCTTGGCAATTTTTATACATCAATATGTCAAATAAATATTAATGAAAGTAATAAATTATCGATAGTTTAATTTATAACTAATGCATTTCATTGTATTATAGCAAAACTGCAAGTTGTACAGATATACCCCAGGAGGAAACGGATCAACCAGCAGGACCATCGTGTTCTGAACCGCGGTATGCAAAAAATATTATCAAATTATAAATAATAATTATTCAATTATCAAATACAGAGACACAGAAACTGCTGATGAATCTGAGAAAACTGCGGAGATTGTAGAGGCTATATGTTTTGTAGCAAGGTAGAAAATATTAGAAATTCTAATTTACTAATTTTTATTTATTATACTTAAATCATTTTTAATGTAATAAATAATTTTTTAGTGCTAATAAAGTCGAAGAAGAAGAAGAAGAAGAACAAGAATTAATAGATGATAACACCTGTTTTATTTGCAACAAAGTAAGAACAAAATTTCATGGACGCTGGTAAACTTTACATACGTTGGTGAATAACTCTATAGCAGATATAATTAAATCGCATGCGTGTAAAGTTGATGATGTTGACATGCTAGAAAAAATACAAGACATGTTATATTTGAATCGAATTCTAAAATATCACATGTCTTGTATAACGAATTACAAAAACGAATGTAATCATCAATTAAAGAAAGAAGAAACCGCCGTGTCAAAACGCCGAAAATGCTACAAGTTAGCGTACGAAAGTGTATGTTGAGAAAAGAATACTGCAATTTATCACCTCTACGAAATATGTTTCTCGAGAAACTTGAAGAATAAATTGCACAGAATGACTTAGATATTTCCCCGAGTTCTTTGTCACCGTGGTATTTACAAGGAAATTACTCGACACATACAAATGTAAAATTAAGATAATTTCGATAAACAATGTAAAATTAGTTCTGCCAGCTACTGGAGTGAATCTACAAGACATAGATTTGGAATTGCTCCAAAATAAAGATGACATCAAAACAGCTGCATTGCTCTTACAAAAGATAATATTATCTATTGAAAAACGAAAGCTTCCAACGAACATAAAAACGAAGAATATTATTGAAAGAGAATGCTCGGAAATTCCAAGTTTTTTGACAGATTTTTACTGTTTATAATTAAGTGACCAACGCATGAAAAATAAAATGAGCTATGCTCGAAGTCGACTAGTGCAATCTTTCAGCGAAGATGTTATTTATGCTGTAAGTAATGCCAGATTAAAAACAGTAAAACATCGGACATTGGGCATGGCAATTAAAGACCTCACGAGCAGCAGGAAAATTGTAAATATATTAAACAGGTATGGCCATTGTTGCAGCTATACAACTCTAGAGGAAATTGAAACTGAGGCAACTTTTAGCTCCACTGTCGGAACCCAAATATGTCCTGAGGATATAAAACAGAAACCGAATCTGTGAACAGGGTTAGAGTTTAACAATTTCGACAGATATGTGGAAACGTTAATAGGAAAAAATACACTACATTATACTGTAGGTATTATTTTCCAAGATATTGAAAACGAAGCACTTGAAAGTGTGGCTGCCAGCGACGGCGAACCATCGGCCGTACCAGCAGAGCAAAGCCGAAAAGAAAGAGACGTACTTTCGATGCAATAACGCCTGATCTACGACCTTATCAAAAGAAGTCAAAACTAATTGAAATTCTGTCCGTACTACCTTCTGAAGCTACAACTTTAATTCCAAGTAGTTTAAACACACACGGAAGGATACTTTCGGTTTGCTTAGATGTTATCTCATGTACTGCACATTGAAAATACACCAATGTGGGCAGGATTCAATAGTTTATTATTTATTGATAACACCGTAAAACAAAAAGTTTCATACTTAACAACAATAAATCAATCTCCGACAAGTAACCATGTAGTTGCCGAAACAATGCATCAAGCACAAAAAGTTGCACTTGAATGTAATGAACCGTATATGCAAGTCACATACGATTTAGCTATAGCGAAAATTGCGCTACCGATTCAATCAACAGAGAGAGAAAATGAACAGAATTTTAATAATCTCTTTATACATTTTGGCGCATTTCATATTCAGATGCCATATTTTAAAGCTGTTGGCAAATTTATAGACTACTGCGGAATTGCAAATATATTAATTAATTCCGAATTGCTGGCAAGTGGATCTTTGAATGGTTTTTTAACTGGAAAGCATTTTAACAGATGCAAACGCATTCATCCAATGATAAGCTTAGCCTTGTCTATTTTGCATTTTGAAAGCTTTGCACAATCAGAAAATATTCAAGTAAGTGAAGAAGTGAAAAACTATCTTGTAACTTTTCCGAAGAATCGATCAATGGTACCAACGATCGATAATGTTTATTTATTACGTATTATTGAGAAGTACGAACAATACAGCATAAAAACATTAAACGGCGAGCATGGCAAAACGGCACAATACTACATGATTTATATAAATCCAATTAATAACTATTTGATGTTTACCGCAAGTATTCGAACGAATGATTTTGAGTTGTTCAAGTTCATTTTGCCTAGAATAAGAAATTTATTTTTGTGTTAAACCAACCAAATTATGCTCGTTGTCTGGTTTTATATCATAATAAATTATGCAGAGTTAATGAAACTCATCCAGGACTCATCGTACAACTTGAGAAGGGTTCTTTCGGAGTAAAAAGATCGCACAATCAATTCCCAAAAATACCAATAGATCTCACTTTTGAGCAGACGATTAATGCAGATGCAGCAAGCAGATTAACAGGAGTTTTACATTTTACAAACTCGCTACCAGCTCGACAACGTTGGTACAAAAGTCACAGCATGAGATCTACAATAATAACTCATGTATTACAAGAAGCTGGTTTAAGGCTGTATCAAAACATTACTGCTGATCTAGAAAAAAATAGAATAAAAAAGAGTACTACACAGCTTCAAAATTTGATACATGCCATAAAACAAAATATAAATCCATTTGATCGTAGTCTCGATTCTAACTTTTTGTTCGATATTTGTACTGAACAAGCTGCATCAGAGACAGTAACTAAATGCTGGTTAAATGTCGAAATTGACAACGATTAATTAAGGAAAGCATTTATTTCTTCCACCAATTTAGAGAGCACACGATTTGAGGCGAGAATTGTTACTAATAAAGTTGTATCATTCGCAGATTCGTTAAAAAAAAACAAGTTAAAGTTAATGACAAAATTCAGGAAGTACGGATGAAACGCGATCTTTTTGGTAGGCTTCTTGCTGTTTCAGTCGAACAGAGCATTGACCTTGAAAAAGTCTTATCGTATCCGTTGACTCCGATACCATTTGCATTGTGTTGTTTAGATGGGACACATTGCAAAACAAATAAATCCGCCTTAATGAAAAGTTTGGAAATTTCTATCGATAGCAGAGTACCTGCGTATACTGACGTTGTTTTAATTGATGGCTTTGTCTTTTTGCATTTAATGAAGGACGTTCCCTTCACCTTCGGAAATATTTCGAAAAAATTATTCCAAAGCATTGTAAAGTTTAATGCAAAAAACATCGCAATAATTTTTGACAGATATTTTTCGCCATCAATTAAGGATTGCGAGAATGCATTGCGTGATATCTCGGAAAAACGCGATTACAACATCTCTGGGCCTGATCAAAAATACAACACGGAATTTCGAAAGAATTGCGAAATATTAAATTCAAAAAAGCTTTCATAAAATTCCTTATTGATCATTTGGCTAATGATGAATTAGCAACCTACTTGGGCATTTAACCGTCCAATTAAATTATGATCAGTGCTATCAGTATACTGTAAACGATGGCAGAATAAATAGAACAATTGAAGAAAATTTTACCTGCACATCACACGAGGAGGCAGACACAAAAATAATTTTCCATGCATGTAACATCGTGCAAAATTCTAACATTTTGATCAGGTATTCAGTCACTGATATACTTGTCATAATGTTAGGAAATATGAAAAAGTTATCAAGTGCGTCGAAGATTTGGATTGAGGTTGGAAGTGGAAACCGGCAAGGAATCATCGATGTAAATAAATTATACGAAGAATTGGGAAATTCTTTGTGTAATACTATGCCAGGACGGCACGCTTTTACTGGGTGCGATTTGAACCCGGCATTTTATAAAAAGGATAAAAAAACACCTCTGCAACTGCTTCGCCAAAGCGCGGATTTTCAAAAAGCTTTCGCCGATTTCGGGTACCTAAACGACAATAACAGGAGTGAGGTATTCGAGAAAATTAAAGAATTTGTGTGCCACTTATGCGGCATGAAAAAATTAAAATCTGTGAACGAAGCACGGTTCGTTTTATTTTCAAAAACATACAAATGCTCAAGTACCGTCAATGATTCGTTCAAGATTAAAGTGAAAACTGTTGATGGATCAAGTATGCCACCAAGTCAGTCAGAATTGTTGCAACAATTTCTAATAGCTGGTTACATAGCAAATATTTGGCGCAATGCTCATGCAAAAATCATAACTTAACTGTCTCCAATCGATCACGGGTGTAAAATAGTCGAGGAAAAATATGAATTCAATTGGTTTTAAGGCGATCAATTACTACAATTAGTCAACGATGTCGTCCTTCAACCTCCAGACGAAAATTCAGGTATGCAAATAATAGTTGGCAAAGTAAAAAATAATTATTATGTATTATATATAATTACAGCAGTTATATTAATTTTTCAGTTTCTCGATCAGAAACTCAATCGGAAACAACCGACATTGACATTTCCGATCAGAGCGACATCAATGAATTTGATAAGTCGGAGGAAGAATTCGGTAATGAATGATTCATTAGAATATTCATTTTACTGTATATTTTGTATATAATAAAGTTATAATATTATTAAATTATAATTAATAAATTGCTTATTCAATCCAGTCTGTTAATGTAAATAAATAAAGATTATAATGAAGAAAGAAGCAAGCCCTCACCTGCGATGCCGAGCGCGCGCGCGAGCGATATTTTTATTCGTTTTTTGTTGACTGACGGGCCTTGTCCCATTAAATCGATGACTGACTATTTTTTTTATGTTTAAAATAATATTTCATACCCCTACAAAAATTTTGAAGTGTAGTAAATGAATTGCACATTATTTATTTTTTGCCCATACATTGCGGCCGACTGACCAGCTCCGTCTCCGTCTCCATATTCAGCTGACTGATCATCACAACTTTTATTTATATGCAATATACAAGTTGTATAACAATTTTCAGCCTTAGTAAATTAATTTTATTACCTCGGTAGGTACGACACCTTTGATAGCACAACTGAGTCACCTGTTCTCAGTTTCGCTTGACTGACCGTAGTATGTTTGTGTACACAACCATTGTAATGAACTATAAAAACTAGTCTAGTAAATTCAAACAGTTTTAGGTGCTGGCTCTCCATCTAGTAGTAGTAGTAGTATCTCCATCAACCTTTCCCGTAGTAGCCGAAGGAACGACGATAGATATGGATGTCCAGATGAATCTCATCCAGAAGGGGAGATCACGCTGGGAGAGCCTCTGAACGAGCCTACGGTCACCGAAGCAGCTCAGGAAGTAGAAGCCACGGCAACGACAGAGAGCTCGGACGTCCGACCACGGTCAAGCCAGTCATCTCCAGAAGGAGAGGCCGAAGCGAAGGTATTCATAGGCTTCGATTCGTTAGAAGAACAAGACAAACTTGTGAGACCATGGAGAATGAAGTATGACCCCGAAGACGAAACTCGATGGTGGATGTCGATAGAAGTCACGGATTTCATGCTACTAGCCCTGTACGATCCTGGCGCATCCAGCAAGGTCATGGAAGCGGTTGGACTGCACATCGCTAGCGCACCAGAGAGAGAGAGAGAGCTCTCCCTAAAGTGCGCAGGGCGTGAAATATTATAAATACCAGATGGTACTTGCCGCCCACTGATTGGTCACGATATGCTTCCCATCAAGGTGGCGGGCATAACCAAAGAAATAAGAGAAGGCATAGTACCTCACTTGGACGACGCGTGTTACGTAGGTGTCAATTTCGTCGAGGAATTCAGAGCCATGCTTGATCTGGACATGGAGACAATGTACTTCAAGGGTACAGGAACCAAGCTACAATGCGAAGCAGCTAGCTTAGAGGTGGGAGTAGCCGCACTCTTGTCCGTTGATGTAGCAGACACCATGGACAACGAACGTAAAGAACTCGAAGACCTTCTGGATGAGATGTTAGCAGGTCATGGAGAGACTTGCGGACTGACGTGTGACATAGAGTACAACATTAACGTAGGTTCCACAAGACCGATTAAAACAGCGAAAGTTGCACAAAAGCCGAAGAAAGCAACGCGTGAACTTGAACCGACTAAACGTACGACAGGTTGACCGAAGGGACCTGGCAAGAGTCTCGAACGAAACTCGCCAGTGTCCGCTTCATCACGTCGCAATAGGAGTTCATTTGGATACATTAAAATTGGTATCCATATCACAGATACATAGTTAGATTTTATCACATAAGTTTAGTATATATGCACAGTTTATATCAGTGGTCTTAACTAACACTTCACAATGTACTTAAAATGAAATAAATTATTAAGCAGTATAACACAGTTAATTTTTATCACATAACACATTTAGTTCGTCGCAGGTTTGGAAGATGTGCCAGCGTATTGCCGTTATAAATCTGTTTAGAGACAAAAGATGCCTAATAGCGCGGAGGAGCGAATTCCAAAATCGAGCACCTTGGGCTCTAAACGAGTGTGACGTCCAACAGATTACAAATAAGTTTGAAGCTACAAGGTTTTAAGTCCGCCCTTTTATTTTGGCCTATGCTTTCGCACAATAGCCAAGGTCTCTTAGGCAAATCGTATGTAATTAGTTTTTAATGTCTTGAACCCTCGTAATGAGGATTCTCGGCTTTACTTCAATTCTTAGAAATTACGTCTCTTTCTGTTATTGATTGATATTACTGGAAAATTTTATTAGTTTACTACCTTGGGATACGTATATTGGTGTAGCCGCAAAGTTCAAAAGTAGTTTTATTAGTGGGATATACTGTACGCGATTAAATATTAACCTAAAGGCGTATATCCATAAACAATACATTAGTATGCTTTACGCTTTCATAAATGATGGCGAGGTGCACTACTTAAGTATGTTGTTCTATGATTCTGAGGTAGGTTCAGAATAAGTTTTATTAGTGTGATATACTGTACGTGATTAAATATTAATCTCGAGGCGTATATCCATAAACATTGCTTTAGTATGCTTTACGCTTTCATAAATGATGGCGAGGTGCATTACTAAAGTATGTTGTTCTATAATTCTGAGGTACGTATATATATATTAGGTAATTTTATTAAATTTGAATCTTTTAGTAATAAATCTGTTTATTAAAAGCAATTTATACAAGAAATAGCTTAATATAATCGGTACAAAAATTGTAAATAAAATATAATTACTTTTCGGATGCTTAATTTGTAGTTCTATTATTTAAGACAAAATCGTTAAATAATTTATTTTTAGTCTTCGGTGTTTTAACCCGTAATATTTATTTTGAGTCTTCGGTGTTTTAACCCGAAATATTTATTAATGCAATGGAAATTTTGTGGGTTTTTCGATTTAAAAACTGTCAACCCGAATATTTGAGTCTAGTATAATTGTCTACAAAGATCTGTAGCAAGCTTAGCGATACTAAATGCACGTTGCCTCGAGAGGTTGCTAAAGCGAGCTAAGTCTTTCTAGTATTCTGTCTTGTACACACCTTGCTTTTCCTGAACAGATACTGCTCTGGAGGCGCTTCGGTGAGTAAGACGTTTCTACTCTTACTTCAGCATAAGCTTCGCTGTACTGGAACAGATTCTGCTCTTGAGGCGCTTCGGCGAGTGAGAGTTCGAGTTTTTAGAGTTGACACAAGCTTTGCTGTACAGGAACAGATTCTGCTCTTGAGGCGCTTCGGCGAGTGAGAGTTCGAGTTTTTAGAGTTGTCACAAGCTTTGCTGTACAGGTACAGATACTGCTCCTGAGGCGCTTCGGCGAGTGAGATACTCTGAGTCAAACACAAGATTGCTTTACTGGAACAGATACTGCTCCTGAGGTGCTTGTCGAGCGAATGCTGGAAAGACCATGTGGACCAGCTCCTTTTAAACAGTTATCCGCCGTATCACGCCTATGCTAAAGGGTCGAGCGAGCGGGGTGAGGATGAACAAGGACGAATAGCGAAGAATGTTTCCTCCTTTTTCTCCTCCCACGCGCTTTTCCTCATATTAGGCCAATGCTTAAGACAGAGAAAGAAGAAGAGAGGTTGTGGGTAAATAGGTCTTCAGAGTACTCGTACTTCGCTAAAGAAGCGCGTGCGCTAGGCTTTGGCACTCGGACTTTTTTTCGGTAGGATGAGCTTTTTCTTAGAGAGATAAGGGAGATCTTCTCTTTCGCTTGCTCTCTTGCTCCTTCTCTATCTTTCGCATTTTACATTTGACTTTCTTAATATTAACCTATAATATTAATGTTTATTATATTTTTATTTACTAAATGATATTAAGCTATAATAGTTATTACATAAAAAATCATTAATGATAATACTGTGAAAATATTTACTTTCTATATTTACTTTCTATATACATAGACATTCTTAGTCAAAAAAGCCACCCCCTCTGTCCAAAAATCAGAGGCTCAAAAAAATTCGTGTCCGGGCTTAAAATTTAGCTTAATATATCTACTTTCCAATACTGAGTGGCCTTTTTGAAAAATTCAAAATGGTGGGCTGATGCAGCTCTAACAATACACCGATATCACCACCGAATATCAGTTAAATGTTCTTAAAACTTGCAGGGGCAAAGAAATAATTAGTAAAAAGGTTATTCGCATGTATTTTTTTTCCGCTGAATACGAATCCACCGTTAGTTATTGTCTCTAGGTCCACCTTTCTTCCATAACCTCAAAGAAAAATCAAACAATGCAGTTTTACGTGGCTAAGACTCGAAATAGTGGTAAAAAAATTAGGGACAAAGCTTATTCGCATGTATTTTTTCCGCTGAATACGAATCCACCGTTAGTTTTGGTCTCTTGGTCCACCTTTCGTTCATAACCTCAAAGAACAGTTAAATAATGCAGTTTTACGTGACTGAGACTCGAAATAGTGGTAAAAAAATTAGGGACAAAGCTTATTCGCATGTATTTTTTCTGCTGAATACGAATCCAGCGTTAGTTTTGGTCTCTGGGTCCACCTTTCGTCCATAACCTCAAAGAATAGTCAAATAATGCAGTTTTACGTAGGTAACACTCGAAATAGTGGTAAAAAAATTAGGGACAAAGCTTATTCGCATTTTTTTCCCGCTGAATACGAATCCACCGTTAGTTTTGGTCTATGGGACCACTTTTCGTCCATAACCTCAGAGAACAGTAAAAAAATGCAGTTAAGTGGCTGAGACTGGAAATAGTGTACAAAAATAGCTCATCATCATTCTTCGTTGGTTTTTAACAGAGGAATACAATGATGTTCTCGGTTTTAACCTTCACTCAAAAGCTCATTTTCAAGGTCATTTCAAGGACAACTGTTCAAATACAAGGTCAAATTGTTTAAATTTGACACTATTTTAGCTATTCTTTTGACAGGAATGTCATGTTTATGATGGTATTGCGTCCTTCTACAGTAAGCTTTGTAATTATAAAATTTTCAATTTCATAAAAAAGGCGTTATAATCATGTTTTGAGGTTGTGGAGTCCGAATCCCGTAGTTTTAGAAAATGTTTGTGTGGGCATGTGTGTTTTTAATTTTGCAGTTAGATGTAGGGGCAATTTTTCGAAAAATAAATTGAACACAAAAATCAATATTTAATTAAATACTATGTTCCCAATCGTATTTGTTTAATTGCACCTTTTTCGAAATAGAATGAGATGATCTTTTCCTAGATTTCATTATTTTGGATATAATTAGATTTTTTTTTCTCATCATGACCAACATCGAATATATCTTACAGCATAAAATATTGTACTTTAAAAGAAAATATGTACTTTCCTCTATCGTTTTATGCTTTCATTTTTTCAAATAATCTTCCGAGGATAGTTAAACGACATTCTTTTGTAGTGCATAACTCCTCCTTGAAGTCATTGTTTCTTCAACAGTCCTTCTAAGCATAGTTGAAGGAAATTTCTTCTCGTTGCGTAACTGCTTGCGTAACAGTCCTTTTCAGGATAGTTATAGCGAGCTCTTACAGTAGCGAACTCATTGTTTCTTTAACAGTCCTTCTAAGGATAGGTGAAGGAAATTTCTTCCAGGTGGGTACAGACTTGCGCAACAGTCCTTTTCAGGATAGTTGTCAAGCTCTTGAATCATTTGTAGTAATCAACTTTTCAACAGTCCTTCTAAGAACAGTTCAAGGGAGTTCGCTCCAGGTCTTGCGCAACTGTCCTTTTAAGGGCAGTTTTAACATCATGTCAAAAAAAATCCGTACAGATAGGTGCATCAATCCTTATAACGATGAAGGCGTACCTAATGATAAGGGTTCAAATTTAAGAACAATATCGAAAGCATTACTGCAGGAGAAGCCTAATTTACCAGTAACTGCCATGGTATGTAATAATTGTAGATTAAAACGTTCATTGAATCGATCTGATAGCTGTATGAATATAGACGATTCCAATGATATCAGTAGTATGGAATGTGATGATACATCGGCAGACCAAGGTACTGAGCGTCCAAATACTTCCTTAACTGCTGAAAAAGATGCTTCATCTACCAGGTTACTTGAATTGGAAGAACTTCTGCAAGGATTAAAAGATAAATTCACAAGTTTGGAAGGTAATGATCTCATGAAGCTCAGAATCCTCACTATTGCGCCAGAATCTTGGAGTATAAGACGAATTTCAAAAGAGTTTGATACTTCCCGAACTTTAGCTAAAAAAGCTAAAGAATTACGATCAGCAAGTGGTGTTCTGGCCGATGTTACAGCAAGAGCTGGTAAAACTATACCAAATGATACAATTACATTAATTAATGATTTCTATAATGACGATACTGTTGGTAGAATGATGCCAGGAGTCAAAGACACATGTTCAGTTGAAGTTGATGGTGAGCGTATTAAAGTGCAAAAACGGTTATTGTTAATGAATCTCAAAGAACTGCATACATTGTTCAAAAGACTTATTCAGATCATCTAGTTAGTTTCAGTGTTTTTGCAAAACTCCGACCGCAACATTATATTTTGGCTGGAGCAATAGGAACTCACTCAGTATGTGTATGTACGATTCATCAGAACTGTAAATTGATGCTTGATGCAATTAAAATTAACAGCTTAACAAAAGAAACTGAAAATCCAATTCGTGATTATCATGATTGTTTGAAATCAATTGTGTGCAAGACACCTACGCCCGATTGCAACCTAGATCAATGTTATAAATATCCAGATATTTCATTTTTTTCCACGACATTACTTGAAATTTTAAATAGTGCCTTTATCGATCAGATACAATATAGTGTATGGACAGCAACTGGTCGAAATTGAAAACAGTTACGAGTGAAGTTTCTGACTTTGTAAATGAATTTTGTGACAAGCTACAGACTCTTAAACCGCATTCATTCATAGCGAAACAGCAGTCTCAATTTATTTCGTCAACAAAACAGAATTTAAACAAAGGAGAAATACTTGTTATGTTCGATTTTCTGAGAATTATTCATATGTAGTTCAAGATGCTTCGCAAGCATTTCACTTCAACAATCAGCAATGTACAGTATTCCCTATTATCTATTATTATAAAGAAAACTCTAAATTAAAACATAAAAGTTCCATCGTCCTCTCAGATAGTTTAAAACACGATACTTCTGCCGTCTTTACAATTCAGAAGCAATTGATTCCAGAAATAACAGAAACTATTAAAAATGTTAAAAAATTGATATACGTCATAGATAGTGCAAAGCAACATTTCAAAAACCGATTCCAGATCGCTAATCTCATCAACCATAAAGAAGATTTTGGCATCGAAGCGGAATGGCATTATTGCGTAACAGCACACGGTAAAAGTGGATATGATTGTTTAGGAGCTATATTTAAAAGAGAGGCTTACCGAGCAAGTCTTCTAGCTAAACCATCTGAAGCGATTTTGACTCCAAAAGCCCTTTTTCATTGGGCAAGCAAACATTTCGAAAACATACAAATTTTTATTTATAGTAAGGTAGACCATGATAAATTAACACGACACTTGAATAAAAGATTCTCAACTGCATCAGCAGTACCCGAAATTTTAAAAAACCACTCGTTTACTATTCAACAACCAAAAACGGTAGTTATTAAACCATTATCCAATGCTACTAAAGGAGTAGAATTTTATGCAGAAAATGCTTAGTATTTGATCCTTCAGAAACAAAAAAAAATTATTTTTTAAGAACCATCACCAATATAGTGCAAAATACGAAAAATCTAATAATATCCAAAAATCTTCTAAGAAAAGAACGCTTTTAAATCCGGAATAATCTTATTGAAAATACCGCTAATGATTCAATGGCACGTACCTTCTCTAAAATCGTTTATCGTTCCAATATGCATAATATAATGTTTGAAATATAGAATCTGTATGTTTTACTCCACTATAAGTAAGATTTACTCAGCTATACTCAACTAAACAATAAAACACACATTCATATGGAGATTTTATAAACACACGATTTTCAAACTCCATAAACTCAAAACATGATTATAACGCGGTTTTTTATGAAATTGAAAATTTTACTATTACAAAGCTTCTTGTAGAAGGACGCAATATCATCATAAACACGACATTCCTGTCAAATAATAGCTAAAATAGTGTCAAATTTAAACAATTTGACCTTGTCTTTGAACAGTTATCCTTGAAATGACCTTGAAAATAAGCTTTTGAGTCAAGGTTAAAACCGAGAACAGCATTGTATTCCTCTGTTAAAAACCAACGAAGAAAGATGATGAGCTTTTTTGCACACTATTTCCAGTCTCAGCACGTAAAACTGCATTTTTTGACTGTTCTTTGAGGTTATGGACGAAAGGTGGACCCAGAGACCAAAACTAACGGTGGATTCGTATTCAGCGGAAAAAAATACATGCGAATAAGCTTTGTCCCTAATTTTTTTACCACTATATCGAGTCTCAGCCACATAAAACTGCATTGTTTGACTGTTCTTTGAGGTTATGGACGAAAGGTGGACCCAGAGACAACAACTAACGGTGGATTCGTATTCAGCGGAACAAATACATGCGAATAAGCTTTGTCCCTAATTTTTTTACCACTATTTCGAGTCTCAGCCAGGTAAACTGCATTTTTGACTGTTTTTTGAGGTTATGGAGGAAAGGTGGCCCCATAGACCAAAACTAACGGTGGATTCGTGTTCAGCGGGAAAAAATACATGGAAATAACCTTTTTACTAATTTTTTCTTTGCCCCTGCAAGTTTTAAGAACATTTAACTGATATTCCGTGGTGATATCGGTGTATTGTTAGAACTGCACCAGCCCACCATTTTGAATTTTTCAAAAAGGCCACAGTAATGGAAAGTAGATATATTAAGCTAAATTTTAAGCCCGGACACGAATTTTTTTGAGCCTCTGATTTTTGGACGGGGGATCGCTTTTTTGACTAAGAATGTCATATATATATATATATATATATATAGTTATTTTATATAGTTATTATTTTTGTTAAAACTAAAATTTTTGTTAAGTAATGAAGGTAAAGTTAATATTAATTTATGTTTACTTAAATTCAAAGTGTGTATAATAAAATGTTACAGTAAAAATGACTATAATGTGAACTGTAATTAGTGAATAAACATTCATATTTAAGTACTTATATGTAAATATTATTATTACAACAGAATATTTGAATTTATTTGAATTATAAAACTATATTACGATGTTAAATGTAAAAAGTTATTATCTTATACGCAACGCTATCTGTTTTCAAAATAATATTTCAGCCTGTATTTTTCCGTTCGAAAAAGGCTGCATATAGTCGATGCTTCTGTTATCTCTCAGCTAGGGTAGAGGGACAGCAAATGCACGTGTGCGCGTCTAATGGTACTCATCAGACGTACCCTTGCTGTGCAGTGCGTCTGCTTAGATAAAGCTAGATTCACACTGGCGACTGTATAAAACGAAGCTTTAAAGTTTTTTTTATTTTCTACATTTTTAGAATTTTACTATATCTATGTACGTAAATAAACGTACGATGTCACACCCCTTGCCTGAAACGGTTACTAGGATTTAAAAAGAAAACTAGTAATCGTACGCTGTGTTCTTAATATTAATAGTTCGGAAAATGGCGTATTCTAGATGTCGTCTTTTTCTTTCTGGTTCCAATCGTCTTCTTCTTGTCGTCTTCTTCGCTCTTATTAGTGCTCTCAATTGGACAACAACAGAGTCTGAACAATTAACATGTAATCTAATTAAACCAATTTAAAAAATGTTTCGTCCTTTGCTTGCCTTTGTTCAATTAGTGTAGTAGTTTTAAGATTTTTTTCAAGATTAGATTGATGTGCTCGTTGATGATCTTCTTGCGGTTTATTTGTATGTATCAAAAAATAGGCTAACATATTCCACACTGCTCCGACTAAATGGATTGACCACCCATAGATTTGGTGATATATATATCCATTTATGCAAATTCGTATTAGCATTTTTAAACCTTGGATAATCATAATGATGGCTAAAAGCCCGGCACTGGCTGTACCAAATGTAAGAAACTTGCCCCACATGTTTCCCCATGCACCTTGTACAATCCTCTTCATCGCATCTTCGTTTAATAGTCTAATAATGGTTCTTTCATTGTAAGAAAGACTTGTGCACTACCTCTCCTGCAGTTACAGCCATATAACCAGAACCCTTTATTAAATTATATGCGAATTGGTCTGGCACCTGTGTTGCAATTGCGAGAGCATTTTTAAGAGTCTGTCGCTCGAGTTTACATCTCTGCATTATTACGTCTTGATAGAGTTGTTTCATTTGGCTTTTAATATGTTTTTCTACATATACAAATTTTGAATTAACATAAGCGAATATATATAAATTACCGATTGAAATCTTATCCCTATTAGCGAACGACTCACCCTTTACAGTTCCGAATATAACTAATTTAGGATGTTCAGTACGTAGGATCGTATATCCACATACTGACTCCTTCGATTTAACAGTTAGAGCGAACGTAATGTCTTAAATGGACAAGGAGTATACCATTTGATCACGAGAATTTCTAGAATCTTTCATTTTATTAGCGTATCATTCATATTGGACCCTGTAATGTGAGAATTTACATCTATCGTTTGGAATAATGTCCCAAAAGGTATATCCTCCCTCCATGTCAACGCATGTACCTTCGGATAATCGGCACGTTGTGCCAGAGCGCAGATGAATTTTATTATTATTTAAATTTATCTGAGCTTCTTGCTCTTGAATAGTTATTTTTGCTGTCCTTTGGGTAATTACATTTTCCCATGATCCGTAAGGATCAGCATACGGAGCTCCGTTACAACGACCTTCCCTATTAATATATCCCACAAATACAATGGGATGAGTTATAGTAGCATTAATTTTAATTCCACTGATAATATGATTATTACCTAATTTAAAAACACCCGTATGGAGCGCTTCATCGCAACTTCGGTGACTTATATCATAAACGTATTCGTTCATTCCGTGTCTAACAGCAGAGACATGGGAATTCATTCCACAATATAGAACTGTCCTATGTATAATTATTTTACATTGTATAACCGTAATATCTATATTCATTAATTTGTAATAATTGCATGTATTGATTTGAAACGTTAACCATACTCGGAGGTATTTCACAAGGCCCTACATCTAGTAATGATAACGTTGTAATATTCATTGATCTTGCTCTGCAGTCATACCCGATTAATGCAGCGGATGTCTGCATTATAGCAAATATCATAAGAATCCCGAACATCTGAAATCAGAAAATGAATGTTATTCATCCTCTGAGTCCTTTTTCTTTTTATTTTTAATTTTTATCTCATGGTTAATGTGAGAAATTCTTAATCTATTCGAATGAAGAATTTTAAGTTCTTTATTTACAAGAATTTTGGCATTAAATTTACCAATAATTTCTAAAATTTTGTGGTGGCCGAAGTAATGTTCCCTGAATTTGCCAGGCTTAGGGCCTTTTAATAGAAAAACATAATCTCCGATTTTAAAGTTTTTTGGATTTATCTTTTTAGCGTAATATTTTTTTGATTTATTTTTAGGTTTGACTAAAGTATCGTAAACCAAATTTTTTATTCCAGTGAGGCGAGTAACCAACTCCTTCGCATATACTTGATACGTGGGTACGAAGTCACCTTTTCTAAGTGGATCATTTGATGGCAATCTGGCTAGACGGCCAAAAACAACCTCAAATGGTGTATGTTTCATGCTTTCTTGCACACAGGTATTGTAATTTAACATTGCAATATCAACCCATTCATCCCATTCGCAATCTTTAGACGCATATTGCTTTAAAAACTTACCTAGTGCATGGTGTGAGGGTTCTAAAGAGCCGTTAGGCTGCGAATGAAATGCGGTTGTCTTTACCCTTTTGATTCTAACACGTTTAGCTATTCGTTGAATTAAAGCGCTTAGAAAGTTTCTACCTTGATCTGTCAAAATAATCTTTGGAGCCCTGAATACACAAATGCATTTTTTAATAAATGCATCCGCTATAGTTGAAGCTAAAGTATTCGGTAGTGGAATTTCAAGGCAAAAATTCGACAATTGATCTTGTAAGGACAATATGTATTCATTTTTATTTTTAGTAATTGGTAGTGAACCTACTATATCCATTGTAATTTTCTCAAATGTTGAACCAGGAGTATCAGTTATTATCATTGGTTGTTTTGTCTTTAATCTGACTAATTTCTTTAATTGGCATTCAATGCATTGCTGAATGCGTCTTTGTATGCCCTGTTTCAAGTTTTCCCAATAGTAGTTTTGTCTTATTCTATAAAACGTTTTAGATATGCCTCTATGACCTCCTATAGCGGAATTCTGTAACTCATGAAAAATCTCATCGCGTTTATTTTCTGGTACATATTTTAATGTACCCAAGCAAACAATTATCTTAACGTTAGTATTTTCAAAAACCTTTTGTATTAATTCTAAAATTTCTGACCATGCAATATTTTCTATAAAATCACTTTTTTCTATGCTTTATTCACTTATACTCTTTTTTAGTAATAATTCACGTAGTTTTACTAAAGTTTCATATATATTTAATTTAATTATTGCTTGAGATTGCGGGTAATCTCGGATACATAGAGCTACTAGATATTTACCGTATACTCTTTTACTTTCTACAACACTACTGAATTGATTCGATAAAGACTTGATTTTCTATTTTTCATTTTTTATTTATTGTGAATTTTTATATTTAGGTTAGGTCGGTAAATTAAAACACACTATTATGGGAAAAAGCCTTGACGGCATAAAAAACCCTAAATTTATTTTACACTGAACAAAACATAAATCTACATAAAAAACCAGGAACAGGGATACGATAAATAATTTGCATTGACGTCTCGCGCACACACACTAAGTCGAATAACACAGCAAGAATGCTCGGCGACCGCCGCATGCGGCCACGTGCTCGCTAGTCGATGAAAACATACACACACACACTGCTTCACGCACGTTAATTTCGATTCGGTATGATCCGCAATGAATCGTCAAGCCAGATTGGCGATTTGATGTGATTCTTAATGAATCTGAGGACCCGTTAGCCGACAAGAAAGATATTCGCTATAATTGCGATACGGTCGTTAACCGCCAAAAACGCGAGAGAGCTCCGCACGCAGTAGGATTCAGTCATAAAATCTAAAGATGTCCGCCGCGCGCGTCTATCGCTCGTGGCCGTAACGAGTCGCACGCAGCGCCGCCGCCTCTAGTCGATCTTGTATATCAGTTGTTCGCGCATGCGCATATTCTCACTCGTTCGTACAACATTCACTCAGTGTGCGCGATAGCCATAATTTTACGAAATTATAAGTAAATAAATATATATATATATATATATATATATATATATATATATATATATATATATATATATATATATATATATATATATATATATATATATATATATATATATATATTTATTTATTTACTTATAATTTCGTAAAATTATGGCTATCGCGCACTTTATATATATATATATATATATATATATATATATATATATATATATATATATATATAAAGTTACATATTGGAATGGAACAACTACCAACTTGCAATATTTGTTGACTCGTTATTTTACTATTTTCTATTAATTCTTTGGCTCCATTATCACATGGATCTCCATTACTCGCTAGAAAATAAGCTATACTGTCTTTACTATATCGTAATAATTCTTTGGTCTCAATAATATTGTTTCTCATAGATTTATTTGGTCTTTGACTAATATTTTCCTCTATATCTGATAATTTGTCACTATCCGTTTGTTCGGAAGGCAAATTATTAAAATCCCTTGATTTTAAATCTGACGAATTGTTTGATTGTACATCTATTTCGTCCTCAGAAAAAAATAATGAGCTACTGCGGCCATTCGTGGATTTATCAGAATCTGAATTAAGATGGTCTAATGGTTGATTCTGCGAAAATTTCTTTTTGCGCGGTTTATTCAATTTAGAGACCGGTTTTCGTATACTTGCTTCTATTTTACCGTCCGATTCGCTTTCTGCGTAATTAATTTGTCTCTTATTTCTGGTTTGTTTTCTA
Organism: Gastracanthus pulcherrimus; assembly: GCA_949152435.1. Classification (NCBI taxonomy): domain Eukaryota; kingdom Metazoa; phylum Arthropoda; class Insecta; order Hymenoptera; family Pteromalidae; genus Gastracanthus; species Gastracanthus pulcherrimus. The sequence continues at coordinate 90,548,936 of OX424573.1, read as the reverse complement.
ATTGAGTTACTTATCTTAGAAGAATCCTTTTGTTTTAAAGGACCAGTGGATGTACAACTTTGTTCGGAAGTAGTTCCAAATTTTTTTGATTTATCTTCAACTACCTTTTTGACTGATTTATCTTGTTTTGCATCATGATGATTATTTTCACTTTCAACAATATCAGAGGTTTTCGTTTGATTTTTGGCTTCTTCTAATAATCTTTGTCTACGAGTAGTAACAACATTGATTTCCTGAGTTTCAACAGGGTTTCGCGACAATGCGTCGAGGTTTAAATTAATTTTACCCGGTCTATAAACTACAGTATAATCATATTCAGAGAGCTTAAATCTCCATGTATGCACTCTCGTATTTAAATCTGCTGATTTAAACCAAATTAAAGGTTTAAATATAGTTATAGCTTTAAATATAGTGAATTTTCTACAATATACATATAGTCTAAAAGTTTGCACGGCATGTAACATCGCTAGTGTCTCTTTTTCATATCTGTCATATTTTAGTTCTGGACCTCTAAGTATCCTAGACGTATAAGTGATGGGCTTGTCGCCTCCGGCCTTCGGAGATCCTTGAGATAAGATTCCTCCTACCGCATACCCGGATGCATCTGTAGAAATTAAGAAAGGTTTTGTCATATCAGGAAACTGTAACAAAGCAGTTGAGCATAAAATATTTTTTAATTGTTGAAAAGAATCTTCTTCCTTTTGAGTCCAATCAAAAACTTCATTATTTTGCAACAGCCTTGTTAAACGTTTCGAATTCTTGGCAAAATCCTTAATAAACTTTCTATAATAACTGGATAAACTTAAAAATTAAGTTTATTTAAGGGCCTGCGGCGGCTCAGTCGGTAGAGTGTCGGATTCCCACGCCGGTGACCCGGGTTCGAATCCTAGTCTCTGCCGATTGATACAAGCACCTCTGTAAAAATTACATGTGCTTTGTTTACAAACACACCGCAGACCCCCGTCGTCGATTAGCACCACATGGAAGCACAAACATGGCGACGTTAAATAATAATAAAAAAAAAAAAAAACTTAAAAATTGTCTAACATTTTTAACGTTCTTAGGTCGAGGAAATCCCCTAACGGCTTCTACCTTTTTAGGATCAGGTCGAATGCCATCTCCGGTTAATATATGTCGTAAATATGTTACTTCCTTTTTTAAAATTTCGCATTTGGCGGGTTCTAATAACCAATTAGCTTTCCTTAATCTACGCATAACTTCGTTAAATAACCTAAAATGTTTCTCTAATGTTTTTGAATAAATTACGATATCGTCCATGTATACAAATACTCCCTTCCATATTAAACCGTCGAGTGTAATATTCATCGCGTTTTGATATTCTGCCTTAGCAATCTGTAATCCCATACCCGTTCTCTCTAACTCAAAATGTCCCTCACTTGTTGAAAAGGCAGTTTTATGTGCATCGTCGGGATGTATAAGTATTTGATAAAATCCAGCTTTACAGTCAAATATGTCGTAATATTCAGCATTACCGACTTGATCAAGAATGTCTGTTATATTTGGCAAAGGGTTCATTTAAAGGCCTAAAATCTATTATCACTCGCTATTTAGGTTTTTCATCAGGACCCGATTTTTTGGCACTACCTAGAGGCTACTATTAAAAGGTAACGTAGAAGGTCTAATTATTCCCTGTTTTAGCATATCTCGTACTTGTCTGTTAACCTCTTCTTTCAACGCGTGTGGTAAACGATACTGCTTGATATTTAGAGGAACCTCATCAGTCGTACGTATCCGATGTTGCGCTACGTTAGTGGTTGTTAAGGTATCTCCCTCAAAAAAAAATCTATCCGTATTTTGTTTTAATAACTTTTCAGCTTGCTCAAGTTCAGGATTTTTTAAATGTTTAAAGCTTATAATTTCCCTTATTCTTTGATATCTAGATTCTATATTTTCTATCTCATCCTGTAAAATTTCTATATTTTTAATTTTTTCATTACTTTTATATTCTAACAAAGAATCTTCTATACAAAATTTATTTAAAGAGGCTTTATTAACAGTTCTATTATCATGTTCAATGTCTAATGTTTCAAAAATATGTGGATTAGAGTTTAGAAAGCTAAGCTTGTCACTCAAACTAAAATTATTACGTCCATAATAATTCTGCTCATCACTAAAATTTTCTAAAAATTCCTTTAAATATTCAACTTCATAGATTTGCTTAGGAGTTTGATAGTCCAATTTGATTTAATTATTTACTTTTAAAACCTCAATTTTTTTTCTCGGTGCCAATCTAGCATATTTATTATCAATTCTGAAAAATTTATTTTTAAAGTCTATTATTCCTTTAGCTAGGTCTAAAAATTCAGCTCCTAATATTCCTTCGCTCGGAATTGAAAAGTTATCAGGTATTACTTGAAATTTTAAACGTAATCCAAACATATTTATGTACGAAATACCAGAGGTACTCGTAGATATTAATTCCCCACTTATTCCTTTCAAGCACATAGTATTATTTGAATCTATTTTACAAGTTTTAGGAACTGATCCTATTTTAATCAAATTTCTTTCAGATCCCGTATCAATTAAAAATTGTTTTTTTTCCTTATCGTTAAGGTTAACTATATTTATAAACGGTAAAGTAGTATTGTTAAAATTTATATTGACGATCCTACTAACCTCAACTTCAAAGTTTTTATTTTTTTATTTAAAGGTGCTATGACATTTCCCGTTGTTAATGTTTTATTTTCAAAATCTATAATGCTCTCTCTGTAATTTAAAAAATGTGCTCCTAAAATACCGTCATATGGTATTTGGAATGAATTTTCGACAACATGAAACGCTATAGGAAAATTCATTATTTTCATATTAACAGTTCCTAAGGTAGCTATGGGTTTGTTCGAAATTCCTTTTAGTAGAACCGTTTTCTCTATATCTATATTTGGATCCATAGGTAACATACCGATTTTTATTATATTTCCCTGAGATCCCGAATCTACTATGAAATCGATATCGTAATATTTTGAAAATTTCAGTGAAATGTAGGGTATTAATTTGCTAGGATTTACTAGCCTTACTGGAAACATTTCACAAACTAAATTTTCAGTTTGAATTGCATTAGTGGAGCGTATTTGGTTTTGGGAAGTCTCCACCTTTGCCCTTTCTTTTTGGAGACTCTGCTCGTTTCTCGATCGCCAATTTTCAGTTAACTCTTCTATCAAATGCCCTTTATTTTTACAAAAATTGCAAAATTTTTCTTTAGCTGTATTATTTTTTACTCTACACATAACAGCGGTATGACCAATCTTCTGGCAATTTTGACATATTATTTGTTGCGTAGTTTCTTTATTATAAAAACATGCATCAGTAATATGACCAGTTCTCTTGCAGATTTGACATAGGGTACATTTGTGAGCTTCATGTCCAAAGTTATTACAGAGTTGGCATTTAATATTACGTTTGTTATCTGTTCTACATTGACTAGCTAAATGACCTATTATATTACATAATTGACATTTCACTATACTATTGCTTTGATCGTTATTTTTATACCGACAGGTTTTAGCTAAATGGCCCGTTATTTTGCATAATTGGCATTGAATGGACTGCTTACAATTAGAATCCTCATGGTCTTCTGATTTGCACATTTTACACTAGAAATTTTTTTTATCTTCTCTAGATTTGGCGAATTGATTTTTATATTAGGTTCTTAAGACCCTTTGAGCTTCTAAAATCCATTCTGCTTTAATTGCGTTCTTTACTATATCTGTAATATTGGCGGCAGTTTCCAATTTTTGTTAGATGTCAGGTCTTAAACAGTTTTTAAAATATTCTACTACGTTATTCTCCACCGATGTCTTGAACGCTTTAGCTACGGAATTCGGTTTTACTTTCTCTGCTTCGACAATTCTCCTACCTAAATCGTGCACACGATTTGCAAAAGTAATCGCGGACTATTCGTCCCTCTGAAATTCATTTCCTAGCTCTCCTTGCAACTGATGTACCGTTTTTGAAGGGGCGTAAATAGTATTGATATAATCCTTTAACGCGTCTATGTTAGCAAAAGTCTGTCCTTGAATCGCGGTTCTGGCCTCTTCTGTCAATTTCGATCTAATAAGCTTGGTTAAATTTGGTTCATCCGTATTCTTAACCATTTCTTTCGGCTCATCGCAACCCTCAAAAAATACGCCAAACGGTATATTTTGCCCGTCAAATTTCGGAACTACCCATAAGGTGTCCTTTAAAGGGACTACTTGGGCTGCCATTTCGCCAATTGTTTGGCTATTCACTGGAATAATAACTATCTCACTATTTTCTACGTTATTTTATTCCTGCTTTAGGTGAGATATAACAACGGATTCACTCCCAGTAGGAACTACCGTATTATCCAGCGTAACATCAAATGAAGCTTCTAAAGAGCTTGCAGAAGTAGCTGTTTTAAATTCGTTGTCTTCACTATCGGTGTCTGATTCTTTAGCATCGGCTGCATTTAAAGGGTTATATTTGTCTAATTCGACCTACAAATCCTTGTTATCTTTTGCGGCCTTTCGAGTAATTCTAGCGTCGGTCATAAATGAATTAAATTATTTATACAATAAAACTAAAACTTTTACCCCTAAACGTTCGGCTTTGGCTACACTTTCTAGGCTATCTAAATACTAATTGAATCAATGTTAATGAATTTAATATGTAATTTATAATAAAAATATTAATTTATTTATTATTTATTTAAAAATTTTGTATTATTATTATTATTTTTTTTTTTTGAAAATGCTTGATTCAATACCAGATAAATTGTTCCAATAATTAAAATAGTCGTCGACGATATTATCAACAAAGTATCCGCGACTATCCTTTCTAATATATGGTGCAAAATCAGATTTTATATACGCGGCCTCTGCGGCTGAGGTTATATTTGGGTAAAATGTGCTATGTAATTTATAATATATTGTAGGACAAACTCAACCGTCTACTAATTCTAAATACTCGAAAGATATATTTTTATATTCAACGGTACGCACTGTACCCGTAGATATTCCATCAATATGACTTAAGCGAAGTTGTATAGTGAAATCTGAAGATTTGAGTTTCAGCTATATTCACTAAGCCCATTTAATAAAAACTTTCCCTATTCTAAATGACCAATGTACACTGTTCCGTTTTTCCTAACCTATGGACGCGTTGCGTAAGATACCAAGTGCGCACGTCTAAAACTCCCTCACTGCGGTGCGACCCTTAGCTTATGGCTTTGCTCTTGTCGTTGTGGCGACGCACAGCGCGGTTGCCTTGTGCAGAAGACGCTACTATGTTCGTGCGAGGTTACGTGAAACTAAGAGTTATGTTTACAAATTTTCTCTAGTGTTTTAGAGACGTATTTCTTTATTTATTAATTATTATTCTACTTAAGAAAATAAGAAGTCTTACTTTGTGCAATTGTTTCGTTTTTCAGAGTGCAGTATTTACCGAAGAAAATAATAACCTATTGTCTGGAGACAAAAGCTGGTCGATCATTCAATTTAATATACGTCTCTCTAATATGTTTATTTATATAATACTTATTTATTCAAACTAGTTGTATAAACAGTGTCATTTATTTTCTAGATATATGTAAAACTGACGAGTGATTTAGAACATCTGTGCTCTAGAAGCGGGTCTTAATCTCAGTCAAGCTATTGTAAGTACTTAAACTTGTTTACAGTATATGCTACCTAGTTCTTATCTCTACTTGATAATAGTTTTGATATTTTTCAAAGCTTTTTTTTACATATTTGTTCAAAATTTCATATTGAGTAGAACCGTTCCCTATTTTTTCTATTAATTTTCAGCGTAATTCTCCGCCGAGTAAATGAAGTTTAGAACGTCCTATGTGGTAGAATGCCGCTATGGCTTTTTCGTCGTCGTTCCTTTTTTCTCTTTGAATCCTCATTCTCTCCTATCTAATCATCCTACTTGTACTAGTGAACCCCTACGTGTAATATGCCACTGTGAAAAAAGAAAGACAAAGAAAATTTGTTTATTCAGCTTGTAAATATATTATTTTTTAAACGCGAACTATTTCTTGTATTTGATTATGCAATTTTTTTATTACTCGAAAAGAAATGTTTTATTTTTTTATTTTTTATTTAGGTGAGTTCATTATTAAAAACTGAAGTGAGAAACTGCACATACTTTTTTGTTTTAAACAATATCCCGATCCGGAGCCTCCAAATTTGAAATATCTTATGTGACGTCTAACATACTACAAATAAGATTAAAGCTACAAGCTTTTAAGTGCGCCCTTTTATTTTGGCATATGCTTTCGCACAATAGCCAGGGTCTCTTAGGCAAATCGTATGTAATTAGTTTTTAATGTCTTGAACCCTCGTAATGAGGATTCTCGGCTTTACTTCAATTCTTAAAAATGACATCTCTTTCTGTTATTGATTGATATTACTGGAAATTTTTATTAGTTTACTATGTTGGGATAAGTATATTGGTATAGCCGCGAGGTTCAAAAGTAGTTTTATTAGTGGGATATACTGTAGGTAATTAAATATTAATCTCGAGGCGTATATCCATAAACATTATTTTAGTATGCTTTACGCTTTCATAAATGATGGCGAGGTGCATTACTAAAGTATGTTGTTCTATAATTCTGAGGCACGTAAGCTAAAATAGCCCGCGAGTTTCAGAATATATAGAAATCACAGGTATGCTATACGTTACTAGTTACTAGCGGCGAGGTGCATTAACATGGGATGTATTGCGTTCAATTATATGTGTGTGTATATATATATATATATATATATATATATATATATATATATATATATATATATATATATATATATATATATATATATATATATATATATATATATATATATAAGGTAATTTTATTAAATTTGAATCTTTTAGTAATAAATCTGTTTATTAAAAGCAATTTATACAAAAAATAGCTTAATATAATCGGTACAAAAAGTGTAAATAACATATAATTACTTTTCGAATGTTTAATTTGTAGTTCTATTATTTAATACAAAGTCGTTAAATAATTTATTTTTAGTCTTGGGTGTTTTAACCCGTAATATTTATTTTGAGTCTTGGGTGTTTTAACCCGAAATATTTATTAATGCAATGGAAATTTTGTGGATTGTTCGATTTAATAACTGTCCACCTGAATATTTGAGTGTAGTATAATTCTCTACAAAGATCTGTAGCACGCTTGGCGATATTAAAGGCACGTTGCCTCGAGAGGTTGCTAGAGCGAGCTAAGTCTTTCTACTATTCGGTCTTGTATGAACCTTGCTTTTCCTGAACAGATACTGCTCTCAAGGCGCTTCGGTGAGTGAGACGTTTCTACTCTTACTTCAGCACAAGCTTTGCTGTACAGGAGCAGATACTGCTCCTGAGGCGCTTCGGCGAGTGAGATACTCTGAGTCAAACACAAGATTGCTTTACAGGAACAGATACTGCTCCTGAGGTGTTTGTCGAGCGAATGCTGGTGAGACCCTGTGGACTAGCTCGAGCGTGTGGGATGAGGATAAGCAAAGACGAATAGCACAACACAACATTTTTATTTGAATTATAAAACTATATTACGATGTTAAAAAATGAAAAAGTTATTATCTTATGCGCTCCGCTATCTTTTTTCAAAATAATATTTCAGCCTGTATTTTTCCGCTCGAAAAAGGCTGCATATAGTCGATGCTTCTGTTATCTCTCAGCTAGGGTAGAGGGAGAGCAAACGCACATGTACGCGTCTAATGGCACTTATCAGACGTACCCTTGCTGTGCAGTGCGTCTGCTTAGAAAAAGCTAGATTCACACTGGCGACAGTATAACGATGCTTTAAAGTTTTTATTATTTTCTATGTTTTTAGATTTTAACCAAACGTACGATGTCACAGGAGTGCCGGCCAACATCAGTACGCAACCCTGGAATTTTGATTTCCTTGGGATTCCTTCCTGAAGTTCTAGACTGATATTGTTCAAAAAGGGCCGCAAGGTATGGAGGCTGTCCCATGACAACTGCTTTATAAAGCATTATCGCCGCAAAATACTCCCTTCTCGCCCCCTCAACTCAGCCCAGTTTTCTCCTGTAGGGAGAGACATACTCATCCTTTCAAACACCATATATATATAGTAGTTAATTTGATCTTGAAGAACTCTGTTTTCTTGAAGCAGCTGCAATCGATCATTGTGCAGCCCTTTCAGCTTAGAATATATATATATTCTAAGCTGAAAGGGCTGCACAATGATCGATTGCAGCTGCTTCAAGAAAACAGAGTTCTTCAAGATCAAATTAACTCCTTACACACTGAAATCCCAACATTGGTTGAGATTACTGAGCAGCAGCGCGGCGAGGGTGGTAAAAAATGCGCCAACACCGACGATTCTCAAATATTTGTGTCACTCAAGGACTTAGACAAATCTACCCTGTTTTTAGATGCTAATAATAATAGTAATAATAGTAATTATAATAGTAGTAATAAGAATAGTCATAGTTGTAAGGATAGTCGTAGTAGTAAGGCTAGTCCTTATAATGCGAAAATAAATAATAGAAACGATGACCGCACTATTGTCGTTCGTGCGGATATACATGCTACCCCATCGGGTCTCACTCCGCTGGTCGAACCACCTCTTGACGGGTTTCGAACGCAACACTATCGGCGTCAAACCAGGGACCGTCGCCACATGTTAGATGACCACTCTAATCAGAATAAGTATTGTTCTCCCATGAATAGGACAAATTATGGAGAGGGCTCGGAAGCAGGGCTTTCTAAATGTAAACTTGCTAAAGAAACACATAACTGCTGTTAGCCAATTCCTACTTGCTCATCCCTTCTATCATCTTTTCGGCATTGCTGAGTCGCATCTCGGGCCATGTATCGGGGATGATTACGTTCAGATCGATGGTTATTCCATCATCAAACAGGACAGGAATAGGAAAGGTGGTGGGGTTCTCCTGTATGTCCACAATTCATGCAAAGCTAGAGTATTATGTTCCTCCTCAACAGTGCAGGACAAGGGTAAGCCGCTCGCTCCTGAATACTTGATGTGTAGTGTGCAACAGGGATCCTTGCCACCCGTCTTTGTTGCGGTTATATATAGAGCACCTGATGCTGAACTTAGCAACTCCGACCTTGCCGATGTTCTTGAACGTGTTTCGACAGGTTTTAAACATCGCATTATTATGGGCGACCTGAACGCAAACATGCTATCAACATCAGCGGCATCAGATTTTATTAGGCAGCTCGCATGTAGCCTTAATATAAAACTAGTTAAGCACGGCGCGACTCATCATGCCAAAGAGACTCGCACATGGATACATGTCATTTTTATTGACAATGACGACGTCATACTTGGTGGCGACCTTTCCAAATCGACATAAAATCATTGACGAGATTATTGACCTCCCAACAACTAAGACTCCGATCATAAGTATCTTCTCGTACCGTAATTTTAAAGCAACAAAGCAGGAAGAGCTTCTGTCTCTCCTGCAAGAGTACGACTGGTCGTCCATCAATTGTTCGGATGCAGATGTGGACACTCGTTTAGAACATCTGGGTGTAAATATCATGAAGGCGTTAGATAAAGTAGCTCCAGTTAAAGAATTTCGGCCGAAAAATAGTGTACAACCACCGTGGGTTGATGCGGAACTTAAGGAGCTATATAACAAGCGTGATGCCTTGCGCCGTCGGTTTCTCCGCACGAGGAATTAAGAAATTTGGCAGGAATGTCAGACTCTGGTGACTCTAGCGAAGGATCGGACGATGGAAGCACGAAATAACTTCATTGAAAGTAAGACTTTTGAGGCTCTTGAAAGCGGGAAGGACATCTGGAGAGAGCTTAGGAGTCTTGGACTCTTACGGAGAGCTCGGAAGGAACTCCATGGTTTCTCTGTGGATGAACTTAATTCACATTTTGCGGGAGTATCCATTTCTGATAGAGAGTGCGAGTACGATTTAAAAAATATAATGTCGTCAGCTAGTGATGAAGGTTTTACTTTTAGTAAGATAACTTATTCGGTTGTGGTCCTAGCTGTCGCGCATTTTTCTTCTCAAGCAAAGTGTGAAGATGAAATTCCCCAAAGTGTTATTGCTAAAGCACTTCCGGTCATCGGTCCTTTTCTTGCTAACATTTTTAATACCTCTCTCTCGAGTGGGATCTTTCCCGGTATCTGGAAGAAAACACATTTGGTACCGTTAAAAAATAAGGCCATTCCATCTACAGTCACGGACTTTCGTCCTATTGCCCTTCTTAGCTTTCTCTTCAAGGTTCTGGAAATGATCGTGCATGAACAAATGTCAGCTTATTCGTTTTCGAAAGAAATCCTCTTCAGACAGGTTTCCGTCCGCATCATAGTACGCAGACAGTACTACTGAAATTGACTGAAGACATACGATCCGGTATAGATAATAACAAGCGGCTAATTACCATCCTTTTACTATTTGATTTTAGTAAGGCTGATCAAAATGGGGTTCGCCAGGGGAGTAGTTATATGGATAAAATCATATATTACAGGGCGTAACCAAAAAGTTGTTACGGCATCTAATGGTAGTTCAGATTGGCTCACAACCAATCTCGGCGTACCACAGGGCTCTGTCTTGGGCCCCCTTCTGTTCAGTCTTTATATTAATGACCTTCAGGAAGTTTTATCGGGCTTTAAAAGTACGAGGGATATTCTTACGGATAGTGTATCACATTTATTATACGCGGACGATTTGCAAACCTACACTCAAGCTACTTGCGATAACCTTCATCAGGGGATAAGACACTTGTCGGCTGTGGCCAAAGCAGTGTCGGTGTGGGCTTCTGAGAACGCTGTGTGTCGCAATGTTGGGAAAAGGAAGGCAATTATTTTTGGTTCAGAATCTAACTTTAAGAAAGTACAGAGTATGGATTTGCCTGGCATAGAGATTCAGGGTAACGGCTTTGTTCCCTTTGTTGACACTGTTACTAACCGCGGTGTTGTCATGGATTCGAAGTTAACATAGAAACCGCAAATGGATGAAGTTAGCCAAAAGGTTAATAAGGCCCTACATGGGCTTAAATCATTTCAATCCAGCACCACCGAGGCGTTACGCAAACGGCTTGCAAGTGCTCTTTTCCTGTCTCATTCAAATTATTGCTCTTTAGTGTATCTTGATGTGTCAGGTGAGCTCCGGATGAGACTGCAAAGATTGCAGAATTCATGTGTGAGGTACATATGTGGTGTTAAAAGGTATGAGCATATCAGTCCCTACAGGAGTAAACTTGGCTGGCTTGATCTTCAGGGAAGAAGGACGTATTTTGCGGCAGTACACCTATACAAAGTTATTAATATGGATCAATCCACGTATCTTGCAGCCCTTTTTCAAAAAACCAGGCTCGGACCTCTAGTAGGACTGATTCTACGGATCTCTCGATTCCATCGTCGCGTATTCATTCAGGATTGAAATCTTTTCAATCTCGAGGTGCGCGACTATGGAATACGATCCCTCGTCGTATTAAGCATTTGCCCTCACTACGCAGATTTAAAGCGACAATTCGCGACTATTTGCTATGTAAGTCCAGGGACATAGACCATGTATATCTAATGTAGAATGACGCTAATCATACAAATGTTGACTATAATAGAAATTGAAGTTTGATAGTCACAAATAATGTATTATTCGTAATGATAAGAATATGTGATAAGTGTAATGACGTGATTGATATACGACAGATATAATATTGTGCAATACATGTAAGTTAATGACGAGCAATGTCGAGCTGTGATATAATTGACTATACTAATGATCTCTGTAAATATGTATTATTATTGAATGTAGTTTTATAGTTTTCGTCTTGCACAGAATAAACATCTAATCTATCTAACCTAATCTATAATCTATATAAGTAAATAAATTTCCTCAAAGATTAATTTGAATTATTTTCACATATTTACGCAGAGTTTTACAGGCAACGATGCCACGTGTCAATAAAGATTAGCACACCAGACTGTGCCAGCGCGCGCATATTACACCAGCTAGTCGGTAGTAACTCGCAAAAGCCCGAGGTAGTTTCGACGTTGGTATATGCTCGCACGCGCGAATTACGCCCGACATGCCGGTATAATATGCCCAGAACGTGCTTATTAATTGCGGTATCTGAAACGCAGAGTCGCATATACCAACATCGAGAATAACTTGCGCGCAAGCACGATTTACTCCTGTCACACTGGTATAATGTGTACGTACGCGAGTCAATTTCGGTGTTGGTGTAAGTACCAGCGCCGAAACCGTTTTGCGCGCATGTGGTTGCTTATAGATATCGCCGTGCCAAGATCGACTTGCGCGTGCACGCGCGCTTTCACGTAGCCAGCGCCGAGGAAAGATCGCGCGTATTCACTAGGTATTAGACGGATTCATCAAAATCTCTTGCGCAGAACGATAACCAAACATAAGTCATTTTTTACATATTTTTTAAATAACTGTTGTATTTATGATATATATATTATATTATATAAATATGGATGAATAAAGCATTATTTAAACAATAGTTAAATGTAAATCAAATGCTAATACTGCGTTTAATGAATATCGACGACTGCCTTGTTAATACAAATTAAGTATATTATAAAAAGGAACTTGATGAATTATTTATATTTTTCGGCATAACGACAAAATCAAGAAAAGCGAGCAGAACTTAGCTGACCACCATGTCAATTTTTATGACTAGGACCTAGGGAAAGCCGACACTAGTGTATACGAGCGAACTTTGCTCGGCGCTGGTTTCACGAGCCACTCTTGGCGTTGTGCTCATCTCGAAAACCCCTCTCGGCGCGGTGATGGTAGTCACGCGCGAAGGCGCGTGCAATCATGGCTCAGCGCTGGTCTATATGAAATCCTGCGCGTGCGCGCACTCGTGTAACATGGTCTCGGCGCCGATTTATACACCGAGAGAAGTATATAGTAAATCCAACTAAGTTTTAATTAAGTTTATAGCGGGAGTTTGATAGAACTAATTTTCTTGTTAGGCTGACTATTCCACTTAGTAGGGATTATAACTAATAGTAAAATTATATTGACTAATCTTACAGTTAGCCTTCTTGTCCAATTATTTATCTTTTTTACAAAATACATTGAAAGTGCTGCATTCATCGAGGCATTTATTGATTACTAGGGATGTGCACGGGCTCGTAATTTTAGGCTCGGCTCGAGCCGGACTCGCCACGAGCCCGTTTTATCAGCTTGAGCCGAGCTCTGAGCTTCAGCGAGCTGCGAGCTCCCGCCGAGCTCGCGAGCTTCTGAGCTCGTCTAGGCTCGCGGGCTCGGTTGGGCTCGCATGCTTACAGGCTCGAGAGCTCGTACTGAACCTTGCAATCTTACACGCTTCAGGGCTGCGTCTGGACTATAACAAATTCGTAATTTATTTGTTTTTTTGTAATGAAAATTATGAATGTTATTGTCATTAAATGAAAAGTATTTAAAAATTCTATAAATTGAAAAATTAAACGTAATTTTTCTTCAAAAATAATCGTATAAATAGTTAACTGTCAAATAACAAACAGAAAAGTTTATTTATCGATTAGATATATGTTAATAGTAAAATAGACAGTTCGCCTTTTTGCAAAAGTTATATAACTAATTTCGCGCTAACTATCTTATGGTAAAATTTTAATCTAGAATGTTTTGAATATAAAATAATCATTTGTGTATTAAATCCAAGAGAAAAAAATGCTAACTGGTTTTCCCATTTACTATTCACACCTGGCCAACATATATCTAAACTATGGTGCCACCCTAATTAAAGAATAAATGACAAAGATAATTGATTGAAAGTTGATATACTTCACAGCATATTTGAATTATAAATGATCAAACTTTTAAGTTTGAATGTAAAAAAGAATATTCTTCTACGTGTTCAGTAAGCAGTTACGATCGATCGGCAGTAACAATATGCCCACCTACTGAAAACATCCTTTCACTAGTAGTTTGTGTACTGGGGATATGCAAGTAGATCCGTGCCATTAATCCCAAATGCGGATATTTTGTTAAATTTGATTGCCACCAATCTATTACATCAGATTTAATACCAACTACGCTTTCTTTAAAAAACAAATCTACTTCGAACTCAATTTGTTTTTTCAATCCGAATATAGAAGTTCGCCTTTTCTTTTTTAATTTTTTTTCCAACATTTCGTAAATAGAATTCTCTGAAACATAAAGATTCCACATATATAAAAACCATCGCGATATATGATCGAATTAAAGCCTCAAACATTGTTAGACATATTTCTCGACCAGCTATAGTCGGAGATAAACAGCTAAATTTAAATATTACATTTTGCTAATAACCTATCGATAACATTCCGCGCGTATAAATAATGTAAAACAGTGAAAACCATAAATAGTACGAGGGTAGTTCAATAAGTCTTTAGAATAAAGTATAAAAACAATTTTTTTTGGGTAAATTTTTTTTTATTTTTCAACATAATCTCCTTGGAGCTCTATACACTTGGTCAATCGCTTTTTAAGTTTTTTTAATCCTTCAGAAAAGTGCGTTTTTGGAAGTTCCTCAAAATAAGCACTTACAGAGGCAATGACGTCTTCGTTGTCCGTAAATCTCTGTCCACCGAGCCATTTTTTCAAGTTTGGAAATAAGAAAAAGTCACTGGGGGCTAAATCTGGTGAATACGGTGGGTGTTCGACCAATTCGAATTTTAGTTCTTCAATTTTAGCCATTGAAACGAAGCATGTGTGAACTCGGGCGTTGTCGTGATGAAAGAGCATTTTTTTTCTCGCCAAATGTGGTCGTTTTTTTTTAATTTCTTCTTTCAGCTGCTCTAATAATGATGCATAATACTCACCAGTAATTGTTTTACCCTTTTCCAAGTAGTCAATAAGTATAATTCCACGTGCATCCCAAAAAACTGTAGCCATAACCTTACCAGCTGACTTTACGGTCTTTGTCTTCTTTGGAGCTGGTTCGCCTGTGGAAATCCACTGTTTGGATTGTTCCTTTGTCTCAGGAGTGTAGTGGTGTATCCATGTTTCATCCACAGTCACAAATCGACGAAAAAATTCCTCAGGATTCCGACTTATGCGCGCCAAAAGAGCCTCAGAGGCGACCACTCTATTGCGTTTATTCTCAGCTGAGAGCAAACGCGGCACCCATCTTGCCGATAGCTTTTTCATGGCTAATTTTTCATGTAGAATTGAAACAACTGCACCTATAGATATCCTTGTGGCCTCAGCTAACTCACGCACTTTTAATCTTCTATCCTTCAACACCATATCGTGGATTTTATTGATGATTTCGGGAGTAGTTGCTTCTACGGGCTTTCCTGAACGTGGTTCGTCACTTATTGATGTACGACCACGCTTAAATTCATTTACCCAGTTATAAACCGTTGCTAAGGCAGGGGCAGATGTGCCATGAACTGAGTCCAATTCATTTTTTATCTCATATGGAGTTAAACCCTTTAAATGAAAATGTTTAATTACCGCTCTGAACTCGTTTTTTTCCATTTTTCTTAACAAGCAATTTTTTTTTTCAATTGGTTATAAAAACACGTAAACTCAGAAGATGTGGACTGTGACTGCACCATATATCTAGTCGGGAGTGGTGCTGACTGAAAACAGATGATTTAGAGCGATTCGCGTGCCATCTGTTGGTCATTCTAAAGACTTATTGAACTACCCTCGTATATAAAAATTCTAAATGTGGAACTCGAACTTAGTTTAGTGATAAAATATGAATCAGTAGCGTTATAAAATGTGAGCCTATAAGTATTATTTTATTCGCGGATATAACATGACTAATCAGTGGTGGCAACTAAAGCGAATAAATTAATTATTTCTTGAAATTAACATACTAAAACTATTTTTTAAAAGAATTAGAATGTTACATGATTCTTCTTATTTCGTATTTTGGTAGAAAATACGAAAAAAATTAGGTCGTATTTTTTCATTTTTTTTATTAAACAGAAATTAAGGTTGATACATAACTTTAAAATTCGCGTGACGTCACGATATTATAATATATATTATATATATATATATATATATGTGTAAATTAGAATCTTTAAACATCTATAAATTTTTTGTTATGAGTTTTAAGAAAAAACAAAAAATACGACCTAATTGTTTTACATTATTCTACCTCATTAATGCACTTAAAAATTTTATTTTTTGCAACATCCCAATTAGGAAAATCAATTTTTTAATTTGAGTATAAATAGTTAATATTTTGTCCATCTATCTTGAATTTTAACCGAAACACTGACACTATTCGGAAACCATATCTTATAAACAAATTATTTTACCTTCGTCACTTCTATCACTTTCTTCTTCGTTGGACTCCTCGCTTGAACTCTGACATTCTTGCATGTATTTTTTCCACAAATATGTGGCTTTATATTTTAATTTCGAAGTGGCTACTGAAGCTTCTTTTTTGTTTTCGATGACCTCTATTTTATACCGCGGATCGAGCATCATTGAGAATAAGAGCGGTTCATTGTTCAAGTGCACAAAATCGAATTTGGTTGATAAGCTATCAAACATAGTTGAAGCGTACGCATAAGCTTCAGCTTCCACGTTCAGATGTTTAATTTGCTTATCGCTACCATCAATATTTTCTGCTTCTTCTTCTTCTTCTTCTTCTTCTTCTTCTTCTTCTTCTTCTTTTTTTTTTCTTGTTCGTAACTATATGAGGCCTTCAATTTTTCACACTTTTCTCGCAGAAGTGAGATCAAAGGAATGTAGGACGATATAGTTGGATACGTATCTCCACTCATCATCTCTGTAGACGACGCCAACGGATGCAATATATTAATGTAGAATTCAATTAGTTGCCATTCTTCATTTGTAAAATTATCAGGAACATCTATGTAAAATACGTTACGTTACTAAAGCATTACATTACTGTAAAATGTACACAAAATGACCTGGAATTTTCAATTTTTGTCTCAATACCTACTTTTCATTTTCAATGTTGCTACTAAGGTAGCTAATGCTGTACTAAGTGGAACTCTCAACTCTTTTAATCTTTTAAACATAGTATATTCGCTATTCCATCTAGTGCTAACATCTTGTATTAATCTTAAAGATTTTTTATTTTAACCTTCATTTGTTGTTAATTGAGCATTCATTAATTTTTCGTTAGCGTGCGTTGATCGGGCAAAGTAGCCAACTATTGTGCGGGCTTTTGAACACAAGATATCGAAACTTTTTATAACCTATTTTTTAAATTAAATTAAATTATAATATTTAATACCACATTTTTCGACAAAGAAATTGAAAAAAATTTGTCCGCGTTTATTGGCTTTCTGAGATAATAAACTGAATCAGAAATCACTTGTTAAAATTTTTTAGAAAGTTTTGATTTGTTTTATAATATAAAAGACAAGATGTGCCCTCTAAATCTGAATAAGTGTATATTCACTTATTCTACGTCCAGATTCGCTCTCGTATTTAGTAAGTGAGCGACTTTTAACTTAGAATGAGTGCCTATGCCCTTATTCATAAGTGATTTTCACATATTCAGATTTAGAGTGTCATGCTGCAGTGATAATGTTACAATATTATTTGTATGTTCATCATAATGCTAGTAAAATAACTTGATTGAAATCTGATTTATAAAAGTCTAATACTAAAAAGATAGGCAATTCAATGGATTCATCTCTTTCTATACTTAAACTTAAACCTAAGAGCAGAGTAATTCGCAATTACTCACAATCGCATGCAACACAAGCTAGAAACGTTATAATATTCACTGTATCGTCATTGTGAATACGAGATTTTTCATGTCTTGCATGGATAAATAAACATCTAATTTAATAAGCAGGCATAATTTTAATAATTTTAATTTTAAAGACAATAATAAGATCATTCGTTATATGGTTCTCTTTAAGTTAAGGTAGTATACCCTGGAGAACCGACTTTATTCAAAATAGATTGAAAATTTATACACAGGTCAATAAAGACATTGTAGATATCATATTTATAAGAAGATCAAACATATAGAATATTCTTACATTATTTTACCTTAATAGCATCTTTGATAACAAGTTGCAGCGTATGCCCAAAACATGGAATGCGTATCCATTTTTTATTTAATTTTATAGCCGCAACCATGTTAGCTGCGTTGTTAGTTACGAAGAATACATACACCATTTTATCTATATCGATATTCTAATTTTGAAAGCAATCAATGAGAAATTGGTAAATGTTTTGTCCTGTATGTCTTTCTGTGTAATGCGTAATTCCCAATTGAAATACTTTATTCTCAAATTTGGTTGTTATGTAGTGGACTGAAAAAGAGAGATATCCATCGCTGGCGCGAGAAGACCACCCATCATTAGTCGCTGCTAGGAATACAATTCCTAAAAAAGAGTTTTCCTTAATACCTGTATGAAAAAGGCTCTTTTTTATGCCTGGCAAACGAAAATTTAATTTTTCAAGCATCGGGAGGAAAAGTATTTTTTGTAACACATACGCGATTGCGGCAGCTTTTCATACATGTAAAGCGGGTCAAAAGTAGCCGTTTTCTACCAGCGGGCAATAAAGCTCTTTATTAAACAGAAGAAACTTGAAAAGAAATTGAAAAAAATTGTTTCACTAAAACGACTTAAATGACCAAAATTTGGCACGCCTCACAAGCATATAAAAACGCAAAATCCGGAAATGTGCTCTCTTTGCCTGCTCGCCTTTGACTCGTACTACAATATCCACACTCAGTGTAAAAAAAGCCTACTTTATTCCCTTAGAACACAATATATCATTATTGCCGATTCAACCATAATGACTACTCTATTGACCTTAAATGTGAGGCAAAAGTAGCATATGGTTCCCGCAAGTCTATTTTTTCCCACAAATTTACTTTTTCCCCGCAAATGCGTTTTTTTTCTAATTATTTTTCTCAATATTAATATACATTCTTAATAAATTCTAGTAATTACCTGAAAATCCTCTTTTTAAGTCAATAAAATGACCACACTTAGGTAGGGAATAAAGTTCTATATGCAACGGGAGATTAAAGTCGAGTATATAATGTACCATTCCTCTCGATATTTGAATTACTTGAAGAAAGTATGTATGTGTGTATGCGTGTGCATGTATATAAAAAAGCACGGTGTGTATGAAGCGGAAAAGTCTATATATATATATATATATATATATATATATATATATATATATATATATATATATATATATATATATATATATATATATATATATATATATATATAATTAAATTTGCAAACAATGTATTCTAATATATCACTAGCTAAACTTATTTTACAGTCAAAGATCATCATCTATTTATTTGACTTATATAAATTTTGAAAGAAAATTATTATTAATCAATGCATCATATGCGCTAAATCAAGCGCTTGCTTCGCGGACGGAAATATAGGTCAGACAGTCACATATACAAATCAAAAAACAATATAAATATCCAGTTTTGATCCTCAATTTTCTCGGTTAATCAAAAATCAAATAAAATCGTACAATTAGAAGTACATGGATCTTTAATTATCTGACCTATATTTCCGTCCGCGAAGCAAGCGCTTGATTTAACGCATATGAAAGATGCATTGATTAATAATAATTTACTTTCAAAATTTATATAAGTCAAATAAATAGATGATGATCTTTGACTGTAAAATAAGTTTAGCTAGTGATATATTAGAATACATTGTTTGTAAATTTAATAATATATATACATTTTAAAGATAAACTAATACTTTGTGTTATCGATAATGCATTAATTATTTTGTATTGCATTACTTATCAGTAATCAAATAAAATGTACTTATATTCAACTTACTTAATTTAGGCGATTAATTATGTACTGGTTTTAATACGTACCTCCTACCAAATCGGCACTAATCTCAGCTTTCACTTTTGCAACTTCTCTGTTGTATAACTGCGGTAAAACTGTCCGCGAAAATGTCGTCCTGCATGGTATTTCATACTGCGGATACTTAATTTCCAGAAACCGACGAAATCCCTTATGATTAATCATGTTGCATGGCTCATAATCAAGAACCATCATCTCACCGATTAGATTAGTCAATTCAACAGCCTCTTTACTTTGTGAACTCCATTTTGCAATATTAGTTGATTTACCTGAAACAGAATTAATATAATTAATGTTGCATTATTTTATTATAATATTAATCAAGAATTCCATTAGATACTAAAACAATAAAATTGCGAATAAAGTTAAGCGATTAAAATCTATGTAGTAATTTTCAGGTGATGCGATAACAAATAGACATACACTGAGAAAACAATATCGTAACTTCAGCGATATACACCATAACTGTCGCGATATAATATCATAAAATTAAAAAATTGTATTTACTCATTTCTCGGGAAAATATATTGTTTGCATAAAAAATGAATAGCCATATTTTATGTCAATATTGTAAATTTTTACGATATCGTTTTCTCTTTGTCAGTGTAGATTAATAAACACAATAGATCATGACATACATAAGAAAATATATTTTCCACTCTTTACCTGATTCAGTTTTCTTTACATGAGTTTCAAAATGCCTTTTCAGAGTAGTTGTTGTACTACCAAATAGTTTGATCGGCTTCTCGCATATCTTGCAATGTACATAATTATCACTTGTCTGTTCTGTATAATTTTCCCAAATATCGTTCTTATTTGGTTTTAAATTGACACTATCCTGCGAATTATTGTTACTATCCATTTTACTTAAAAACTAAGAAACCGCAGTGAAAGAACGTATGCTGCTGGGATTAGAAGCAGACTGAGAGAATTCTGTATTATTTGAAATGGGTTGGAATGCTGTAGACTATAGCATGCGGGACATACATTGTTCACCGCTGACCTTTTTGCTTTCAAGATCGATGTTATTGTTTTTGTGACGACGAACGTAGTATGTTTACAGTTAATATGGACTCTTTACGAGGTCGTATCTTTCTTTAGAATATTATTAATTTGATTGATGATTGAGTACGAGTGCTCACAACGACATCCGAGTCTGAGAAAGCGGTTTCCGTCCCTGTTATACACCGTATTTTTTAGTTACAAGTACAACACAATAAAAGCGGCCAAAAATTATTAATTGTGACATTTACCTACAGCGATTGATTAATGCGACTAATAAATACATTTAAAAAACTGTGATTTTGTATTTTGCTACTTGAGATCACCTTAGCGCCAATCACGGTCAAGCACAGATGATGTGCTCCAAACCTGAATGAAATGTAGTAGGGGAGATCGGGGCGAATTCGAATAAAGTAAATATCGTATAGTAGGAATGTCTAATCGTAATTATCGATAATCTAATTTAAAGATACCATTAAAATTAATATTTTACTATGTTTAGTACTCATCAAGTAAAATCTTAGGTCAATATTTAACAGGGTCTCTGTTTTCGGTCCGCGTTCGAAGTCGCCGCGGTCTAAGTAAATCAAAAGTAAAACCGAGGGAGGATTTTTCGCTTTGTGATCTGTGTCGCAGTTTCTTTTCTCGTTTCCTATAATACTATCGGATTTATCATATTTGTTCAGATTTAAGAAATCAACACTTTATGTTCATGAAAACGGGATATACTTCAATGCAGTTGCAGACTCTTAAGTGCAATCTTTAAATTATACTATGGGATAAAAAGATTTAATTCTCAAAATGAACTTCTATGATAAGTTTATAAAATGATTGATCTTGAAATTTTTGTTATCAATAGAATAAAATAAAATGATTTTGCAAAATTGAAACGCGCAGACTATTCGCAATGCAAATTAATCACTCAAGAAATTATCATTCTACCGGGCCACCGCAAATTAAAAATCAGTATTTAAAAATTATTTAGTGAAAAATGTAGCGAACGAATCATTCGATATGTAAATTGCATAACAAAAATAAACTAAATTTATCATACACTTTGAGCTAATTTTAATAAATTTTTAGAAAAAAATAAAATAAGTAAATTTAATAATACTTACCTTTTGTTTGCCATCAAATAAATCCTGATGATAGATTGTAGTATTATAAAAATTTTTACCGTAAATATTTTTCTTGTAAATACGTCTTTAAACTAACACTTTAAAGTAGCATGCGGTGGATGCTCATCCCACTGGATTGGTGATCATGCCTGCGTTAATATATTCGTATATAGAATGCTATATAAATTCAAATCGTTCTCAGATATCAAAATCCGAAAATAGACTTGATACGCAGAAATAAAATAAGTTGAATTATATATATTTTGTTTAATTATAAAATGCATTAGACTTATTTGAAATAGAAAGCCAGCGGCGAGTTACACAATAGATTCCAAATCAACAAAGTTTTTTAATTTATATAATTATAGTTATTTATCATACGTGCTATTATGAAAATAACACATGCTCGCGGCACCACCGCACGGCATATCGGCACATTGTCACGCAGTTATGATAAAGAATATTGTGTGTATTACAGTCTGTAACGAATGAGGTACAGTTGCCAATAGCGCCACTTGAGTCAACTCGTGCCCGCGTACGCTATGGGCAACTATACCTCACTTGTTACAAAATGTACTATCATATATAAAAGAAAGAATGGTACGCTAAATTTATATAATATTACATATAGAGCTCGCGAGTTCTCGAGCTTACGAGCCTGCGAAAGAGCCAGAGAGCTCGTCCACACACATAGGCTCGACAAGCTCGCGAGCTTTTGTCCGGCTCGCCGACTCGTCTGAGCTCTAAGCTCGGCTCGAGCTGGTTCGGGCTCGGGGCAGAAAGCTCGAGCCGGCTCGAGTCAGCTCTTGCACATGCCTATTGATTACGTTCTCAATCTAGTTCATAAAAAATAACATTCTAGCACAAACTATATTTTAATAATAGCAACAATAAAAATATTTGTAATATAAAGGCTTGCTTACAAATCGAGAATAGTAAGTTTTACTACAACATTTCTCTCAGTATATATGAAACCGAGCGCGTGCGCAACTCAGTCTCGGCGTTCCGCTGGTATATACACGCGCGAGCTAACCTCGGCGCTGGCTACGTGAAAGCGCGCGCGCACGTGAAAGTCGATTTTGCACGGCGATGCCTAAGTAACCACACGCGCGCATAATGGTTTCGACGCACGCGAGATGGAGTCAACGTCGGTATACGAGACTCTGCATCTCTGGTTCAGTTAATAATATGCACGATTCAGCGTCTCAGACGTAACTCGAGAGTGCGCGCATATACCAACGTCGAAACTACCTCGCGCTCGTGCGAGTTAAGATCTCGGCATACTCATGTACGCAACGCAACGGGATGCAAACGTAGCGTAAACGCCAATACAAAAAGATAAGAGTGCGCAAAACGCGCGTACAATCTGCGTAAATTTAACTTTGGCGTTTGCGTCGCATCGCGTCGCGCACTCGAGTATAACGAGACCTATATTACCGACAAGCTGGTGTAATACTTTACTTTTGAAACATTTAGAAAATATACCTTAGTATATGGAGAACATAAACTGTTGACTACATTTAAATTTTTTTCTTCTTATCTCATTTTATCAATCATTCATTATCAAAAAACGTGATTTTTTAGGAATTTTCATCAGTCAAATGAAAACTTAATTGTCTTGATAAAATAGAAGACGATTTTTTAAATTCTGTCAACAGATAATTTTGTTGACCGATCAAGGAAGTGACTCAATTTTTTTAGAGGTTTTTCTCAATATGCTGTGCGCAAGTGACTTTTAAAACTGGTTATTTTTGTTCAAAATATACCGTATTTTTTCAAATACTTTGCAAATAATCGATATCTTGAGCTAAAAATTGATTTAGAACCTATTAATATCGTTCTACATAAGCATTCAAAATTTTAGTTCATAAGACTGAAGAATATGAAAGTTTGTCTTTTCACCAGAGTCCTACCTTAAGTAAAATTGAAAACCAGCCATAGATAAAGTCGACGTTCTTATTACGAATGCTGATTATGAAATTAAAGTTAAATTTGTGAAATTCAAACTAACTTATCCATTTTCTTTATACCGTCTTATTTTGAAAAATGCAAAACCAGAAGCAGCTACAATAAATAATAAAGAAACATACGACCAGTGTACGAAATGTTTAAAAATTATTTCTTTTCAATTAAGGGGTAACACCACTCTGAAATTAAAAAAAATCGATTTTTTTTGGCTTAACCCTTTCAGTCACAGAAGCCGATATATCGGCTCCCTATTGTTTTTAGTCACAAAATTTGATTTCTATTGTTATCGCAGTACAAATATACGTTTTCTATGTATTTTTGATCGTAGAATACGAATCTGATATCAATAATTTTATAAATATAAAAACAACCCTTCAAATGGGGTGAAAACCACCCTTTTAGTCATGAAATTGAATTCGTTTGGTTATGAAAGTAAAAAAACCCCCTCCTCATTAGAACACGGGCTTGGGACCGTCTGTGGCAGAGTTATGTTTTTTTCTTTTTTTTTTGTTTTTCTTTTTTTCTTTTTTTCTTTTTTTTTTCTTTTTCTCTTTTTTTCTTTTTTTCTTTTTTATTTTTTTTTTCGTTTTTTTTTCTTTTTTTTTTATAATTTTTTTTTCAATTTTTGACACTTGATTTGGATTCTTCGTTCAAAAATACATTGGAAACATATATTTGCACTTCCATAACCAAATGAATTGAATTGCGTGACTGAAAGGGTTAAACGATACTTTGGACCCTTAAAAATCATATCCAATTGGATTTATACAGAAATAAAATTTGTAAGAGGTCTAATTCTCGATTTTGCCGCAGCGCCTCGGAGCGCGCCGTGATGGTTGAATCACCCACCACGGCGCGCTCTGATTTATCGACTATGTAGTGCTCCTACCTGTCCAAATTCTATTGCTTATGGTCATTGTGGTTCCTCAGAAGTCCACCAGGGTGTACTAGCACTGAATAGAAGTGTGTGTGTGTGTGGAAGGAGGAAGGAGTAGTGCAAAAAGACCGAGAACATCAAACCGACAGCCACAAAATCGTTACGAGCTGGAGAACCCAAGCCTGGAGAACGTTAGTACATCGGCTAAAAAATTATCAGACGTAAACTTCAATGATTTTGAAGTAGATGAAGGTTTCGGTTACCGAATTCTGAATTTTGTAGCAGTGTTCTCCGCGATATCGCAAGCTCTTGTATGTAAAAAATGCAAATCCGATGTAACGTTCACCGAAACTGGAAAGCGAGGCTTGGGTTTCAAAATTGTGATTTCCTGTAAAAACTGTGATCAGATTACTATTCCTAGTTGTCCATTTATTGGGAAAGGATATGATATTAATCGCAGAATTGTTCTTGCCATGCGATTACTAGGAATAGGATTGAATGGCATTATAAAGTTTTGCGCCTTCATGGATCTCCCGCGCCCAATTTTTCAATCGTTATACGATACAGTTGTTAAGAAAATTGCCATTGAAGCAGAAGCTGTTTGTAAGCTCAGTATGAAAACTGCAGCTAAAAAAGAACGAGAAAAACTGACGATCCAAATGGCATTACTGTATCTGGTGATGATTCGTGGAGGACGCGTGGTTTTTCATCTCTTTACGGGTTTGTTTCACTTATCGGCTGATATACTGGCAAAGTAGTCGATGTTTTGGTCAAATCTAAATATTGCAAAGCTTGCGAATTTTGGAAAACCAAAACTGACACCATCGATTTCAAGGAGTGGAGCCAAACTCACAAAGATGAATGCCAAGCGAACCACGTCGGCTCTGCAGGAAAGATGGAAGTAGACGCCGTCATCGAAAATCTTTGCACAATTTGAAGTACGCTAATTACGTGGGCGACGGAGATTCAAAAACCTTCAAAGGAATCATAAATTCTGAGCCCTACGAAAAGTTCACCGTAAAAAAAAAGACTGTATCGATCATGTGCAGAAGCGGATGGGTTCTCGTCTCCGTAATTTAAAAAAACAAATAAAAGGACTTGGAGGAAAAGGCAAGCTTACTGGCAAGCTCATAGACAAGTTGGCAATTTATTATGGTTT
Source organism: Gastracanthus pulcherrimus (assembly GCA_949152435.1). NCBI lineage: Eukaryota > Metazoa > Arthropoda > Insecta > Hymenoptera > Pteromalidae > Gastracanthus > Gastracanthus pulcherrimus. The sequence goes on along the minus strand of OX424573.1, from coordinate 90,523,043 downwards.
AGCAATTCGTAGGAATCATGATTCTGAGAAGAAAATGCGCAATGAAATCTACGCAACGCTGGACCACAAATTGTCTACTGATGATCAACCGAGACACGAAAGATGCCCGCGCGGAGAAACTTCATGGTGCTCTTGGCAAAACGCTCAAGCTACTGGAGAAGATTTTGTACATAAACCACCTCTCTCTGAAGAAGTTTATAAAGCGATTTCGTCAATTTATAAAGAGTTAAGCAGTGACGATCTACTTACGCGTTGCTTAGGCGGCTTGACGCAAAATAGCAACGAAAGTTTCAATGCGGCTGTCTGGTCTATGGCTCCAAAATCTTTTTCTAGTGGCAAACACGTGCTCGATGCCGCAGTATATATTGCTGCAGGTATCTACAGTGATGGTCTTTCAAGTGTCATGAAGCTGATGAACAACTTGAGCATGACAATCGGACCAAACTGCTATAATTTCTGCGTGGAGGCGGACGCGCGTCGCATCAAGTTTTCCGAGAGATCCCTAACAGACGATGCCAGAGAGGCCCGGATGTCCTTAAAATCAGCCAGGAAGGAAGAGGAGGAGACATTAATAGAGATGGCCAAATGTGCGGTGCAGGCATCGCAGATTAGAGGTATACAAAAATTTCAAGGATTTAAATACTCCGAAAACTTTAAACGCATTTTTCTCGAAACGAGTTTTTTCAAACTGGGCGCACTCATAGCTTCAACACCATTGCATGAATCGACTTGCAATTTTTACAGTAGCTTGACAAATATACGAGGGTAGTTCAATAAGTCTTTAGAATAAAGTATAAAAACAATTTTTTTTGGGTAAATTTTTTTTTATTTTTCAACATAATCTCCTTGGAGCTTTATACACTTGGTCAATCGCTTTTTAAGTTTTTTTAATCCTTCAGAAAAGTGCGTTTTCGGAAGTTCCTCAAAATAAGCACTTACAGAGGCAATGACGTCTTCGTTGTCCGTAAATCTCTGTCCGCCGAGCCATTTTTTCAAGTTTGGAAATAAGAAAAAGTCACTGGGGGCTAAATCTGGTGAATACGGTGGGTGTTCGACCAATTCGAATTTTAGTTCTTCAATTTTAGCCATTGAAACGAAGCATGTGTGAACTCGGGCGTTGTCGTGATGAAAGAGAATTTTTTTTCTCGCCAAATGTGGTCGTTTTTTTTTAATTTCTTCTTTCAGCTGCTCTAATAATGATGCATAATACTCACCAGTAATTGTTTTACCCTTTTCCAAGTAGTCAATAAGTATAATTCCACGTGCATCCCAAAAAACTGTAGCCATAACCTTACCAGCTGACTTTACGGTCTTTGCCTTCTTTTGAGCTGGTTCGCCTGTGGAAATCCACTGTTTGGATTGTTCCTTTGTCTCAGGAGTGTAGTGGTGTATCCATGTTTCATCCACAGTCACAAATCGACGAAAAAATTCCTCAGGATTCCGACTTAGGCGCGCCAAAAGAGCCTCAGAGGCGACCACTCTATTGCGTTTATTCTCAGCTGAGAGCAAACGCGGCACCCATCTTGCCGATAGCTTTTTCATGGCTAATTTTTCATGTAGAATTGAAACAACTGCACCTATAGATATCCTTGTGGCCTCAGCTAACTCACGCACTTTTAATCTTCTATCCTTCAACACCATATCGTGGATTTTATTGATGATTTCGGGAGTAGTTGCTTCTACGGGCCTTCCTGAACGTGGTTCGTCACTTATTGATGTACGACCACGCTTAAATTCATTTACCCAGTTATAAACCGTTGCTAAGGCAGGGGCAGATGTGTCATGAACTGAGTCCAATTCATTTTTTATCTCATATGGAGTTAAACCCTTTAAATGAAAATGTTTAATTACCGCTCTGAACTCGTTTTTTTCCATTTTTCTTAACAAGCAATTTTTTTTTTCAATTGGTTATAAAAACACGTAAACTCAGAAGATGTGGACTGTGACTGCACTATATATCTAGTCGGGAGTGGTGCTGACTGAAAACAGATGATTTGGAGCGATTCGCGCGCCATCTGTTGGTCATTCTAAAGACTTATTGAACTACCCTCGTATTCTCCATCGAAGTACGTAGCCGTTTTTTAAAATTACTTGTTTTATTAACAATTTACTACTCTTTTTTTAGTCGAAAATTCATACGTTTTGTTCAGAAGTGCACAGTTTCTACAAAAATTGGAATAAAAAAAATCCTCGTACTTCAATAGCTATTAGTATGTAGCTTCAGAAAAATTTTGGTTTTTTGTTCCAGCTTTCACGGTTTTCGAGGAAAAAATTTTTTTTTCATACATCAATATGTTTTAAATGAACCATCTAAATATGAATAGTATTCCTTTTCCCATAATCCCAGAATAAATTGTCAAAATTAGGCCTTGTTTTCGGCCACTAGAGTGATGTTATCCTTTAAGAAAAAACAAATATTCAATAATATTTATATAAAATCAATCAGTTAGCATAGGCTGAAAACTATGTCGACCAAGATTCTACAAAACATAATTACTTCTGAAACTAAATTGTAGGTGAAAACGAATTATGAGTATACTATTCACTACGATTAAATTCAATTTGCTAAGTAATTTTTCTCGCAGAATACTAATTTAAAGTTTTTTTAGACATAATGAAATTCTGTAAAAATTTGTTTAAATGAATTTATTTTGAAAATATATTGCCAAATTCAGCAACCTCAAAAAGTAAAAAGGACTTAATTTTCATCTCCTGTTCGCCATTTTCGACGCCGCTTTATTGGATTTTGATTTCAATGCAACTACATTTTAAAGCTTAGTTTTGACATCTAGATGTACGTATTGGTCGTAGAAGGTATCTAAATAATTATGGTGGGCGATGGCCAGGTCCAGGTAGTGCGCTCCGTAGATTTTGGTATATAGATATACGCACGAGTCGAATGGGGTCATCCACTCACCCGTGTGGTCCACAGCATGAAGAAATCTACGGTGGAATTCATCGCACACGTAGATTGCTTCCCTCGTGTAGGCTCGATATTGTGCCCAAGAAACTCGAGCTGCCACTAGGGTCCTCTCCGTTTTGGCCCATTCTATTCTCTCTACCGATCGTATTCCCATCAACTCGATGGGTGGCTTTTGAACTGTCTTGCACTGTTGGCATACCATGCAGCCTCGAACGTATTCCTGGATGTCAGCATACATGCTCGACCAGAAGCACTGGTTCGATACTCGAGCGTACGTTTTTTCGTGTCCGAGGTGTCCAGCAGTGGGGTCGTCGTGATTTACCCGCATGATGGTGTGCCGGTGTTCTAGTGGAACCACTGGCTTCCAGGCGTCATCGTCGCCTATGTACTCCGCGAGCTCTGCGTCGAGCTTGTAGCGGTATAGGTTGCCTCCTCCGGTTTTCCAGTTTGGATTCTCTCGCGGGTTCATGACCGTTTCGTCGAGGATGGCTAGGTACCACTGATCTTTGGTACCTGTTGACCAACTCAGGGAGCCAATGGAGGTGTCCTCTTCCTCGTACATCCTGGACAACGCGTCTGGCACGTCATTTAGTGCCCCCTTCTTATGGATCATTTCGTAGTCGTGACCTTGCAGTTGTAACGCCCATCTAGCCAGCGGCCAGTGGGATTGTTCAGGACACATAAACAGGCCAGACTCAAATGATCCGTCACCACTCGAGAGCGGTAACCTTCGATATAGGGTCGGAACTTTCCGATGGCCCACTACCAAGCATACGCGCTCGGGTACACTGTCGTTCCTCTCCGCCGAATTCAGCGACTGGCTGGCGAACTCCAGTACTCTTTCCCCTCTTGCGGTTTCTTGAAGGAGTGCTGCACCAGCTTCGGTGTTGCTGACGTCTGGGTTCACGACAAACTGCGCCTCCGCCTGAGGATTCTGTAAGACGGGAGCTAAGGTGATTAGTACCTTCTGCCTCTCGAATGCGTCCTGCTGGTCTACTAGTCAGTCATATCTCTGGTTCTTCTTCAGAAGGCGTGTCAGGGGTTCATCCAAGGTTGTGTAACCCTTCATAAACCTCCGATACCACAACGATATGACCAGAAAGCGTCTTCATTGCGGTATGTTCTGTGCCGGGTATTTCATTACCGGTTTAAGTTTTTCTGGATCGGTCCTGATCCCGTACCGATTCACTAGAACTCCCAAGTACCTAGCCTCGGGTTTACAGAATACGCATTTTTGCCGGTTAATGATTAATCTCGCCGTCTTGAGCCTCTCCAGGACTAGCTTCAGTAGTCGTCGGCGTTCTTCGTAGGTTTCAAAGATTATGATGATATCGTCCAGATAGGTGACCACATACGGCTCCAAATCGGGGCCGATCACCACGTCTATCAATCTCTGAAACGTTGCTCCCGCGTATGATAAACCAAAGGGCATGCGTAGCCTGTGGTATAGCTCTTTACGCGGTACCGTGAAGGCGGTGATTGGTCGAGAAGACTTGCTAAGTGGGATGTGGTGATATGCGCTTCTGATATCGTTCTTCGATATGGACTTTCCCCTCCTCAATTTCTGCAATATATCTTGCATGTTGGGCAGAGGATATATGCGCCAGGCTTCATTTACGCGTTGACCTTGCGGTAATCGCTACAGAACCGATAAGTGCCATCCTTCTTTTTCACCATCACCACTGGGTCGATCAGCCGATATTAATTGGTTCTATAATCCCTTGCTCCATCATGTCCTTTACATGTTGGTGCATCTGATATTCTATTCTCTCAGAGACAGGGAAATCTCTGTTTAACCCTTTCAGTCACAGAAGCCGATATATCGGCTCCCTATTGTTTTTAGTCACAAAATTTGATTTCTATTGTTATCGCAGTACAAATATACGTTTTCTATGTATTTTTGATCGTAGAATACGAATCTGATATCAATAATTTTATAAATATAAAAACAACCCTTCAAATGGGGTGAAAACCACCCTTTTAGTCATGAAATTGAATTCGTTTGGTTATGAAAGTAAAAAAACCCCCTCCTCATTAGAACACGGGCTTGGGACCGTCTGTGGCAGAGTTATGTTTTTTTCTTTTTTTTTTTGTTTTTCTTTTTTTCTTTTTTTCTTTTTTTTTTCTTTTTCTCTTTTTTTCTTTTTTTCTTTTTTATTTTTTTTTTCGTTTTTTTTTCTTTTTTTTTTTATAATTTTTTTTTTATTTTCTAAATCTTTTTCAGGTAGATATTTATTCATTTTCTTTTATCTTATATACATTTACGTTTTGTGATATATTTCATAACAATTTTGTTTTTCTTTTATGCATAATGGAACATTGCAAGTTGTGCACATGTAGGAAGTTCTAACTCGATTTGTTTTAGAACTACAACAAGTGCAATTTCTTTGTATTTTGAGTTTAGTTGGAATGTGCGGGGCTTGAGAAAATCTTATTTCATTTGAAATTTGAGGCTTACGCTTACTAGGAGTAAATTGTTTTGTCTTGGTACCTCTTTTTTTAGGTGATGCAAACCCAATAAGCTCAGTTACCAGCTTTAGTCGAAAATCTATCAAATTCATTTTAGTAGTAGGGGTATTTTGCTTGTAAATGATGAAAGAATTTACAACGGTTACATCGATAAAATGCCAGAATATTCGAAGCCACCACTTTTTACTTTTTCTACTAATCTCGTATGTAGATTTCAACTGATCTGCTTTGTCAACACAGTTCATATAATTATTATAGTCTCGAGTGGCTTGTGGACAATTGATTTGAATGCTAGTACCATCTTTTTGTCGTCTACTTACAGTAGTTTTGATTGAAGGATCGTGAAAATTAGATAAAAACTGGACAGGTTTGTTATCATTCCATTTTATCCAACTGATACCCTTGTATGAAGTCCGAGATTCATAATCTCCCCTTTTCATTGTTTTATCGTTTATTTGTTTTTTTGGCAAACCTTTCCGATTTTTTCGTACTGTTCCACAGGCTAATATATTTTTACTTTTGAGTTCAATCATCAAATTAACACTAGTAAAGTAATTATCGAAATAAACTTGATAATTTTTTGAAATAATTTGATGGGTTAAATCGATTACAACTCTTTCGCCCAATTGTTTTTCAACCAAGTTAGCAGTTTTTCCAGTATATACCTGAAACTCACATACAAAACCATGTTCATCTGCTCTAACCCAAATTTTAAAACCTCTTTTTATAGGTTTCTGTGGATTGTACTGTTTTAGAGTACTTCTACCTTTGAATTTGACCATACTTTCATCAACAGCTTGTTTTTCAGATGGTTTGTAGAATTTTATAAAATTTTCTGAAAGCATATCAAGTAAGGGTCTTAGTTTATATAGCTTATCATAATTGGGTTCACCTTTTTGTGGCATTGATAAGTTATCATTCAAATGTATATGAGACAGGATAGCAAAAAACCTATTGAGAGGCATAACAGGGCTTATATAAGAGTTGTGTAATTGAGAATTAGATGACCAATAGCACCGAATGGCGGGTAACCTACTTATTCCCATCATGATATTCATGCCAATAAATTTCAATATTTCTGCTTTATTTACTTCTTCAAATGGCTTGTCTGATTGCTGCCCGTAAAGATTAGTCTGTTCGACAATTCTTTCGATCAAAACTTCTGAAAATAAGCAAAGGAAAATTTGTGAAGGTGAACGAATATCTGAAGGAACCATTGGACCGCAATCTTCGGAAAAAATTATTTCGTCGAATTTTCTTCTTTTATTATCCCAAATACCATCTAAAGCAGCTAATCTGTCACTCAACGGAGTATCACTATCACTTTCATATTCAATCACGTTAGAATTTTCACTATATGAAGTATTTTCTAACGAGGCTACTGCTTCATCAATTTGATTTTTGTCAATATCCGAATCATCATCACATTCAGAATCATATTCTGGATCATCATATTCATCTTCACTTTCATTATCACTGGTGATTTCAGCATATTCCATGATAAAAATTTTTTAGAATAAACCAAAACAAATTTCACAATGTTGTGAGATTACTGATAATTTAGAACGAATAATGATATTGAAATTTTTGATAGGAAAAATATAGAAATTTTATGTAACTACCTAATAAACTTAGATTTGATCCTTTGAAGTTCTTGCAAACAATTTTTTTTATTATTATTAATATTCTTTTTTCAAAATATAGTTTGGATTGAAATCATTCACTCGAGGGGATTGTAACAAGGGGTGTTTTAGAAAATTTATATGGCTTTCAGAGATTTTCAATATATTTTTTGAGCTCTAAATTCTATTTATATATTCTTAGGTCCTATCGAGTGCTTTGACGTTGAGTATTCACATTTTCGTAGTAATCCAATTAGAATTTTAGAGATCGTTTTTACGATTACTGAATTTTTTTCCATTGGATTCAAATTTAGCGTTGAAAAATGTATCAGAAACTAATATTAGCAGTAACATAACAAAACAAACAGGGTTTCGTGACTGCAATGTTACTTTTTATTCCATTTTACGAGTTTTTTTATGTTTTCAAATTTGTGACATTGGATTTGCATCCGCGTTAAAATTTACATCGGAAACATATATTTTCTTCTATAGTGAAACGAATTGAATTGTACGTATAAAAGGGTGGTTTTCACCCTGTTTGAGGGATTTTTTGTATATTTATAAAACTTTCTGAAATCAGATTTGGATTCTGCATTCAAAAATACATTGTGAACATATAGTCTTCAAAGAATATATAGTCTTCAAAAGAATTAAATTGTATGACTAAAAGGGTAGTTTTTACCCCATTTGAGGGGTTGTTTTTATATTTATAAAATTTTTGACGTTACATTCGTATTCTGCATTCAAAAATAAATTGGAAACATATATTGCACTTCCATAACAAACGGATTGAATTTTATGACTATAAGGGTGGTTTTCACCCCATTTGAGGGGTTGTTTTTATATTTATTCAATTTTTGATATCAGATTCGTATTCTACGATCAAAAATACATTGGAAACATATATTGCACTTCCATAACAAACGGATTGAATTTTATGACTATAAGGGTGGTTTTCACCCCATTTGAGGGGTTGTTTTTATATGTATAAAATTATTGATATCAGATTTGGATTCTGCATTCAAAAATGCATTGTGGACATATATTGCACTTCCATTACCAAACAAATTGCATTTTTTAACTAAAAGGGTGGTTTTCACCCCATTTGAGGGGTTGTTTTTATATTTATTCAATTTTTGACACTTGATTTGGATTCTTCGTTCAAAAATACATTGGAAACATATATTTGCACTTCCATAACCAAATGAATTGAATTGCGTGACTGAAAGGGTTAATGGGCTTAGTCAACGCGGCGTCGATGTGGTGTTCGATGTCACGCGTTAGGCCGCAGATGTCTCCCTGGTCTTTCAATGTCTCGTCCAGGAGAAACTCCAGCTCTTCGCGTTGCGAGTCGGTGACATCGGCGATAGCCGTGGCTGAGATGGCGTCTACGCCAGCCTCCATGCTGGTAACTTCAGGTGTACCTTAGTAATGGTGCCCTTGAAGTATAGGACGTCCTCGTCTGGGTCCAGTATAGCCCTGAACTTCTCTACGAAGTTCATTCCCACATAACATTCGTCATCGAGATGAGGACTATACCCACTCGCACGTCGCGTGTTTCGCCCGCGTCTGTTATGGGGAGCATTACGTGTCCAACCAAGGTACCGTCCGATAATTTGACGAGTCCAGCGCATTCAGTTGAGATATATCTCCAAAACGCGCTGGCTATCTGTAATCCCACCGCCCCCATCAGTGTACTTGATGCCCCATTCTCGTATAGGGCCCAGATTGTGAAGTTGCCGATTCCTATCTGGAGCTACCAGCGTGTTTCAGCGTGGTACTCCCGCTTCTACGGTTGTGCTGGTCGAGCTCCCTCGGTCGAGGAACTTAACCTGCTAGGGACGGGTTGGTCTCCTATGCCTCTCCTTCAGGAGACGGCTAGTTTATTCGTTGCTGGGTATCGGCGTTCTCCGTCGTCGTTTCCGTCTCGACGAATTGCGCTGCCATCGAGGTGACGCTCTCCTTTGCCGCCCGCTTCGAGCTGCCATGTGGCTCTTGGGAGGATGCTGTCGTTTGCACAAGCGGGTCTATTCCCCTCGTCGATGCTTCAGCCTCGACTTAGGTCAGCATCGATGAAGTCGTACGTCCTTCTAGACGGTACGGCGATCTCTGCGGCTGTTCAGTCTCTCCTCTCTCTTCTGAGAGAGCCGAGCTTAATCGTCTATGCTGATTGGCCTCGCCTGCGGTAGAGGGCTCATCTGGACGTGGCTGGACCTTCACTTCCTCCTTTGACACTTCAGTGTCAGTGTGGACGGGCTCTGTGGAGGCCGAATATCCTTCCGGATGATTCGTCGGCCCCTGCGACTACGTAGTTTCCTCCCCTTCTTCTGAAGGGACAAATCGCGATTGCCCGATCGATCCGACCTCGCCTTCAGGCGAGTGGTCGTCTAGGCACTTGTGAGTGTCCATATTCCCCGTCGATGCTCCGGCGTCGATGGGGAGAGATTCTGCGGGGCCCGTGTATATTTCAGGAATGGTCGGTTTCCGAGCACTTGGGGCAATACTTCTTTATATACCCGAATTATCCGCATCCCAGGCACTTCAGCGGTAGAGAGGCCTCGGGTACTAGTGGAGTACGTATGTTCCGTTCCCGCTCCAACGTCTGCTCAGCGTCCGACGCAGTGCCCAGCAGAGACTCTACACTGTTCATTTCGCATCTCCGGACCACCTTCTGTAGATCTGCTCGTATGTTTCGATGTAGCAGATCTACCTCTTGGCTGTCTTCCAGTCTTGGCGATAATTTATTCATTATGCCGACTAGACACGTCAGATAGTCTCGAGCTAACTCGTCAGGTCCTTGCGTTCGCAGATTGGCTTCGTTCAACAGCCTTTGTTGATACTGCCGACTTGTCCCGTACCAGCGTCTGGCTGTAGCGGTGAAATCGTTCCAGGTGCTCCACTTCGTCCTGTTGTTCCTGTATCCGGTTGCCGCATTGTCTGTGAAGAGCTCAGACAAAGCTGCCAAGAGCTCGTCGTCTAACAGGTTGCTTAGCGCGTTACAGTCCTCAATTCACGCCAGGAATGCATATATTCTCTGGTCTTTCCTGCCAGAGAACTTGACGTTCCATTTCCTGACTGTTTGGCCTACGTCTTTGTTGATTCTGAAACTAGACATTTGCTCCAAGCTTTCCGGCGCGAATCTAGGGCTAGGTGTACCGAGGTTGTTTCGTTTGCTCGCAGTTGGCTGCTCCGTTTGCCGGCGTTCGTCGGCTGTAGTCGCACGACTACCTCCCCCCTCCCAGGCGCTGGATGTCGTAAGCGGTGGTGCCGAGTGTCTGCGAGATTAATCGAGCCACGAATCCCCAAATATCGTGAACGTATCCTGGAAGTTCACGTATCCAGTACATTTAGCGTCCTCGTGCCTTATGCTGGATAACCACTGATCGCGCTGCACTTGCTCAACCTGCTATTTGAGCGATTTCACTATAAAGATCAGTTCCGCCATCACAAAATACGTGTTTAGGTATCTGGAATTCGTTTAGCAGCTGTAGTGCAGCATTAGCAGAATTAGCAGCTGTAGTGTCTGAGGCTGCTCCTGACACTGAGACTTCGTCCTCGGATATCCCCAGGGAAAGAAGCTCACAACCGGGAGGCCCAGGCATAGAACAACCGAAAATGCTACCCACAATAAGGTCCGATGTGATACTAAAAAAATCATACTTCGTTGAGGGCACATTCACGCCCTGTATGAGCAATGGGTCTAGAATAAGGACTCTCGCCGAGCTCTATGATGCGGTCCCCAACATGGCTTCTACTTCTAGAAATAATGGTGGAGACATGAGGAGGAAGAGTTGTCTTAAAGCACCAATAGGTATTTCTAAACTGTCGAAAAAACGGCTTCCACGACCTAATTTATTAGTATTCAAACATTAAAAATCCGTTGAATTTGAAATCGTAGCTGATCAAGTATTCGAAATATCTCTAATTTACATATTTTACCCATTTTAACCATATTATACATGATGCGTTGTTATATTCTATGATGAATAATAATAATTCCATTATAATTATGTGTCTGAACATGCAAAAATACATATAAACATACAAAAACGCACACATCCTCATTCACACAAGGCTACTTCAAATGCCGCCAGGTGGCGTATCCTAACCCGACAACGAAGTTGATAAGTTGAATGCATAAGTAAGTGGCGATTTCATAAACAGAAAAACTTTCTTGACGCACTTTTTAGCAGTCAGAAAAACTCTTATTACTACTCATTAATTCATTTGAAAATGGATCATAAATGCGATCACCAGGAGAATAGAATGGAAGTGTGTGCTCCGTGCGGTAGCAAAATTATATTCGGAAATAAAAAGCCGGAATATTTTTTCATAATTGATAAGCATGAAGAGCTCATCAGAAAATATGTCAATGGAAATTTTAATAGATCCGATTCTAAGTTTCCATTGAGTATTTGCGGCTCTTGCCGTCTCGCCCTTCTAGAACAAGAGAAAAATATTTTAAAGAGACCACTACGAACTATGCGAAATTATGAAGATATAACTTTGTCAAAACAAACTCGCTCCAAAGATGATGTATGTAATTGTTACATATGTTTGACTGGGCGGTTCAAAGGTCACTCAAAAGTCAAGAATCGATGTCTCTAACGGCCTTCACGGCAATTCAAAAATCGTTCAGCTTTCAAAACCTGAAAAAGGTAAAGACGAATCAAGAAAATCAATCGAGATTTCATGTAAAAACTGCTTCCAAAAAGTAGGTAAAGGCTTAAAACATCATTGTGGCACGTCATTGTGCTCGTGAGAATGCTATTAATTTAGTTAATAAACTACTTGAAAAGCAGCAGGAACAAGTTGTAACTTCTACGAAAACTTGACACCTTGAGTGACATCACCAACAATAGCCATCAAAGTAATGAGTTGAATTTGAGTACATTAAGTTCTAAGGCAAGGATTGTGATGAATCCAAAGCAAGTAAAAAATGTAGTTTTTGCTGCCGATAGCCTAGATAATTTCCAAGTTAATACAGGTGTATTGTCACATAATATGAAAAAAATGACTAATTCTTTGAGGAGTGCTGCAGGTAGAAAATCTGTTCCTGCACATTATTTTGAACATGTCTCAACAATCGAAAATATTACAAGATGTCTACAAAGAGGGTGCTTTTGAATTTGATACTAAAAATAAGACAAAAGAAAAAAGACTGGATAATAGGACAGATGCTGAAGAATTACACAGCCCCACAAAAAAAAATTGTAAGTCCTAAAAACTTGACCACGGTACTTATATGTTTTTGGGATCGCTGAATCCGAATCCAGGGTTAGTTTAACCCCATCAGATCTTTCTCAAGGTCAGTTGAAGGTCAAATTATCGAAATACATGAAAAATACACTAAATCCATGGTATCTTGGGGTTTTTGGGGTTGCTGAATCCGAATCCGGAGTCAGTTTAACCCCATCAGAACTTTCTCAAGGTCAGTTGAAGGTCAAATTATCGAAATACATGAAACATACACTAAAACCATGGTATCTTGGGGTTTTTGGGGCCGCTGAATCCGAATCCGGGGTCAGATTAAACAATCAGATCTTTCTCAAGGTCAGTTGAAGGTCAAATTATCGAAATACATGAAAAATACACTAAAACCATGGTATCTTGGGTTTTTTTGGGGCGCTGTATCTGAATCCGGGCTTATTACAACCCTATCAGGTCATGGTCAAGGTCAGTTGAAGGTCAAATCAGAAAGATTCATAAAAAGTAGAGTCAAACCATGACATTTAGGGGTTTTTGGGGTCGCTGAATCCGAATCCAGGGTCAGTATAGTCCCATAAGGTTATATTTATGGTCAGTTCAAGGTTAGTTGAAGGTCATGGACGTAAAGAGAGTGAAAAAATTAGTTATACACTGAAACAATGCAAAAGGTAATGTAAACCATAAAGTAAAGAACAATGTATATGCAAGTACAATCGAATCCTTTAAAACTATATCATAGTTTGCTGCTCCTTCATTTACTTTAAATTTGTTAGAAGTATATGCAATTCAATAAAATACCCGTAAAAATATTAAGCCCATTACTCTTTTTTATGGTAACGAACTATTTTATTCTCAAATGATCTACGAAGTGGATTACGCTTCCGCTTCTCCGATGTTGATGGTAGATCTCTTTTTAACGACCAACAGTAATCTGCTAACATATTTACGTCCCATCTTCCTTGGTACCTGCCCTCCATTTCCTTGATATCTTGGTGAAATCTCACTCCCTGCTCTTCGCTGTAATCACCTAGGTTTTCTGGAAATTCATCAACATGCGAATATAAAAAGTGTAATTTTAGATTCATTAGGCAGCCTTGATTTTTGTAACTATTTACTAAATTTAAAACTATTTGTTGGTAATTTGGGCTCTTATGATTTCCAAGAAAGTTTTTAATTACGTCCTTGAAACATAACCATGCTTCTCTCTCTGTATAATTCATTTTCGTAACAAAAATTTCATCATTTATCATCTTACGAATCTGAGGGCCATCGAAAATTCCTTCATTTACTTTAGCATCACTTAATTTGGGAAACTGATTTCGCAGATACTTAAAGCAGCTACCATCTTTGTCTAAAGATTTTACCCATTGTTTCATAAGTCCCAATTTAATGTGCAGAGGTGGTATAAGAATTTTTGATGGATCAACAAGTGGCTTATCTTTTATATTCTTAGAACCCGGTTCGAACTTTTGTCTAAGGGGCCAGACACTCTTTATGTAATGATTCTTTCTATCCCTACTATCCCATTCACATAAATAGCAGGGATATTTTGTGAATCCCGATTGTTGCCCCAGAAGTATTGTTATGATTTTAAGATCCCCACATATTTGCCATTTATGATCATTGTATTTTATTCGGTCTAATATTACTTTCATGTTACAGTACTCTTCATTCAGTATTACCGAATATCCTATGGGAATCGCTGCATAAACATTTGTATTGTGTAACAGAACGCTTTTAAACTTCTCGTTCACAAATCGATGAACAATCTCCACTCGTTAGGGTTGTAACATCCATGTTTAAAGCAATTCATCAACCCAACTATATCTTTGCAGTAAACTAAGGAAAATTCTTCATCATTAGCGAAATAATCACGATATTTCTTATCTCTGTCTCGGTAGTAAGAAACTTTAATTTTTCCAGCTTCATTAGTATTTTCTTTTAGCAATGAAGCCAAGTACTCCGACCCATCCTTTGGTAGGCCCAAATCGCGTATGAGATCATTCACTTTTTCCTGTGTAAGTGGACCTTTCTCCTTCTTAGTATTGTAGGGGATGTATTCTTCGTCACTTGTATCACTTGTACTAGCAACGTCATTATCTTCATCAGACGCTATTTCTTCTTCCGCAATAATATCTTCTTCCTCCATTTCTTCTTCTAAGATTTCATCTTCATCATGATTTCATTTCCTCAAGATCCATACTTCCACTTGCGTACATACCCAGTGGATCTTCTCTTTTATCAATTGACGAATCATATATAGGTTTCGTGACACTTTCAACGTTAGCGTAATTAATTTGCGACTTGTTTTTACTATTAACTCCATGCAAATTCGTATTACAAAAATAACAGTCTTCTTTTCTTAAAGGTTCCTTCCATATCGTAGGCACTTTCATTTTTACTTCAGTTTTACCATTTTTGTCTTTCTGTAGCATTTTCCTACATATTGCGCATATGATTTTAGGAACCCAATCAAATTCATCAATTTTCATGTCTAAATCAAACATGTTCTTGTACTGCTCTTTAATATTTTGATTGATTTTTCTTCTATTTTTTGGGGTCTCATACTTGCTACAAATGTAACAAAAACTATCCCGTTTTGCTATAAGGCATTCTTGGTCACCAGACCTCAAGTGATAAATTCTTGTAGTATTATACTCTTAGAAAGCCAAGTTTCCCACTAACAAAGAGCTGCGGTCGCTTGTTGACAACGACTGCGGGCCCGCTTACTCACCCTGACCAGCCGCCGATACTGGGGTTCCGAATCCCTGCATCGTAATTTTTTGTTGTTTGTCTGCCATGACGGCTCTAAAGCCTTCACCCAGGGGTTTAGCCGACCGAAAAAAAAGAATCGGTCGTTGCCCACCGTCACCACGTGGAGGTACCCTGGGGCAAACAAACAGCATATTCATATCCGTTCGTATCAAGTAGGAAATACGAGTGATACAAGGGAGATGAAGATTACTGTAACATGACTTTGGAAACCTTTTGGGAAAAAAGACCTTAACACAAACCCAAGATAGTCAACATTAATCGTCTTGGGACTTACACCGAGAGAGAAACCCGATAATGAAAACAGCTCTGCTCACGGTTCTTTTGAGCTGTGGTTTTAAACATGGATGTTACAACCCTAACGAGTGGAGATTGTTCAATCAATCAAAATATTAAAGAGCAGTACAAGAACATGTTTGATTTAGACATGAAAATTGATGAATTTGATTGGGTTCCTAAAATCATATGCGCAATATGTAGGAAAATGCTACAGAAAGACAAAAATGGTAAAACTGAAGTAAAAATGAAAGTGCCTACGATATGGAAGGAACCTTTAAGAAAAGAAGACTGTTATTTTTGTAATACGAATTTGCATGGAGTTAATAGTAAAAACAAGTCGCACAATTAATTACGCTAACGTTGAAAGTGTCACGAAACCTATATATGAATCGTCAATTGATAAAAGAGAAGATCCACTGGGTATGTACGCAAGTGGAAGTATGGATCTTGAGGAAAATTTAGAAAGACATGATGAAGATAAAATCTTAGAAGAAGAAATGAAGGAAGGAGATATTATTGCGGAAGAAGAAATAGCGCCTGATGAAGACAATGACGTTGCTAGTACAAGTGATACAAGTGACGAAGAATACATCCCCTATAATACTAAGAAGGAGAAAGGTCCACTTACACAGGAAAAAGTGAATGATCTCATACGCGATTTGGGCCTACCAAAGGATGGGGCGGAGTACTTGGCTTCATGGCTAAAAGAAAATACTAATAAAGCTGGAAAAATTAAAGTTTCTTATTACCGAGACAGAGATAAGAAATATCGTGATTATTTCGCTAAAGATGAAGAATTTTCCTTAGTTTACTGCAAAGATATAGTTGGGTTGATGAATTGCTTTAAACATGGATGTTACAACCCTAACGATTGGAGATTGTTCATCGATTCGTCAACGAGAAGTTTAAAAGCCGTTCTGTTACACAATACAAATGTTTATGCAGCCATTCCCATAGGATATTCGGTAATACTGAATGAAGAGTACTGTAACATGAAAGTAATATTAGACTGAATAAAATACAATGATCATAAATGGCAAATATGTGGGGATCTTAAAATCATAACAATACTTCTGAGGCAACAATCGGGATTCACAAAATATCCTTGCTATTTATGTGAATGAGATAGTAGGGATAGAAAGAATCATTACATAAAGAGTGTCTGGCCCCTTAGACAAAAGTTCGAACCGGGTTCTAAGAATATAAAAGATAAGCCACTTGTTGATCCATCAAAAATTCTTATACCACCTCAGCACATTAAATTGGGACTTATGAAACAATGGGTAAAATCTTTAGACAAAGATGGTAGCTGCTTTAAGTATCTGCGAAATCAGTTTCCCAAATTAAGTGATGCTAAAGTAAATGAAGGAATTTTCGATGGCCCTCAGATCCGTAAGATGATAAATGATGAAATTTTTGTCACGAAAATGAATTATACAGACAGAGAAGCATGGTTATGTTTCAAGGACGTAATTAAAAACTTTCTTGGAAATCATAAGAGCCCAAATTACCAACAAATAGTTTTAAATTTAGTAAATAGTTACAAAAATCAAGGCTGCCTAATGAATCTAAAATTACACTTTTTATATTCGCATGTTGATGAATTTCCAGAAAACCTAGGTGATTACAGCGAAGAGCAGGGAGAGAGATTTCACCAAGATATCAAGGAAATGGAGGGCAGGTACCAAGGAAGATGGGACGTAAATATGTTAGCAGATTACAGTTGGTCGTTAAAAAGAGATCTACCATCAACATCGGGGAAGCGGAAGCGTAATCCACTTCGTGGATCATTTGAGAATAAAATAGTTCGTTACCATAAAAAATAGTAATGGGCTTAATATTTTTACGGGTATTTTATTGAATTGCATATACTTCTAACAAATTTAAAGTAAATGAAGGAGCAGCAAACTATGATATAGTTTTAAAGGATACGATTGTACTTGCATATACATTGTTCTTTGCTTTATGGTTTACATTACCTTTTGCATTGTTTCAGTTTATAACTAATTTTTTCACTATCTTTACGTCCATGACCTTGAACTAACCTTGAACTGACCATAAATATAACCTTATGGGACTATACTGACCCTGGATTCGGATTCAGCGACCCCAAAAACCCCTAAATGTCATGGTTTGACTCTACTTTTTCTGAATCTTTCTGATTTGACCTTCAACTGACCTTGACCATGACCTGATAGGGTTGTAATAAGCCCGGATTCAGATACAGCGCCCCAAAAAATCCCAAGATACCATGGTTTTAGTGTATTTTTCATGTATTTCGATAATTTGACCTTCACCTGACCTTGAGAAAGATCTGATTGTTTAATCTGACCCCGGATTCCGATTCAGCAACCCCAAAAACCCCAAGATACCATGGTTTTAGTGTATTTTTCATGTATTTCGATAATTTGACCTTCAACTGACCTTGAGAAAGTTCTGATGGGGTTAAACTGACCCCGGATTCGGATTCAGCGACCCCAAAAACCCCAAGATACCATGGTTTTAGTGTATTTTTCATGTATTTCGATAATTTGACATTCAACTGACCTTGAGAAAGATCTGGTGGGGTTAAACTAACCCTGGATTCGGATTCAGCGATCCCAAAAACATATAAGTACCGTGGTCAAGTTTTTAGGACTTACAATTTTTTTTTTGTGGGGCTGTGTTATTGGAAGTTGTCTTGGAAAAAAGAAATCAGATTGGTACGAGGGTAGTTCAATAAGTCTTTAGAATGACCAACAGATGGCGCGCGAATCGCTCCAAATCATCTGTTTTCAGTCAGCACCACTCCCGACTAGATATATGGTGCAGTCACAGTCCACATCTTCTGAGTTTACGTGTTTTTATAACCAATTGAAAAAAAAAATTGCTTGTTAAGAAAAATGGAAAAAAACGAGTTCAGAGCGGTAATTAAACATTTTCATTTAAAGGGTTTAACTCCATATGAGATAAAAAATGAATTGGACTCAGTTCATGGCACATCTGCCCCTGCCTTAGCAACGGTTTATAACTGGGTAAATGAATTTAAGCGTGGTCGTACATCAATAAGTGACGAACCACGTTCAGGAAGGTCCGTAGAAGCAACTACTCCCGAAATCATCAATAAAATCCACGATATGGTGTTGAAGGATAGAAGATTAAAAGTGCGTGAGTTAGCTGAGGCCACAAGGATATCTATAGGTGCAGTTGTTTCAATTCTACATGAAAAATTAGCCATGAAAAAGCTATCGGCAAGATGGGTGCCGCGTTTGCTCTCAGCTGAGAATAAACGCAATAGAGTGGTCGCCTCTGAGGCTCTTTTGGCGCGCATAAGTCGGAATCCTGAGGAATTTTTTCGTCGACTTGTGACTGTGGATGAAACATGGATACACCACTACACTCCTGAGACAAAGGAACAATCCAAACAGTGGATTTCCACAGGCGAACCAGCTCCAAAGAAGGCAAAGACCGTAAAGTCAGCTGGTAAGGTTATGGCTACAGTTTTTTGGGATGCACGTGGAATTATACTTATTGACTACTTGGAAAAGGGTAAAACAATTACTGGTGAGTATTATGCATCATTGTTAGAGCAGCTGAAAGAAGAAATTAAAAAAAAACGACCACATTTGGCGAGAAAAAAAATTCTCTTTCATCACGACAACGCCCGAGTTCACACATGCTTCGTTTCAATGGCTAAAATTGAAGAACTAAAATTCGAATTGGTCGAACAACCACCGTATTCACCAGATTTAGCCCCCAGTGACTTTTTCTTATTTCCAAACTTGAAAAAATGGCTCGGTGGACAGAGATTTACGGACAACGAAGACGTCATTGCCTCTGTAAGTGCTTATTTTGAGGAACTTCCGAAAACGCACTTTTCTGAAGGATTAAAAAAACTTAAAAAGCGATTGACCAAGTGTATAGAGCTCCAAGGAGATTATGTTGAAAAATAAAAAAAAATTTACCCAAAAAAAATTGTTTTTATACTTTATTCTAAAGACTTATTGAACTACCCTCGTAACATAATCATTAAATTAAATTTTTTTAAAATAAGTATGACAATTCTTCCAGAGTTGACCCATCAGAGTTTTGACTGTTGTATTAATGACTTTTATCCAGACGCAGATCCTGAAACTGGTGCCATTTATCTCTGCTTTTAAAGCTATGGACAAGGTTGTGAACTGTTATTTTTCTACACAAGAGATTGGGCCCGATTTAGATAAACATTTGCTTGAACTGACTACAGCTTTTAAAAGCACAGGAGTTTCAAAAACTTTGAAAATTCACGTAGTGCTAAGTCATCTAAAACATTGCCTTCACTTTTTAGGCAACAAAGGGTTGAGTTTATGGTCAGAGCAAGCTGGTGAATCAATTCACAGAGAATTCTTAAAATTTTGGGAACGATATAAGATAAACGCATTGAGGATTCCGTATATCCAAAAAGGTTGAAGCAGGCAGTCGTTGAGTTCTCATCACGGCGTACATAAGTAGAGAAAAATGAAATAAAAAATAAAATAGACAAAAAAAGGAAAAAATAAAAAAATAAACAAAAAATAAATAAAAAGAGAAAAGACAAAGAATAAAATATAAAACGAAAAAAAAAATTAAAAAAGGGACCGTTATACCACTACGTCTACGCCGTGGTCCTGGGGAAAGCTGAGAGTCGTATATTTATTTACAAATTATTTTATGGTTAAATTTTCTTATGATTGGACAAAGCATATGCATGTGATTTTTTTGCTACTTTACACCTATAAATATATAGTTTCACGCTCAAATTCATGCGCATGAAAAATTATAATTCATCATGTAAAGTATTGCTTCTTATGATCTATGGTCGAAGAAAAATTGAATTATGTAATTTGGAGATATTTCGAGTACATGATCAGCTACGATTTCAAACTCAACGGATTTTTAATGTTTGAATACTAACAAATTAAGTCGTGGAGGCCGTTTTTGTCGACATTTTAGAAATACCTATCGGTGCTTTACGACAACCGTGAGAAGCAGGGCGAAGAGCCCGTCAACAAACGGTACATTTTCGAAGACACAGGTCCAAACTTTCGCTTTTTGGAAGGTCGAGGATTCGGCCATTCTATGCCATGTTGCAAAAACGATATGGAAATAGATTACGAAATTGCCACTAATAAATTACATAATGATAATTTTTCTACTGCTATATCCATAGAACTGATAGAGTGTAAAGTTAAATTGATTTTAAACAAAAAAGAGAAGGAAAAAGATAAAACAACCAAAGATAATAGCTTGATAAATCTGTCTGAACAATTAATAATAGAGATTTCGAGTAAAGACACTCAAATACTTATAAATTACAAATTAACACTGAATTCAAAGTTTGAAATGTTCGAAGATTATTTAAAATCTGAACTGAGAATCAAAAAATTGATTTATATTTTAGAAAATGATTCTAACACTTGTTATGACGAAAAATATATTGCAAACGATGAATTTAAAGTACGAGATATTGTGATAAGCAGGATAGATATTGTTTATTATAATAAAATAATTAACTTGTCTGAGCCTAAAGAGTTTACGAAAAAGTTATAGATGTTAAAAGATATGAGACTAAAACTACCAGTATAACTGCGAGGAAATATTTGATTTCTCTGAAATACAAACGTGGTAAAGAATCTGCATCCGATTTTTATGATAAATTTCAAGAAAAAGTAAGAGTCTTTGAAAACATTCCAGATGCTGGTGAACTCGCAGAAAAAGAAAAGCAAGATTATTTTATCCAGGCAGTAGCAGGAGCTGTTCATTAAATAATCACTGCAGACTGTGTCTACAAAGAGACTACGTCAAAAGAGATGTCTTGACGTAGTCTCTTAAATAATCAATTAAAAAATTATTTATTTCAGGTTGAAGCTTCAAGGAGTGACAAAGAAACCAATCTCCCTGCAAAGGCCTTTTATTCAAACAATAAAAGAACTGGCCAAAGACGGCACATTTGTCGTGGTTGCGGCATGGAAGGACATTTGCAATTAGATGGCCCCCATCCCTGCAAGCGGCAATGCTACAACTGCCTCAAGATTGGCTCTCATTTAGCTAGTGAGTGCAGGAAAAGGAAGTCTACCAACAACGGCACAAGAGAGCCCGCTAAACAACCGACCGACTCTAATAGAGGCAAATGGTCTTCTCTGAGAGAGAAAAGTACCTCTAAGACCAGAGGAAAAGGCTGTCAGTACTCCTCTAAGCAATAGGGGTCCAATGACAGGCGGTCTGGAGACACCCTGTATAGCCTGAGAGGCAGCCAGAGCAACCGAGGCAGAGGTAGAGGCTACGCCGGCAGAAGAGGTCATAACCGCAACAATGCGGGGCAAACAAATCCAGAATCGGTTTCATCTCTGCAAGCGATTGCCGAGATTTATGAAGATACAGTCAAAGATAACTTTACATATAATAGAAATAATATTTTAGCTGAGTTTATTGCGAATTCTGGTGCCACTGACTTCTTAGTAACTAAAAAATGTATTTTATCGAATATAAAGACAATGTTAAAACTAAGATAGATTGCTCCAATAAGGATAGTGGTTTTTAAACTGCGGGTTCAAGAAAAACAAAAATTGTAACCAAAGATAGTAATACTCTGACTCTGAATAATATTTTGTATTCAAAAGAATTGTCCAACAACCTGCTATCGTTAAGACGCTTTGTTGATAATGGCTTAGAGGTTCACTTAATCAATAAATAATTGATATTTATGATCCTGAATTGAATAAGAGCATTATGTCTGGCGAGTATAAGAAACACTTTTGGATTTTAAAATTAGTTATAGACAATAATTCAAGCGATAAAAATAATTCTGTAATAAAGAGTAAGAGTTTTTATAGCAGAAGGAGTAAGATAGATCTTGGAAGTACAGAGACTTCTGAAAAGATAGAAGCGACAAAAGAGAATAGTAAAGCGAATGAAAAACCTAGTAAAAGTAAAGCTGAAAATAAATTTTTAGAAACTATAAAGAATAGAAAAACACATGTTTTAGATAATGAAAAGAGTTTAGACACAGATGGTAGATTAAAATCGAATTTGCAAAAGAATAACTCTAATAATAATTGCTCTGAAGCCATGATGTGGCACATTAGACTTGATCATGCCTCAAAAACTTATTTAATAGCTTTAGCTAAAAATAATAGCAACTTGCTGAATATTAATACATTTACAAATGATAATTCTATACAAGAATGTAAGAGTTGCCTTCAAGCTAACAGCGTTAAGCTACCTTTTACTAGGATACGCATGAGAGAGACAACACCTTTACAGATAGTCCATGGTGACACTATGGGGCCGATTAGCCCAGTGCCTCATCCTGGCAAATACAAATTTATACTTGTTCTGGTAGATGATGCGACTAGTGCTACGTTGGCTTTCCCCATGCAATGTAAATCCGATGTGCCTAAAAATATAGAGTCATTTGTGAAGAGCTTACGTAACCAGGTCGGATCTAACGAGAAATTTTGTTTTTTAAGATGCGATCGAGGTACTCAATTTACAGGACAAGCAACATTAGATACTTTAAGTAGAAATGGTGCAGACTTACAACTAGCATGACCCGACACGCCGCAACATAACGCTGTTGCTGAGCGATTTAACAGAACGCTAGAAAACAAAGTCAGAGTGATGATGCTCGATTCAGGATCGCCACAATCTTACTGGGATTTAGCGGTCAAAGCGGCATTTAGTATATTTATAATAGAACTCCTCATAAGTCTACAGAAATGAGAACGCCATTGAGCAATATTTTGTCTTCTCAATCTGTATGCTTAGGTCAAATTAAAAGATTTGGGTGTGCAGCGTATATTAAAATACCTCGCAACACCGAAACTAAATTCTCACCGCAAGCAATGTTAGGTTTTCTAGTAGGATATGTGAATACTGGATACACTATTCTTGTGCCTGAAGAGAATAATCTATACGATAGTAAACACGTAAGATTTATTGAAAATTTGACGTATAAAGATTTTCCTATAAAAACTTTAGAAAAAATAGATTATTCAGAATTATCCTTTTGCGAAGCACAAGCATCAGTGGACTCAGCAAAAGAAAGCATAGAGTCTAGCTTAGATCAAGTTACAGATAATTTACCCGATGTTAAGAAAAAAAAGGTAGGCCAAAGAAAAGCGCCAAGGTTATGTTTTTCTTGTGCGAGACACAAGAAATAGAAAAACTAGAGTTTTATCGAGAACTTAGCGATCTCAAGTATCATGCGCATTAAGCGAAAATCCATGGTGATCCACAGACCTATAGATAGACTATTAATTTACCAGATAGTAAACACTGGATAATGCTATCAGAACAGAACTTGATGCAATAAAGAATAAGCAGGTCTATTCGGTCGTTGAATAATTGAAAATCCCCATATGTGATAATTGACCCAACATATTGGACTCAAGTTGAGTTTTTAAGAAAAAGATAGACGAGAAAGAATCAATTAAGTACAAAGGTACACTGGTTATTCGGGGTTTTACAGATAAAAATGACTATGACCTAAGAGAAACGTATGCTCCAGTATCGAGAATTTCTTTGATAAGGGCCTTCTTTATTATTGCTAACAAGCTTAAATATAATATCAAATAACTCGATGTTGAGACCGCTTTTCTCTATGGCGAATTGTCGAAAGATATATATCTAGAAATTCCAGAGGGAGTACAAGTAAATAATGATACAAGAAAATGCTTTGTTTGGAAACTGCACTAATCTTTGTATGGTCTAAAGATAAGTCCAAAGAAATGGAACGATAAATTTACAAGTGTAATGATTAGATTAGTCTTTGAATGTAACGACATTGATCCTTGCTTGTACATCTATAAAAGGGACTGAAACTCTACGTAGATGACATGCTGCTGGAAGGACCCAATGCAAATCTGTTGGAAGACATCAGTAAAATGCTAAGCTTAGAGTTCAAAATCAAAGACTTGGGTAGCCCAAAATTATTTTTAAATATTAACATTGATATAAACATAGATAAACAAATCATTAATTTAAGTCAGACTAAATTTGTTGACAAGATGTTGAATAGATTTGAATTTGTTATTGTGTAAACCAATGAAAACACCAATGAGACCCATTGTGGATGCAAGCCGTGATATGAAAGAGAGGGAGGATGAATATACGGAAGAAAGAATACTCAATAGATTGTACAGAGAAGCTATCGGATCTCTTTTGTATTTGGCTAGTGCATCGAGACCAGATATTTCGTATACTGTCCATGTCCTCAGCAGGCACCAAATTAATCCCACAATTTACGAGTGGAATATGGTAAAAAGAGTTTTTCAATATTTATCTGAAACAAAAAATTACGAGTTAATCTTTCGAGATGTGTCTAGAGAAATGATTGCGTATTCAGATTCCAGCTTGTCGGATTGTAAGAACTCTCTGACAACGTGCGGTTATCTAATCAAACTATTTGGTAATACTGTGGCCTGGAGAATTCACAAACAGCAAAGTGTTGCTCTGTCTACTTGCCAAGCTGAGTATGTAGCCATGAGCGAGACTTGCCAAGACGCGATGTCACTAAATAGTTCGGTATCAATTATGCTCGAGAAAAACCTGTATCCAATTATATTGCGTTGTGATAATATGTCAGCGATATTACGTGCTAAAGTAAATGGCGGAAACAGATTGAGACACATGGTCGAAAGACGCGAGCATTATATTAAAGAATGTGTTAATAAAGGTTATATTAGAGTAAACTGGGTGAAGTCAAAAGAGCAACTAGTCGACCTCTTTACTAAAGCTCTGCAAGCTCAACTGCATGATGATTTAACTTATAAGATTTTGAATATGAATGTAAATAATTCATAAATGATATTTACGTTTGTTTAGATGACTCCGAGGAGGAGAGGTGTGATCAGGTCTAGGAGAAAGAGTCCTGGGACTGAAGGGTCCAAAGTAAAAGGGAGTGTTAGAATAAACGCCGTATGAAGGCACTTTCTCCCGTCACGATACGGCACTGTGCGATGAGCGCATGCGCGCCTTCACTCAGGTGCATTGAGAGACTCTCTCTCTCTCTCTCTCTTTCTCTCTCTCTCTCTCTCTCTCTCTCTCTCTCTCTCTTTCTCTCTCTCTCTCTCTCTCTCTCTGCGGAAGGCAATACGACGCCAAGCCTCAAGGATAGAGCACGTCTCCAGACTGTTTTCTTAACTACAGTTTTCAATAAATACATACATATTTTCAATAAAGCTTCGGTGCGTCAAACTATATTTCCAGTCTCTCAATTATATGTGTATACCTCTCTACCTTATTTCGATCAATATATAAGTTCACTCGACAAAAACTTCTTCTTACTATAAAGATTTTGATATTTTTGTAAATTATCTAATGTGTTTATGACTATACAATACGTTTGATTCAATGAAGTTGCAGTATTTAATTTAAAAAACTTCAAACCTCTTAAGTTAGAAGAACTTTCCTTCGAGTGTACATTGCATTCTTATAACGACGTCATAATACCTAAATAAATCACCTTTCTTAAATTCCCACAAACAAGTCCTGGTTTTACTGACAATTCAAAATTGTTTTTTAAATATATACTGAAAAAAAGGACCGCTTTAAAAATATATCAAAATTTGAAATTATGGAAAAAATCCATTCATATTTTGTGTAACATTTGTATAAACGGTGCAATATACATTAATTGATTAATCCTGAAATATTAGCGCGCGTAGCGTGCATGTCGAATTCTAGTACAATAAACGAGTCGATGAACCATGAAATATCTTTATAATTTTGAATCTTCATTAAAACACGAAAAACTGATCCCTGTTGGTAAAAAATGACAGCGAGGTTTTAAAAAAATACATAACCTCAAATTCCTTAGTATATAAAGGTCGCTATGATCTGGGTAACGAACTCAGCCCAGATATAGTATAGAGCAACCTTTTTGGAAAGTTTCAGATCAAATTCTGCCGATTTACTACAGTAAACCTGGTAGATGGGTAAACTTTTGTTTACAAAATGATTTTTTCTAGTCAAAAGAAAAAGTTTAAGACTCCAAAATTTGACTGAATATTCTTCTACAAAATCTAAATCATCATGTTGCATCTTATATTTCCTAGATCACTGTAACAAAATCTGACGTTTTCGTATAAAACACAAGAAAGGGAATAAAATAGCTTATTCGAAATTTTTAGGTTGGAAAAGATAGATTTTATGCTCTTTTCGGAGCATTTTCACTGAATCGATGATATTATTTCTATAACGATACATATCAAAAATGCTGAAAAACTAGAACTCAAAAATCGAATACGCGCTTAAAAAACAAAAATGCACCGAAAAATAAAATAAAAGTTTAAGCCGCCTTAAGAAAAACAAAAAAGAATATGTATATTTAAAGTAATGCCTATCCACGTCCATATACACGAATACATACAGACATACAATTTCTAAAAATAGTGTATTTTGATTCCTTATATCTTAAAACATGTTTCTAAAATAATTTTAACATCATTTTTTTTACCATCACAGAGCTTTCTCTATAAGAAGCAATATATTAGTTTGTGATATATATTTCCAGAAAGCATGGATCAACAACAGGCTCTTATTCAGAATCTAACAATTTTGCGTATAACATCAGGAGGTGCAAAGATATATATATATATATATATATATATATATATATATATATATATATATATATATATATATATATATATATATATGTCAGTACACGGTTAAATGAAAACAGAATTTCAAAACATGTACAAAGTACAATCTTAAATGTCATTTATAATAATAAATTAGAAGTAAATCAGTATACCTTACTAAATATGTGTATATCTTATAGATATATAATTAAGGCCAGCTTACTCCAAACAATTTTGAAAAAATCGAAATTTTTTTTTTCATAAATTGCTACTGTATACTCGTAGAAATAGTATAGAATTAGTCCCGAAGGTCAGCAAGACCGAGAAGCAGGTATAAAAGAGTGGGGAGCGGTGCGCGCCAAGCGGTAAATCCGGCCGCTCGAACGCCTTCGGTAGCACGAATAAAAACTTTAAACTGATTTTTCTCCGAACCACGTTTTTTCGCATGGATGACACTCTCATTTCAAAACTATTGCACTTATCGACATGAACCAAACGGCATTTTACTCTTTAGATGTCTGGCTATATCCTCAAGCAGAACCAGAAATATTCATTATTATTTAAAAAAGTTATAAACAATTAAAAGTGAAAAAAAGGGTACAAAAATTCAAAAGTCCGCCATTTTGTTTTTTCCATTGAAAATGTTTCATTCTGCTTGAGGCCATAGCCAATTCGATACAGAACATGAAACCGTTTTGTTTTTTGCTTTCAGATAATTCGTTTCCAAGAAATGATGTCATCCATCTACTAATCAGACGAGTTTCAGCAGCCATTTTCAAAACCGCCATTTTGAACAAAAAAAAAATTTTTTTCAAGGAAAAGGTGCAACTGATCAGTAATTGCATTACAAACATAATATTAACTTTAGCAAAGAAATGAAGAGATATAAAGAATTTAGAGTCGTCAAAAATGAATTTTATAAATGTGAGTATAATTTTATAATATATTGTTACGTGGGGAAAAGAGGAGAAAGGGTGATTGTTGCGAATCTACCCATTTGAAATTCTACCTTCGCCGATTGACCACCATAAGACGGTTGGCGCGGCGATAGTGACGAGTACCTACACGCGCCAGAGCAGGGCCAACGAAATCAGATACGCTTGAGTCTCGGTGCGAGAACGATGCATTCGAACGTCTCTAACGAGCCAAGGATATTTTTTCGATTGTTATACTGAGATTGGTCTTCTTGTTCAATCAATTGTAATGGTTTTATATGCTCATTTGAAATAAACAGTCTTTTTCTTATAAGTTTTGTTATCAAACTCCTTCATCTTTAACAGTGCTACTCGCGCTATTTGCACGTGCCACTTAAGGCACGTGATTCTTTGGTGGTTGGGGTGTACTGGGGAGAGAATGAGCAAAACGAGAGTTCGGTTGATGGTTCTTTTATTGAGCTGACGTGAGAGAGAGAAGGCGCGCGCGCGATTGCCCTGCTCAAGCCAACTGGCGCAGGACGCGCTTGCTGCGCGCGGCGAAGCCGCCGCGGGAAGCGCGTACTGCCTCAGCGTTTTAGCTTTCTCACGCCTCGCTAGCTCGTGGACACAGGGCACCTGTAGAAAACAGTTACGTGGAATGATGTGAAAACATGTCATCATGAAAACCTCGAAACATTAAACAAATTTGATGAATTTATTTATTTTAATAAATAAATTTAACTGGATTTTGAATAAAATACAATTTTCTAAATTATTAAAATTAAAATAAATAGATTAAAATTAAATTTTGAATGATAAATTTGTTGAATCTATTTATTTTAAAAAATAAATTCGAGTAAATTTCGAATAAAATAAAACTTGCTAAATTATGAAGTTAAAATAAATAAATTAAAATTAAAATTTGAATAATAAATTCGTTGCATTTTATTTATTCTGTTAAATAAATTCAAGTAAGTTTCGAATAAAATACAACTTTCTAAATTATAAAAATAAACCTTGAGATTTCGAGTTTAAGTTTGAGATTTGGATAAAACGGGGCTCTGCAAATTTATCAAAGCCAGCTACAAGGTACTAGTCAGTACTAAACATAAATTAAATTAAAATATATATGCAAAAGTTCTATGAGCCCATGTGAAATCCACGTGTAACATGAAATTCATGGTTAAAAGGTGAGAAGTTGAAAATTATTAAAATATTAAAATTTATGTTGAAATGCTCAATAGAGCAAGACTTAAGCGCTAATAAGAATCGCGTTTAAATATGCATACAAATATGTTTGAAATTATACGTAGTTGAAAGTACAAAATTCTGACGTGAAAAACTGAAAATTAAACTTGATGACAATTTGTCAATTTGAAATTTATATTAAACACTTAAACTTAATTATCGACGTGGGTGTTGTACGTGTGCTGCTGTTTCAGTGACTTCTTAAGTGTATACAAAGGACGTGTATCTCTCGCTCCTATTACTAGATATACAATAAAATTATTCTAAAAGTATGCTCACA
Source organism: Gastracanthus pulcherrimus (assembly GCA_949152435.1). Lineage (NCBI taxonomy): Eukaryota > Metazoa > Arthropoda > Insecta > Hymenoptera > Pteromalidae > Gastracanthus > Gastracanthus pulcherrimus. The sequence goes on along the minus strand of OX424573.1, from coordinate 90,493,746 downwards.
CTTGAACTGAGGTATTATTGAACAGGTATAAAGTAAAAGTTATAAATCGAATGTTCACTGTAATATCAGTGCTACCTGTCATTATTATGATACAATTTAAATGTCATTGTTGTGGTGCAATTTAGAGGCTGTTTGCCATCACAGCTGCTTGGTCGGGGCGGGGAAGGTAATTAAGACATTTCCTCGCAGCTCTGCTGTAGCTTGATGTCGTCCGTTGGTGGGTGCAGCGGAGGGAATCTCCACGCTCTTCTGCAGCTTCGTTGAAGCGCTACCTGCCACGGCGGGGGGAGTTGCCGTGCTCTCTCGCACCTCTGCTGTAACTAGGCAGGTAGCAGCACGTTCCTGGGCTCTAGCGCTACCGTTATCGGTCGCTCGGAATAGCACGGCCTCGGTGTGTCTGTGGCTAGTTCGGGTGGGTGCAATCTCGCAATCTCGAAAGTTTGCATCCGAACGGCACCTGGCTCCTCTCGATCGGCTGTACCTGAAACGACGTAAATTTCGAAGAGTCGTGTTTCGTGCATTTGTACGCGTGCTAACATATGGGCACCCATTCACTCCACTCGTCAACCTTTTCTATATATTTCTTCAAGTACTCAGTCAAAGTGTGGTGCATGCCGTTAATTGCGCCATTTGACTGAGGGTGATACGCTCTAGTGCAATACTTGTATATTCTGAAAATGTGGGCAAACGCATTTAGCATTCTGTTTAAAAAATGCGTGCCCTGATCCGACACTAGGGCCATTGGAGGGCCGAAATAGCATATCACCTTGTCCGTGAATGCTCGCGCCACCTCCAGTGCCGTGACATTCTTGACCGGGATAAGGACGCAAAATTTGGTTTAGCAGTTCTGGACCGTTAGTATATACTTAAAACCTTCTGGAGAGTCCTTGAGAGGACCATAAAAATCTATGCTCATCTTTTGAAACGGTCTGAAAGGCGTGCTTGTAATAACAAGAGGCAACTGCATTTTTACACGCACCAGCTTGTTTATTTGACAGGCTATACAGCCCAGGACAAATTGCAACACATCTGGCCGCAGGTTGCGCCAGTAATAATCTGCAGCGATTTTACTGTATGTCTTATTTATTCCTCTATGCGCTCCTATGGCCGCTTCATGATACTCCTTGAGTAATTTATAGCGATCCTGTTCTGAGGGAATTGGCAAGTTGTTTACGTATAAAACGTCTGGTATGGGTAGTTCCTCAAATACGTTGTCAAATAGATCAACAAAATATGCCCATTCCGATAAGGTGAGAATGGCCAGGTTTCTTGCTATGCCAACGGAGGTAATATTATTTAAGCATGGATGATTTTTTAGGTTTTAGTGGCCTTTCGTCCAAATAATTTTTTATAAAAGCCCAATCATATTTACATCCCTGCATTTTGTAGCATAAATGTTACCAACCTCATGCTTGGACTCCGTGATATCAGAGGCTTTGCTGTATTGCCTCTTGATAAGTGCCTCCAGCATTTCAGTATTGAGAAGACCATCTGCTACTAGCAAGCACACTATGTTTTCTCTATAGTGAAATGGGTGCTCACTGACTGATTTCAAATCTGTAAAAGGGGCGGTTCTTGCCCGTCGGGGAGAGCCCAGGGTGGCTTTCACACGGAGGCCTAGCGTTCCTTACCAGGCTTTTATCAAGAGCATTAGTGTTCGCGCGTGCTCTAATTTTCCTGTCTCACTCGCTCGCCACCTCTGCTTGCGCCGTAGCATTGCTGTGCCTGCTGTCGACGAAGGGGGGAGAGGGGTCGTTTGCGCTCTGGTCTGACTGCAAGCCTTCGCTAGCTTCATCAAGTGGCGGCGAGCCATCTCCCGATTGTCCATCCACGTACGGCTCCTCAGCTGTCTTATCGCTTGCGTTCTGCGTAGAGCGACTACTTGGCTTACCGGCACTGCTTGCCTTTTTCACTGTGCTCCGTCTTTATTTAAGACGGACTCACTGTGTACATAGGGAGTATAATGCCTGCCAAACAAATGCAAGTGAATATTGCTTTCTGACGTATTTACAATCACGTGCCAGAAATCTATAACCCCTGTTTCCAATTCATGATGAACGCATATATTTTGCTGGAACTCTTGTGAAAATATGTATGAGCAATTTACGTTTCCGTATTTTGTCTTGGATGATAGCATTTCTTTCACCTCAACAGTGTCGCCACACGTCGGAATAGCCGGAGAATTCAACAAACGCTTGCGCAGCTCTGTGGCCATCATCTTCAGCCTTAGCAGCTTAATAAGCGAAAAGAATAAGCAGTTTCCCGGCGGATCTGCGAGGATATCTGTGTCATGAACCAAGACTGCGTGCGGATTTGTGAACCACTCTCTTGCTTCATATTCGATTTTAAATCCTCTATTATTGTCTCTACCCGGTCAGTATTGCGGGGTACATAATCAATGTGGTCAGAAACCCCTTCAGCATACGGGCCTTCACCAGGAAAAAAATATTTATCCTGGCTATCCCCCTTAGTTAGATCAGTCAAGGACCCATTGAGATTACCAACGCCCGTTGCTGCACCTATTGCGGGGGTAGTGACATCCGAAATATGCTTCGATAAATCAAACATCGATAGATAGATAGATAGATAGATTAAGATTTATTTTGCACAAGTCAAAAATATACATCATATATACATAGTTTCGATACATTAAATTAAATTTGTATCCATATCACAGATTCATCGTTAGATTTCATCACATAGGCTTATTATAAATGCACAGTTTATGTCAGTAGTCTTAACTATCACGTCACAATATACCTTAATTAATTAATTACTTAGCAGTATAACACAGTTAATTTTTATCACAGAACACATTTCGTTCGTCGCAGGCTTCAATAATATGCCTACGTATTGCCGTTTTAAATTTATTTAGAGACGGAAGATGCCTAATAACGCGGGGGAGCGAAATCCAGAGGCGAGCACCTTGGGCTCTGAAGGAGTACAGGCCAACATCAGTACGCGACCCCGGAATTTTTATTTCCTTGGGATTCCTACCTGAGGTTCTAGACTGATTTTGTTCAAAAAGGGCCGCAAGGTACGGAGGCTGTCCCATGACAACTGCTCTATAAAGCATTACCGCCGCAAAATACTCCCTTTTTATTTCCACAGTCAACCAGCCCAGTTTCCTCCTGTAGGGAGAGACATGCTCATCCTTTTTAACACCACATATATATCTCACACAGGAGTTTTGCAACCTTTGAAGCCTGGTCTGCAGCTCACCTGATACGTCGAGGTATACAAGAGAGCAATGATCTAAGTGAGAGACAACAAGAGCACCTGCGAGCTGTTTGCGTAACGCTTCGTCGGTGCAGGATCTAAAAGATCTGAATCCATATAAGGCTCTGTTAACCTCCCGACTAACTGCATCCACTTGCGGTTTCCATGTTAATTTAGAATCCATAACAACACTGAGGTTAGTTACAGTATCGGCAAAGGGAATAAAAACGTTATTCTGCACCTCAATGCCTGGAAGGTGCAATTCCTGCAATTTTTATCACCCTCTACTTTACACTGTTGTTTTGAAGAGCGCACGCGAAGCGGCAGAAAACTTTCACATTTTTGCCCGTTAAACAAATGCAGAATTCAGAACGCACGTTTTGACAGCTCTACTAAAGAAGACAAAGACAGTGAGATGTAAACAAACCGGCGCTCGAGCAAGCGGCTGGGCGTTCGCACGTGCGAATGTATGTACAGTAAGACAGATAGTATACGTGTGCACACTCTTATATACATTCCCGCACGCTCATCTCAATGTATGAAAAACTGGCACTTTGCGAAAGCAAATACATGCGCAAAATCGAACTTTGCTCACGATAATAGGAAAAATAGATTTAACGATACGTAAAACATCGTTTTTCCAGAGTCGCGTGTGAAGAAAGTACGGTGGTCACGTAAAAAGTTTTTTCTACGTATAGTGTGCTGCCGCCGGGAAAAAGAAAAGAAAAAAAAACGCCCCGGCCGATTTATCAGTCGCGAGAAAGAGACAGAAAGAGAACGTGAGCAGGCACTGACAGATCATTTCTGCGCGAAATGGTTGGTGACGTGCGTCGGCATTTTTCTTTTGTCGCCAGAGACACGGAAAGACAGGCTCGAGCGTTCGCGCGCACCTCGACGGCACGCACCGCAAGAGTATTAACGTACTTATGAGACTCAGGTTTCCTGGAAGCCGCAGGGCGCTGTGCATGTGGTGTCGACATGCAGGTCCAGCGCTGTACGACGCGCGTATTTGCGTACGTGCATGCACTCGATCTTACAGAGAGAGAGACAGAGAGAGAGAGAGAGAGAGAGAGAGAGAGAGAGAGAGAGAAAGAGAGAGAGAGAGACTGCGCGCACGCAAACATCGTCGGTCCCCAGTCATGTTTTTGGAGGAAAAGAGAAAGAGAGAAACACAGCTCAAGCGCGTGAGCTCTACCGACACAACAAGGTGCGCGATTCTCCGGCGATCTTCGTTAGAGAGTGATGAAGAGGGCACATGCTGCAGTCGGCCTATACGGCCGCGATCATTTGCGCTTAGCGCGTGGAGTGTGTTATATGCTTGTGTCTATCACACGTGCGGAGCGCTGTACGTTTAGACAGCTACGAATCGCCGTGCGCTCAGTACCTTCTAACAAACGCGTTTCCGTGCGACGCGCGGGGCCTCGTATGCCCACCATACGAGAAGAGTGTATGTACATATGTATGTATGTATGTACATATATCTTCCTATATTATATAGTTGTTTGTAAATCTTATCAGATTTACGCCTTCCTCACCCCTTCTCGCCTCTCCTCGCCACTCCTCGTCCCTCATTTTGCTCTCCTCATTCTCCTCTTCAAAACAAGGTAATATCGTTTAAAAAAATACGTTTTTTGGCCCCCTCGCCCCTCCTCGCCCCTCCTCTTTGTATCCTCCTCATTGCCCTCCTCCCAGCCCTCCTCATGCCCTCCTCATTTACTTATTTCTATTAATTATCATTTTTTATTTTTATTTTTTTTTATATACATATTATACATATAAAAATTGTTTATAATAATAATTGTGAATGTTTATAAATTTATAAAGTGTTTTATTCATTATAGGAGGGTAGTTCAATAAGTCTTTAGAATGACCAACAGATGGCGCGCGAATCGCTCCAAATCATCTGTTTTCAGTCAGCACCACTCCCAACTAGATATATGGTGCAGTCACAGTCCACATCTTCTGAGTTTACGTGTTTTTATAACCAATTGAAAAAAAAAATTGCTTGTTAAGAAAAATGGAAAAAAACGAGTTCAGAGCGGTAATTAAATATTTTCATTTAAAGGGTTTAACTCCATATGAGATAAAAAATGAATTGGACTCAGTTCATGGCACATCTGCCCCTGCCTTAGCAACGGTTTATAACTGGGTAAATGAATTTAAGCGTGGTCGTACATCAATAAGTGACGAACCACGTTCAGGAAGGCCCGTAGAAGCAACTACTCCCGAAATCATCAATAAAATCCACGATATGGTGTTGAAGGATAGAAGATTAAAAGTGCGTGAGTTAGCTGAGGCCACAAGGATATCTATAGGTGCAGTTGTTTCAATTCTACATGAAAAATTAGGCATGAAAAAGCTATCGGCAAGATGGGTGCCGCGTTTGCTCTCAGCTGAGAATAAACGCAATAGAGTGGTCGCCTCTGAGGCTCTTTTGGCGCGCATAAGTCGGAATCCTGGGGAATTTTTTCGTCGACTTGTGACTGTGGATGAAACATGGATACACCACTACACTCCTGAGACAAAGGAACAATCCAAACAGTGGATTTCCACAGGCGAACCAGCTCCAAAGAAGGCAAAGACCGTAAAGTCAGCTGGTACGGTTATGGCTACAGTTTTTTGGGATGCACGTGGAATTATACTTATTGACTACTTGGAAAAGGGTAAAACAATTACTGGTGAGTATTATGCATCATTATTAGAGCAGCTGAAAGAAGAAATTAAAAAAAAAAGACCACATTTGGCGAGAAAAAAAATTCTCTTTCATCACGACAACGCCCGAGTTCACACATGCTTCGTTTCAATGGCTAAAATTGAAGAACTAAAATTCGAATTGGTCGAACACCCACTGTATTCACCAGATTTAGCCCCCAGTGACTTTTTCTTATTTCCAAACTTGAAAAAATGGCTCGGTGGACAGAGATTTACTGACAACGAAGACGTCATTGCCTCTGTAAGTGCTTATTTTGAGGAACTTCCGAAAACGCACTTTTCTGAAGGATTAAAAAAACTTAAAAAGCGATTGACCAAGTGTATAGAGCTCCAAGGAGATTATGTTGAAAAATAAAAAAAAATTTACCCAAAAAAAATTGTTTTTATACTTTATTCTAAAGACTTATTGAACTACCCTCGTACATATCAGTGAAGTTTATTCCATTTTACTGATTTTCTGATTCTTCGTTTTCATCAATAATTTCTTGGTTTTTCTAAAATATAATAATGCTTTGTGGGTTGGCGCGCTGAGCGAGCAGGGGGGTACCCCCTAGTATATATATATATATATATATATATATATATATATATATATATATATATATATATATATATATATATATATACATATACATATATGTGTATGTAAATGTATGTATGCATATGTTTACAAAAATTAATTACAGATTTATAGAGGCAACAAATTGTTTTTTCTATTCTAATTTAAAAAGATCTGTGGGGCTAGACTTTATTCGTGTATGCGATCTCAAATAGATCTGAATATTGGCTCACTGTTCGAATTAATATTCATGTATATAAAAATAATAAGACTAAAGAAACAATGTGTGGCAGGTTGAAACACAAATTCACAGAAAATGGATGGAAATAGCTCTAATGAGACCGCTGAAACCACACCACCATACCAATCCGAAAAAAACAACATTCAGCAGAGTACTGAAACATCAGAAATACAGCAGAGTACAGAGACATATTTGGGTAAATAAAATTTATACTGAGGATAACTCAAAAATTTAAATTATTCAAAGGTTAAAATATAACCAAAATACACACAATAATATATAGAATAGAATAAAATTAGAATATCAGATTATGGTACCATCAGTATGTGTTTATATACCCCTATATAAATTAAATAAAACTGTAGAGTCGAGCATTCAGAAAAAAAAAGATTAAAAGAGACTACAAACTAACAAGTATAGGCAATCTTGATGTTTGGTTAAACTCAGAGTTAGAGGCGAATGATTTATTAAAAGTACTAACTGATCCAGAATGATATGAAAATAGTAATTCAGAGAGAAATATAAAATTAAAGAATTTAGTAAGATATATAATAATAAATCACCTCAACTCTAACTATCACAAAAAGATTTTGCATATTAAAGAGCCACAGGAAATTCTAAAGAAAATAAGATAGATTAGACGAAAAAGTTATAGATTTTTGGGATAGGTTTGAAAATATTATAAGAAAATATGAGAGCTGTAACGCTACAGTGCGGCTAACAGACGAAGAGAAAAGGTCAGCCTGTTATCATGCAGTGAGTGAATCAAGTTACGAGTTGAGATCGGCCTGCTTGATAAGAGGTCAGACCGGCTCTAAGATGACACTACAGGAAATGAAAAACTGTTTGCTACAAATTGAAGCATAACAACCCAGAGGTACAGAGGCAAGAGCAAATGTAGCCCAGAGACCAGAAGGAAAACCAGAGTAAAAAGGAGAAAGTGCAACAAGGACAGATGCAACAAGGTGGGACACTGGGCATCCGATGGATGGATATTGTGGATATTGGCAACAGAAGCAGCAATACACATATATAATCGAACGACTCACAAGGGAAGTGATTTAAAAACACCCTTATCAGTAATTAATCCAGAGAAAAATAAACACTTGGAGGATTGAAAGAGATTTTAATCATATGTAAAAATAACAATGCCAGAAAATAAATTTTCAGAGAGAGCAATAAAGGCTATTCTCGTAAGATATACATCCACAGGGTACTTGCTATGGCATCCACAAACGTTGAAGTTTCTAAATTCAAAGCATGTAAAATGGAATAAAAAACTAACATATAAAGACATTTACCCAGATTCAGAATCATAAGTGATAGAATTCGAAGAAACTGAAGAAAAAAAGGACAAAACATATACAGAAACCAACGAAATTGAAGAGTCGGAAAAATCTAAGCCCAAAACAGGCAGACCAACTAAGAGAAAAAGCACAGAAGAGAAAGAAAAAGAACCAAAGGCTAGAAATATACCAGAGAGAAAAGCGAACACATATCCTAAGAAACATCCCAACTTTATATACAGAGCACAGAAAATGAATGAAGAGAAAATGGATGATAAAGAGGAAAATGAAGAAATTTGTGCAATATTGGCAGTCATAAACAATGATCCGATGAATTACAAAGAAGCAGTAGTTTCGTCTAACAAAGATAAATGGAAAGAGGCAATAAATGAATAGTTCAATAAACAATATCTGGTAAATAGTAGATAGACCAGAAACCGGACGAAGTGGTAGAAAATTAAATATTATTGATTCCAGATTGATTTTTAAGAAAAAAACAGATGATAAAGAACAAGAGAAATTTAAAGCCAGGCAAGTCCGAGGCTTCAAAGACAAAAATAGCTATGAACTCAGAGAAACATATGCTCCAGTATCAAGACTTCCAGTGATAAGATAAGCTCTGGCCATAATAAATAAATACGACCTAGAGGCAGTTCAACTGTATGTCAAAAATGCATTTGTAAATGAAGTTCTAGAGGAAGATATATACATGGAAATACCGGAGGGAGTAGAAGAAGGTACAGACCTCACGGAAGACAAAATATATAACTTAAAGACATTATATGGACCAAAAATTAGTCCTAAAAAGTGGAACGTGAAATTTACAGAAGAAGCCAATAAACTAGGCTTGGAGAGAGATATAAGCGATCCCTGCTTATTCACATGGAGAAAAGAAGAAGAAATGGCCCTGTTGGCATTATATGTTGATGATATAAGACTAACCAGCAATAGTCCAGCAAAATTACAGACTATTCAGTCAAATCTGTGCAAAGTTTTCATGATGAAAAACCTACGAGAACCTAAGGTATACCTAGGAATTAAAATCACAAGAAACAGCCTAGACAGAATACTAACACTAAGTCAATCAGGATTTATAGAGAAGATATCACAGAGATTTCAAATGGAAGAGACCAAAGCTCAGGCTACACCTATGGTAAGCAGACAAGTCAAAAACAAAGAGTCCTGCGATGCAGAGAATCAAGAAGAAGGGCAAGTTCCATGCAAAGCGCACTATAGAGAAGCCATAGGCAGCTTACTATATCTGGCAGAAGCGACTAGACCGGATATAACCTTTGCAGAAAATTATTTATCCAGAAGACAAGTATCACCTACAGAGAATGACTGGAAAGCAATAAAAATAATTTTTCGTTATTTAAGAGGAACGATGCAAATGGGAATAAAATTCAAAGCAGAAGGAAATGAATTAGAAGCATACTCTGATGCAAGCTTCAGAGACTGTGAAGATTCGTCCCTGACAGGAGAATACATAGTAAAACTGTATGATGATACAGTGACTTGAAGAATCCACAAACAATCTTATGTAACATTGTCAACATGTCAACCAGAGTATTTGGCTATGAGCCAAACTTGCCAAGAATTCATATCCCTAGACAAAGCAATAAGAGACATCACAGGAAAAACACTCTACCTGGTAACAGTTTGGTATGACAACAAATCTGCTGGCAACTGCACACAGATGGATGGGTCACATAAATTGAAAAATTTTGACGATGATATAACGGAGATTCAGAGAAAATTAAAAGCAACCAGAGGAAGTAAAAGTCTCATAGCTGACACGCACGGAGACTAAATTAAGAGCTATGTATTACAAAACAAAGTCTTAGTTAAATGGATAGCTACTATAGAGAATGAAGCAGATATTATGACTAACCCTCTACCTACACAAAACGACCAATATCTCCGAGATAAAATATTATGCAAAACATAAACCAATTTTTATTTCAGAACACTAATTTTTGTTTTCACTGTTACAGACTCCCAGATGAGTAAGTAGGAGCCACGAAGCGTGGGAGCGCAAATGGAAGAACTACAATTTCCTCTGCCTTCCCCCACTTCCTCCCTACGTCGCTGCTGCCCGCGCGCTGGTGTGCGCCGCAGCCGGTGACACTCGAGCTCACTCTCTTCCGCACGCCGGACGTCTTTGGCAGCCGAGTATTCCAGAGTCTACTTCTTCAACGTGCCTTATTAGTTTATTATATTTTTTTTATTGAGAACTGAGAGCGCAGAGTTCCTAATATATAGTTTACTATTATATAAACTCAGTGTCGTTATGTTTACCTCCTGGGCCACCTACAATCCCAGCGATTCTGTCAGTATGGAATGCCTTATTATTATCACTAAGAACCTACTGGAGTATCTATTAGGTTGCTTAAAGACGACACCAAAACTAGCGTTTTTAGAAAAGAGTATGAAATGCTTTTATATTTTTATTGAGAACCTTCTGGAGTGCGAGAAGACGCTTTAAGGGGACCTCTACCATATTTCATGAAATTGAATCTTGCTCTTGAATGTCTTTAGATTTTCACACCTGTTTTTTTAAAATGTGGTAGAGATCACCCTGTGATGATAATCCCACTAGGTACCGACAATTATGAGGATCCACTTTTTTCATATATTTCTAGTTTTGAGATAATATCTTTCTGGGCCGTCATTTTATTAATCAAAAACAACAACGCTCCAAAGTGATATTATCTCAAAATTAAATATTTATTGAAAAAAATGGTTCATGGTATTTGTCGGTTACAGGGGTGTTTAACATCGACATTAAAATTAAACGTTTAATAAATATTCTGTGACTTTGTGACAATTAATATAATTTATTAAAAAAGTTGGAAAATATATTGATAACTTAGTTTCGCTTGACCTATACCACAAGTGGAATAGATTTATTGTCTGCAGTAGCTATTGATATGATATACATTTCTATGAGTTTGCTTAAACACGACACCCAAATTAAGGATTTTAAAATGCGAATAGAATGCTTTAAATATTCTTACTCAAAACCTACTAGAGTGCGAAAAGACGCTTTCAGGGAGTTCCTACTATTTTTTACAAATATTTCATTTTGCTTATGAATTTTTGAAAATTTTCACTTATGTTTTTGAAAAATATGGTAGGAATCCCCCTGTGATGTTAATCCAACCAGTTAACGACAACTACAAGGATACAGTTTCATCATTTATTTTTGTTTTGAGCTAATATCTTTCTGAACCGTCATTGTATTAATCAAAAATAACAACGCTCCAAAGTGATATTATCTGAAAATTAAATATTGATTGAATAAAGTGTTTCCTGGTATTTGTCGGTCCCAGGGGTGTTTAACATCAACATAAAAATAAAACGTATAATAAATATTTGGTGAATTTTTAACAAATAATATAATTTATTGATAAATTCGGAAATATATGGATGGCATATGTTGCACTTAACCTGTACTACAAGTGGAACAGATTTGTTGTCTACAAAGCTATTGATATGATATACATATCTAAGATTTTGCTTCAAGACGACACCAAAAATAGCGATTTCAGACAAAAGAATGGAATGCTTTTATATTTTTACTGAGAACCTACTGGAGGGCAAGAAGTCGCTTTATGGGGGTGTCCACCATTTTTCATAAATATTTCATCTTGCTTATGAATTTTTTATAATTTTCACTTATATTTTTGAAAAATATGGTACGTGTCGCCCTGTTTATATTTTTGAAAAATATGGTACGTGTCGCCCTGTGATGTTAATCCCACAGTTACCGACAATTACGAGGATCCACTTTCATCATTTATTTTTGTTCTCAGCTGAAATCATTCTTGACCATCATTGTATTAATCAAAAACAAGAACGCTCCAAAGTGATATTATCTCAAAATTAAATATTGATTGAAAAAGTGGTTCCTGGTATTTGTCGGTCGCAGGGGTGTTTAACATCAACATAAAAATAAAACGTATAATAAATATTTGGTGAATTTGTAACAAATAATATAATTTATTGATAAATTCGGAAATATATGGATAACTTTTGTTCGCTTGACCTATACAGCAAGTGGAATAGATTTATTGTCTGCAGTAGCTATTGATATGATATACATTTCTATGAGTTTGCTTAAAGATGAAACCAAAATTAGGGATTTTTAAAATGAGAATAGAATGCTTTAATATTCTTACTCAAACCCTACTAGAGTGCGAGAAGACGTTTTCAGGGAGTTCCTACTATTTTTTACAAATATTTCATTTTGCTTATGAATTTTTGAAAATTTTCACTTATGTTTTTGAAAAATATGGTAGGAATCCCCCTGTGATGTTAATCCAACCAGTTAACGACAACTACGAGGATACACTTTCATCATTTATTTTTGTTTTGAGCTAATATTTTTCTGAACCGTCATTGTATTAATCAAAAATAACAACACTCCAAAGTGATATTATCTGAAAATTAAATATTGATTGAATAAAGTGTTTCCTGGTATTTGTCAGTCATAGGAGTGTTTAACATCCACATAAGAATAAAACGAATAATAAATATTTGGTGAATTTGTGACAAATATTATAATATATTGATAAAGTTGTACAAATATGGATTACATTTGTTCAGCTTGTCCTATACTGCAAGAGGTATAGATTTATTGTCTGCAGTAGCTATTGATATGATATACATTTGGACTATGGGTTTGTTTAAAGACGCCACCAAAATAAGGGATTTTATAATTAGAATGGGCTTTAAGGGGGTCCCTATCATTTTTCCCAAAATTGCACCTTGATTATGAATGTTTTAAATTATTTCTAGAATGAGCAATTATTTATATTCTAGAATTGGAAATTGTTAAAATCTCTGAAATAATTTAATTAATGTGCATTAATTTGTGATATCATGTGGATTATAGCTCCAAATCTCAGGGACTAAAACTTCTAACTTTTATTTTTTTAATTTTATAATAAATAAATTTAATTAAATTTTGGATTTTCAAGCCTAGTCCCTGAGTTTTGGTATTATCATCCGGATGGTACTACGTATAATGTCTCAAATCCTAAATTATTTTTGTGATTTGAACCATTTCAAATTCTACAACATAAATAATTTCCAGTTTGAGAAATATTCCTTTAGAAAATCCTGCAGGAAAACAGTACAAAAACCCTGCAGGGATCCCTACTGATCCCAGGCAGTTTTCCGCAAGATTTTTTCGTAAGGGTAGATTTTGTAAAAACCAAGGTGCTGTTTGTTTTCTACCGATTTATCTACCTTATTTTGAAATTACAAATATTTTTGTAAACAACAGAGACTTTTAAACAAATTTTCCATTTATTTCTTTGTTTATTCTAAAAATACAATGGGAATATTGCATCACGGTTTTAGTACCTTTATGGTTTAGGGTAATGTTAGGAAAGATCTAAATGAATTTATTTCTTCGTGATATTTTTTATAGCGCAATATATTAATAAATACATAAAGTTAGAAAAAAAAAACACAAAAATCAAATAAGAGAAATTTCCTTAATGAGCACAAGGACTATATATACTTATGCTGGTTTACATGTTCATAGTGAGGCCTTTCCGACTTCTACATATACTCAGAACATTATAATGATCGTAATAATAAGCAAATGTCCACCAAATAGGTGTTAGAATAGTCTAATGCAGTTTTTAATAAGTTCTAGTTCTTGTTTTTATATTATTTTTTGTCACCATTACGCAGTTGTGCGTGAATTAGAACATATTTGTTGATAAAAGAAAAACTATAAAAAATCTATATTTTAATAATTGTAACTTTTTTATTAAGTGTTAACCTTTTTGTTCATACGATTATGTATGAATATAGACATCTATTCCAGTATTTATTTTTTTCTTTGGTTGCTGAGCCATGTTTTGAGTTTAGCCGCATCTTTTCCATCAAAAATCGTTCCATGATGTTTAATAAAACCTTCAAGTGTTGATTTTGAAGGAATTGATCCGTTAGGGTAGTCTTTATATTTGTTCCAATGTATAGATTTTCGCTCCTCAGTCCAACGGGTTCGCTATATTTTGTAATGGGCAGGAGAAGCTAGAATAAAAATGAAAATTAGTAAGAATCAAAACATTCAAATAATTATTATAGCTTACCTAATCAGCTATTTTTATGATTTTTAATTTACATTTATACATTTGATTGAAGCTTTACAATTTGTCAGATAACTAAAATTGAAGTTATAAAACAATTAGTTCGTAATTTTAAGCGTCTTGAAGATGCGTATGTTAGAGGCTATGGAGAGAATCGTATAGAATGAATGTAAGAGCAACACCCTTTTTTCAAATTATAAACAATAATAATCTATTAAAACTAATTTAAATCATACAAAATAGCCTTTACAATCGTGTGAATTTTTATATATGATCCTTTTAGAAACAAATAAACATTGTTCTTCGCTGATTAAATATTTTTTCAATATTGAAACTGTCGAAGTCTTGTAAATTGCATAAGGATTCTAAAACGCGTCTAAAAAATCGTTAAATCAACAAAAAAATTGTTGGGTTTATCCCGAGTTGATTTTTTATACTCTAGGCAGAAGTTAATTTATTATGTTTTTTGCTTAATGAATGTTTTTCATAAATAAGAATGTTTTATCTAATAAATGCTTTTGTAGTTATTTAACACAATACTTTGTGACAATGAAATAATTCTTTCTGCATTTCCGTAATTGTAATATTTTGTAATTAACTATCGGTTAAAAAATAAAATGAAAAGAAATTTCTATAAAAGATTAACTGAACTACATTTTCTATAGTTGCTTTAATTCATATATAAGCTGATCCACGAGGGGATGATGGGTACGAACCCCGCCCCCCACCCCATAAATGGTTCAAGAAAATTTTTATTTGAACTTAAGCAAATGCAGAATCCGTATACATATCCTAAATCAATAAACTCGTGAACCCTAAACCCATACACCATAAACTCATAAACTCTGAACCCTAAACTATAGAACCTTAAGAGGACGCCGCACAGTGGGCTAAATCGACTTTTTCTTTTTCAAAATCGTAGACTTAAGATAGAAACACCAATCAAACTGAAATTTTTTGAGCTTCAAGTTTACTGATTATAGAACATAAGAAAACTATAGAGAAAGAGTTAGATTTACATCCTAACCTCAAAATGAAGCTCATTTTTCGGAAAAAAAAGGTTTTTGCTGCGACAAAGTCGTGATATATTTTTTTACTGCCTGAAACACTATATCTTGTAGATTTTATACCACTGAATTCGAATCCGTCACCTAAATTAACCAAAACCTAACCTAAAAGGTCAAAAAGACAATTAAACGCTAATTATTACCATTTGTTGTATTCCAAGTGATAGAACATGAGATAGAAACAACTAATTTCCCTGTATCTTTCTTGATCTTAAAACTTTATGTTCATAGAACATGGGGAAATTATAGGGGATGCGTTCTAACCTCAAAATGAAGCTCATTTTTCGGAAAAATATAGTTTTTGCTGCGACAATGTCCTGATATATTTTTTTACTACCTCAAATACTATATCTGGTAGATTTTTTTATCGCTGAATCCGGATTGACCACGTAAATTAACTAAAGTAATCAAGCTAAAACTTGGAGGATTCATTCTGTTCGGGTTATTTAGGCCTTTGGGAGGGATTTGAATTGCGCGCCGTAGCTCGCCGATCGCCGCGTATTACAATCGGCCGAGTAGTTGCGCGCACTGCCGCTTATCGGCCAAGCGGATGCGAGCGCCGCGAGAGCGGAGGTTCTCGCGCGCCTTATGCACGTGGGGTAGCCTTTAAGGTAAGAGAGCTCTCGAGCGCGCGTAACTGGTACCTCGCGGCGTTAGGGTATTTGCGTTATCACCTTCTCTCTCTCTCTCTCCCTTCTTTTGTTCCTATCTTAGAATCTCTTTTGGTATGTATAATTTCCTCTTTAGTAAATAAATCATTCGCTTGCCCCGGCTTTACTCCCTGCCTCGTGGGAATTTTTACGCCGAGGCAAGTTGTCTTATTTCCCGCGAAAAATTGTGTCTTTATTGATCGACCCGGCCTTCCCTCACTCATTCATTCATATATATTCATATATATATAGAAAATGCTAATAATTATAAAAATAAATGTATATATATATATATATATATATATATATATATATATATATATATATATATATATATATATATATACATTGTAGGATTGTAAAATTTAGGAAAACTATAGGGAAACTATTATTGCAACATTATAATCTCAAAAACTCGGTGTTAAAGTGTCACAATAATAGTTTCCCTATAGTTTTCCTAAATTTTACAATCCTATATATAGAGGATTGTAAAATTTAGGAAAACTATAGGGAAACTATTATTGTAACATTATAATCTCAAAAACTCGGTGTTAAAATCTCATTTTTTTAAAAAAACTCAAATACTAGTAATGACCTAATGATCGATAAGCACATTTTTTTAATATTAAATTGTTTATAAAGCTTGAGTGTACTAAAAAATTTATTGGAATGTCAAAAAATATGAAAAAAACCATATGACATTTGAGCTTTTCTACTTTTATTAAGCTAAAATTAACAATTCATAGTTTGTGCTCAATGTAAATTAATATTTCCACTTTTTTTAACTTTGCTTTTTTAATTCACTGTCTACATTAGGTTTAAACTCAGTAGTTTATACTTTCTATAACTTATAATGCCCTTTACTCCCTAATTTTAAGTTTATCCAGTACAAATTCAATGTTTGTCACTTTTCAAAAATATATTAGCTGCAGAATTTGGATGTTTTGGTGTCATTTTTATATTTTTATCATTTGTAATTGCTGTATTGAAAGAAATACGTATTGATTGAATTCTCGAAATATCTTCTTACTTTTAAATGTTTTAGCTGTTCAGTTTTATTGTGAAATGTAGTATAATTATGAATTAATACATCGAAAATTCGTTCTATATAGCTCGCTATATTATAAAACTATGTGTGTCACACTTCAGTATAAACTGTGAAAGAGCTTTCGACAATCTTATTACTTTCGGTGTGTTGCCATGGTAACCATTTACATTTGTTGAATAAATAAATATAAATAAACATCTAGAATTTACTGCATTGCTGCCTTTATTATAACATCTTTCTTAGTCTTACGAATCGCTGTGAAATTGATTAGTGTATTTAAAACTATTGTGCATTACATTCGGTTTGAAAAACCGATGTTGTATATATGTGTAAATATTAACAGTGACTGAATTACTAATAAGCACACTACAATTTATAATAACTTAGAGAAGTTATTGACAGGGTTTATTATAACGTTTATTAGACTCCTAGAAAATATCAGGTAATTATTTCTGTACTCGTATTAATTTTTATCTTTAATCTGAAATTACAACTATAAATTAATGACAATAATATTCTGTAACCTCGAATTTCATTGTGAAATATATGACATCTATAAAAGTATTCGCATAAGTATTTTTGAAAAAGAATTCGGATGCTGTTATTTCAGAAAATATATGGCAAAATCTCTAGAAATTTCAACTAATATGTATAATTACCTTCAAATTACTATTTTGCATAGCCAAAAATTTTTGTTTTGATTTCTAACTTAATCTTTCAAAATTTCTATTTCTTATACTTACAATTTCGAATCATAGATGCTTTTATAATTACTAAGAGTATTAAGAGCACAAGCACTTTTTTTAAGTGAAAGCCATTATCTTTAACATTATTCTTGATAAAATATATTATCTCGTTAACCCATTAACGCCTAAATATCATAAAATTTTTGTAAATCTGTGAGTTAACAGATGTTAATTAAATCCCTCTTTATTTTTATTGGAGACGATTTTTATAAGTTTCTAGTTAATTACAAAATTAAAAACATCAATTTTCATTCGCTTTTGATAAATAAATGATAGTTCTTTCAGTCTCCTTTTTTTGTTGAATTACTAATTTTTAGAGAAATGAATTTTGTTATGCATAAGAAACTGCACAAAGCTGATTATTTACACTGATACTATCGAAATACGCAGGCATTTTTTTATTCCAACAGCCTTTATTTTTCAATAATTTCAAAATTTCGGTCAAAACTTCAATTTTTCTCGATATTTTCCTATTTGGTCAGCGATTTCCCATCCGTCTCCATTAAAAATGAGATCATTGATAAAAAATTACCCGCAAATTTCGAAAGTATAAGTGTTAATAATATGTTTAATGCAGTTTAAAATGCAAAAGAATATTTTTTTACTTTAAAAATCTAATTTCACAAACAAATAACTGAATAAACGTTACTTTTTCAATAAATTTAGCAAAAAACGATTAATATTTATATTTTTGTAAGAAGCTGGATAGTAAAGAGTAAACCCGAGAACTTTGAAAAAATTGACTCCAAAAAGAATGAATAGGGATTTCATTAAAATCTGCTGTCTCCGTTATAAAGAAAATTTAGTAATATTCAGGCGGGGCCTAATCGGTTTAGCTATGCGTGCATTCAGCCTGTTCGCTGTGAGATTGTACAAGAATTTTCGAGTTTTATTCGAAACTGTGGGAATACATTGTTATAATAATGTTATCTTTAAAACTAAATAAATATATTTCTAGAGATTAGTTTATCCATGTGACTCTCCCTCTCTCACTCAGGTTCTCGTCTTCTCGCTCTCTCATTCTTTCTTCTTCGCTGTCTCACTCTCTCGCAGTCTTGCTTTCTCGCTATCTAGCTCTCTCGACTCCATGCCATCTTGGTTTTACGCACTCTTGCTGTGTTGCTTTATTGCTCTCTTGCTGTTTTGCTTTACCGCTGTTTAGCTGTGTAGGTTTATCGCTCTCTCGCCTCCTTGCTCTCTCGTCTTCTCGCTCTCTCCCCTTCTCGCTTTCTCGCACTCTCGATTTATCGCTTTACACTCTCTCATCTCCGCGCTCTCTCGCTCTCTTGCTGTGTTGCTTTCAAGCTGTCTCGCCTCCTCATTCTTTTGCTCTCACCTCCACGCTCTCTCACTGTATTCCTTGTTCGCTGTCCCGTTCTCTCGCTGTCTTGCTTTCTCGCTATCTCGCTCACTCGCTTACTCGCTCTCTCGCCTCCTTGCCCTCTCGCTTTTTCGCTATCTTGTTCTCTTGCTGTGTTGCTTTATCGCTCTTTGACATCCTTGCTTTCTCGCCTTCTTGCTCTTTCGCGTTCTTGCTCTGTCACTATCTTGTTCCTTTGCTGTCTCACTTTGTCGCTATCTCTCGCTGTCTTACTTTCACGCTCTTTTGTCTTCTCGCTCTCTCGTTCTCTCGCGTCCTCAATCTTTTGCTGTCTCGTAATATTGCTGAATTGCTGTCTTGCTATCTCGCAGTCTTGTTCTCTCGCAGTCTCGCTGATTTGCTCTCTCACTTTCTCTCTGAGAGTTAATCGTTCAAAGAATTTCAGTTTCAGATTCTATCGGTTTTATGGTTTTTGGATTTAAGGGTTTGATAGTTTGTGATATGATGGATTTATGCGTTTAGAGATAATGAGTTTAAGGAAATTTAACTTTATACAACTCTCATAATTTATAGCGGAGTATGAAGAATGGAAGAAGGACATACAAAATCGAATTTATGAACGTAACGTGATCAGAGTTGATCAAGTATTACAAGGTCACGGAACATCGAATACTGGCAATGTTGTAAGACGATGTTTTGAATACCCTTCGGTCTTTGCGGAAGCGCTTCAAATGGATCCTAGGTTGGTGACAAATATAGCTACAGTGCTAGCTGCATTCAAATGTACCAAAAAATTAAAATTGATAAATTGGAAGAATTTTGTTGGCAAACATATTGTTTGCATTATGAACTTTATCCACAAGCAAGGATGAGCCCTACGTGCCATAGGTTACTGAAACACGGCTGCGAGGTCAGAAAAATGATATATCGATTAACAGATAAGAAACAATATTAGGAATCCTTAAAAAAAATTAAACAAGGGTGACCGAAAACGAGATAAATTAAAGATTGGGACATTAACTAAGAAAACATTTTTCCTGGTTCTACATGTTAAACAACTAACTTGACAATATGTTAACACGCAAAAATGGCTTCCAAAACTTTCTTATACAAATCAAGTTTTCAATCGAAGATATTTTTGAATGCTTGTAACTTTGTGCAGAAGTAACCATTTCCAACAAGTATTAGCGTAGATTGAAACTGCGTTTTTCTACTTTAAAATTTATACTTAGAAACATTTTCTTGAGCCTCTAAATAATGATTAATAAATGAAATTTTATATTCCTGAAAAAAAATCAATTCTTGTTCCAAAGTTTCGCAATAAATTTTTGGGGGCTAAAAAGATATTTCTTATCTGTATTTTCATATCAAACCAGAGAATATTTGTATTACAGTATGCCACACAATATCTTATTTTTGTCCCCTACAGTCATTCTCTTTTTAAAAATTTTTTTATAAGTATTTTATTAAAAGACATTAAGATGGAATTCAACCGCATTTCTAATTCAGATTGCAAGGGTATTTTCGATGCCAACGATGTATTTCGCTGAAGATAAAAACGAATCTTGGCACAAGTTGTATCGATTGAATATGACGAAGCATGCTAGGCAGAACAGTAGATTAAACAGGATTCTTGATGTTTACAATAGAGCTATTTTCATGACAGATTCTAAAATTTCTCTATTGAGCAAACAGACAAAAACTCTGGAGAATAAGCCAAAAGTAACAAATGTAGATATAAGCCGATTTATAGTTACTCTTACTTCATTACTGAAACAATTTTCAAAACTATTCGTAGTAATTACATAACTCTTGAATCCATTTACTGTAAATATAACATATTCAACTTTTATAATTCATACAAAGTAATGACGACTTTATTTATATTTTATTTTATTCAGTTAATCTTGGAATGCAACTACAAATGAACACACAACACAAACTGAACATCGATACAAATTCGATGCGTAATACATTTTGATGAATTGAGAAATGAATATCAATTACTTTGCAGACATAATAAGGATATGGCAGATAATGAATCTGTTTTTGATGACGACAACTTCGCTGATTATGATCAAGAATATTAGTTAAAAAAAGAGCAATGCCATTGAATTGGCCAGTGAATAGGCCTGTATATTCGCTCTGTTTGTGCAATTATTTATCGTCAATAATACAAAACACATGTGTTCTTCTTAACGTACATATTTGTTTAATTATTATTATTCATCCTTATATAAGTCCTTATTACAAGTATGTTCAAAGAATGAATCGTCCAAGTTTTAGCTTGGATTCAGCTATAAAAAATCCGGATTCAGCGATAAAAAATCTACAAGATATAGTGTTTGAGGCAGTAAAAAAATATATCACGACGTTGTCGCAGCAAAAACCGTATTTTTCCGAAAAATTAGCTTCATTATGAGGTTAGAAAACTTAATTTTACAACTCAGTCTTTGAAAAAAGTTCCGAACGGAATAATATTTTAGAGGTTACCATAATTCCGTACGCCATAAGTCCGTACGCCCCAAATCCAACTAATCTAAACAGAGCAATTTAAAATAAGAAAAAGTTTACATAATAAAAACGCAAGCCATAAACCCTAAACCAAACTAACCAAAGCTAAGAAATTTGAAATTATGTAAAGTTCATTGGCGGCGGTCGATGGGTGATGGTGGAAAATTATGAGTGATGGATGTACGGTGATGGGAGATTGATTATAGGCAATAGGCAGTCGGCTCTAGGCGATGGGTAGTGGGTGTTGAACGGTGGGTAATGGGCAGTGGGCGATGAATTATGAGTGGCGGGTAATTGGCGATGGATTATGGGCGATGGGCGGAAGGTGATGGATTATGGGCGATGAGCAATTGTCGATGGAAGTTGGGCGTTGAGTAGTGGGAAATGGGCGATAAATGATGGGCGGTGCGCAAGTTGTGATTGTGAAGGTTATAGATGTTGAGCGATGGAAGATAGATGATGGATAATCGGCGATGGATAGTAGGAGGTGGGTGATATCTGATCGCCGTTGGATTATGTGCAATGGGCGATGGTTGATTAGTAATGAATGGTACGTGATGAGTTATGAACAGTGGGTGATGGGTTATGAACAGTGGGTGATGGGTTGTACAGTTTTTTATTATATTAATTTTTTAAATTAATTATCATGCATTCAAATAATGACAATATCTTACCGGCGGCTGCTGATTCAATTATAATTGACTGTTCTGAAATATCATTTAATTGGGGTTCTTCCAATTCCGTTGGCTTATCATTTAATGACGCTTAAAGAAATTTTAAAGAAATAGGAATATCCCGATCTAAGATCTGTTTTCTATCATATAATTTATGTACATCGATGTTATGACCTATGTAGTCAGCTGGATCTAATAAGCCAGCATCATTGAGATTTAGTCGTATCCAAGATGTTGCTAACTGTTTTCTAAGCCTCGTTGCTCTTAACAGATCAGGTCTATCAGCATGATATGTTTCTCCGTATCGCGAGAGGCATAAATATGTTGACGGATATCGAACAGCATACTTGGGTGTTCGTGATAGCGCAAACAAATAGTTATTTTTAGGACTCATGTCCAATTTATTTCGATATTTAATCAGAGTATCTAAACACAACTTGACGCCAGGGGGTACCAAAATTTGCATGTCTCTTCCTAGTTTACCTCTTGTGAAGAAAACAGTAAATTCCAAGTCAAGGTCTTGGAGTCCATCACTCAAGACTGCGTAATTGTCTGTATCTATGTCATTCGTTTTCTTTAAATTTTAATAGTCCTTTAATAGTATTCCCTCTACATCGCTTGGCCGTCGACGATTATATACTTGTAAACTCACTAACGTGGTTTTAAGTAGCGTAATATACGTATTTTCTTGAAATCCTTTTTGCAATTCATTGTAAGTTTCTATACGTAATTCTTGCAAGTACTTGTATAGAGTTTGTACATCTTCACTTGAAGGCAATTCAGTATTTGTTTGTCATTTGTTGGCTCTGTGTGATTTGGATGCCATTCTAGATGGTCGTCTAGTGTAGTCGTTAACAAAAGTTTCTATGACATGCAAAGTTGTTTGATGCTTGTCGAGTTCATTATTTTTTATACAAGTCAACTTATATCCGTGAGCAATAGTTTCTACTAAAGTTGCTAAATTTTTAGCAAGAGTTGGAAATTGTAAAAATTCACCTTAAAAGTAGATTGCCCACGTGTTTATTCGTATCCACGCATATCATGGTGTGCGAAAAAAAATATTCGGAACGCGTGTTCATAATCGACTTTATTAGAGAAATGTATAAATAACTTTTGCAGCTATAAATAAATATATAATAATGTTATTTTGGAGTGAACCTCCTTTAGGACGTTCTCCGGCCAAATGATTTTCTTACAAATTTCTCACGAGACTCCAAGGGACTTGAGATATTTGACGAGTTTACATCCCCTACAATACAGAAAACCATAAAATATAATAAAACAGCCACTTGGCACAATTTTCAACAATCGAATAAAGACTAAAATGAACAATTTCATCAAAAGCTTTTTAAAAAATAATTCCAAAGAGGGGTCGCTGCATTTTCGCCGGAGAGGGTGTAGTCGGCGGCTTTATTGCAAGCTTTAATTTGACATGTCATTTGTCTAAAAAATTGTGCTAACGCACCCTTTTTCCCGAAATACATAGGGGTAGTTTTTTTCTGATCAGTTTACCCTCTGTATAACGGTGAAAATACAGCAACCCCCATTTGGAGTCATTTTTTAATAATATCTTTTAACGAAATCTTTTATTTGAGCCCTTACTAAATTGCTGAAAATTGTGCTAAATAGCTGTCTCATTAGTTCTTTCTATTGTTTTCTGTATTATAGGGGATGTAAACTTTATCGCTAAAAATTTCAATTTCTATTGAGTCTCAGGAAATTATTTTTTTAGAATTCATGTATTTTGATGTTCTAAATAATGGTATATATTTAATAGGTTACGTATACGGCCCGATTACCAATATATCGCGGGCATCGTTCTTTATAACGCTATGTCGAGAGACTTCTGTACTTCAAAATACAATTTTATCACATTATACCCGTATATAATCATATATGTACATATACGAAGTATAACAACGTTTAAATATATATGATTATGTATGAAAGTTTTAGTTGAAGAATTATTAGAGTTATTAGCAGAGAAAGTATTAGAAAATATTAATCATAAACAAAAATGAAAATTTAAAAAACGTAATTACCTTTACATTGATCACCATCATTATTGCTATTATCAATTATTTCATTTTGAACATTTGTGTTCCAAATCATTATTATAAAATTCGTTGGCTTCCCAGAAAATAAAACCGTCTTTTTGAAAGAAAAACTTTAAAAGTTGTAATAACATAATCCTATGATCAAATCAGTAAACTACATAACGGTTTAAGTCCATTTAACAAAAATTCGTATGCGGATAAACGACAAAGTTCATATTAAAATCGATTATATAGTTATTTTATGAAGCATATGTTTTGGATACATTATTTTGCTAATTTTCAACATAATACAGATATTAAATAGTTGAACATATACATCGTCTACCAAGGTACTCATAGAGGCCTCTCATAACATACTATTGAAAACGGATAGAAACATGATACAAACTTATAGAAACTGATAAATAGTGATAAATACTGTAAGAAGTCGAAAAAATTATCAGATCTTATCAGTTTATTTTAATTTTTATTAGGTTTTATTAGATTTTATCAGTTTTTATTATACTTTTTATCATTTTCTGAAAAATTATTAGAATTAAATATTGTCATTAAATTAATCATGATTTAACAATAAACAATATCTCTAAAAACCATTTTGATCTAGCAAATATGATTCAAATTATTTAAAATTTTAAAGAAAGAGTTTTACAATTCATTTTTCTTGAAAATATATTTGCAAACTATTAAAAACTATAAATACATTGTGTCGATAAGTTAGGAATCGTATCTACGTGTCAAAAAAAGAAGCCTGTAATGTACATCTCATAACTTTATTTTCAGAATTTTTTACAAAACGCTTCTGTCGGTCCTTCAAAATATTATAAATAATCACTGATTGAAATTACTCCACTTAGGAAGAAAAATAATTTATTTAAAAATTATTGCAATTACCGGTAATCAAATTTTTCTTTATGTAGAATCATATTTTTTTTATAAAAGTATAAGGATTAGTGTGCCAATTACTGTCTCCATTAACGCTACTGCCGAGAATTTCGTTACAATAAACAGTTTGTAAATCTTTATTTCTACTTCTGAAGTCGCTTAAATGATACTGTTACGTCGCGCGTAAGCAATAAATGGCGCGAAGTTAATATGAAATTAAATCGTTTTCGACTCTAATTTTGGACAATACTTGCGTAATTTACCTGGGAGACAAGGCATTAGCAAAAGCAGGATAGCGAAAATGACATTTAATATGATAGTGGTAAAAATAGGAAGTGCAAGTTTACGATAAGATGAGAAAGACTAGCGAAGTATTTAGGGACTTACGTTGTGTGTGTGTGTGTGTGTGTGTGTGTAGGCCTTGGTTCCTTGTAGTCGGCTCGGCTAAACAGAGCTGCGCTGCAGGCGGTCCCGTGCTCGAGATGGTGGCGAGAGATATGAATAGGAGCGCAGGTACAGCGAATAAATAAGCGCGAGCAAATAAGTTTAAGAGCAAGTTTATTGCATAAGAAGTACAAAGTTAAGTATAAGGGCGTGTTCCTTTTACAAGTGAGAAGTCAAATAACAAACTGGTGCGTACGTGCTTACGGCTCAAAGTTCGAATGCAGAAGGCTCTATGCTGAAGGCAAAACTGTGAGGGCAAGTGACCAGGAGCAATGGGGGGCTTTTATAACCACGCGCGGGTCGCATGTTTAGCCTAAACCAGGAATTAATTATGCGTACTCGAGGAGGGGGCGACAAAGGTATGGAGTCGCGGAAGGGAATTCGGGAAATATTGGGGTGGATCAGTGTGTCATCGTGGAGTATGAGGTAAACAAGGTAGAATACTCGTTATATAGCGTAGGTCGATACGTAGGATTCAGTATGGTAAGATACATATAGCTTGATGACGAGAAGGTGTATGCTAGGCGATGATCTAGACGTAACAGGCCCGCCCCTGCAGACACGCGTCGCCGGTGCGATGCATTTCGAATCACAGCCTACTCGCTCCTGCGAGTGCAGATTTCGAGGTTATACTTAACTCGAGCTGTTGTGCCGATGAGTGGTCGCTGCGTGCCGGCTGTTGAGATACCTTTTTAGCCTACTTGAGTCTTTGCGTTGCGAATATCTGCTGGGTACCCAGCTTTCTTGATGCTATTTTTATCTCGTCACGATATATATATATATATATATATATATAACATTTGATCAACATTATATCATAAAATTGCTGCATATGTATAGATTTTTCATACATTTTCTTATGAACTCCAGTTTCATGCAAACTGGTCGTATGTAGTGAATATGTAGAGGGTAGTTCAATAAGTCTTTAGAATGACCAACAGATGGCGCGCGAATCGCTCCAAATCATCTGTTTTCAGTCAGCACCACTCCCGACTAGATATATGGTGCAGTCACAGTCCACATCTTCTGAGTTTACGTGTTTTTATAACCAATTGAAAAAAAAATTGCTTGTTAAGAAAAATGGAAAAAAACGAGTTCAGAGCGGTAATTAAACATTTTCATTTAAAGGGTTTAACTCCATATGAGATAAAAAATGAATTGGACTCAGTTCATGGCACATCTGCCCCTGCCTTAGCAACGGTTTATAACTGGGTAAATGAATTTAAGCGTGGTCGTACATCAATAAGTGACGAACCACGTTCAGGAAGGCCCGTAGAAGCAACTACTCCCGAAATCATCAATAAAATCCACGATATGGTGTTGAAGGATAGAAGATTAAAAGTGCGTGAGTTAGCTGAGGCCACAAGGATATCTATAGGTGCAGTTGTTTCAATTCTACATGAAAAATTAGCCATGAAACAGCTATCGGCAAGATGGGTGCCGCGTTTGCTCTCAGCTGAGAATAAACGCAATAGAGTGGTCGCCTCTGAGGCTCTTTTGGCGCGCATAAGTCGGAATCCTGAGGAATTTTTTCGTCGACTTGTGACTGTGGATGAAACATGGATACACCACTACACTCCTGAGACAAAGGAACAATCCAAACAGTGGATTTCCACAGGCGAACCAGCTCCAAAGAAGGCCGTAAAGTCAGCTGGTAAGGTTATGGCTACAGTTTTTTGGGATGCACGTGGAATTATACTTATTGACTACTTGGAAAAGGGTAAAACAATTACTGGTGAGTATTATGCATCATTGTTAGAGCAGCTGAAAGAAGAAATTAAAAAAAAACGACCACATTTGGCGAGAAAAAAAATTCTCTTTCATCACGACAACGCCCGAGTTCACACATGCTTCGTTTGAATGGCTAAAATTGAAGAACTAAAATTCGAATTGGTCGAACACTCACCGTATTCACCAGATTTAGCCCCCAGTGACTTTTTCTTATTTCCAAACTTGAAAAAATGGCTCGGTGGACAGAGATTTACGGACAACGAAGACGTCATTGCCTCTGTAAGTGCTTATTTTGAGGAACTTCCGAAAACGCACTTTTCTGAAGGATTAAAAAAACTTAAAAAGCGATTGACCAAGTGTATAGAGCTCCAAGGAGATTATGTTGAAAAATAAAAAAAAATTTACCCAAAAAAAATTGTTTTTATACTTTATTCTAAAGACTTATTGAACTACCCTAGTAGTTAGTGTTCTTCTGGAAGGAATTTTTATTTCAAGGAAAAGATTAGGAGTAGTTCGAAGGATATGTTGGATTATAGGTTAAACATGAGGTTATTAAATTTAGGATAATAGTCATTACAATTTTTCTTTGAGTAGACCCAGTTTGCTACATAACATTATGCTTAATTTAAATGTAGAGACATTAATAAACCATTAGTATTAAGGGAGTGATTAATCAAAGTTCACGTTAGCGTTTGACTTGGCTTCTTTAGTACATTACACATTGATTGATTATAATTTATTAAAATTTTTCTAATCGAAGCACATAAAGTTTTTGTATAAGCTTTTGTGAATTTCGTTGCCTTCTTGTTGCATTGTTCTCTTGATATTCGCCTCGTCTGTTCTTGATATGAAGTTTTTAGAAGTCGGCCTTGCGTCTCGGCGGTACCTCCTTTTCTTTCTTCGAAATTGGTACTTTTGATGTTCGTGGTTTACTTTTGTATTTCGAGTTTGTGGAGTCCATCTGGTGTACCCCTTAAAGATCGGTTCGATAGATAGCCTCTGTGAACGGTGCTTATAGTTGAAATAAATCTTCTTCCTTAGTCGCTCTCTTGTGGCGTCTCAGTAGTACATCTGTTGTGTTGCTGTACCTCGCATTATATCTAGTTCTACAATGATTCTCTTTCGAATGACACAATCCATTACATGGGATTTGCGTTCCTTTAATTTAATAAAATACGAAACAGTAGCCTTGTTTACATACTTATCACTTAATTTTGTTAACCTTTATATGTATAGTGAAAGTTGTTTAAAATGTTCACATGTATGTCATATATTTCATTTAATTTACTTCTTCGTATTTTTACAAGGTTGTTTATAGTTTGGTACGATTAATAACGTAATATCACACGGTTACCTATGGCTAAATTAACGAAGATTTGTTTCTATATGATTAAGCATATGATTTCAATTTGTTTACTATCTTTCATAACGCTTATTTAAATATTAATACATATTTGTATTTTTGAATAACCAATGAAGTTGCTAAAAATTAAGAATAACGATATTGCTTGAATACCTCATTACAACTTCATTCATGCATTACATATTTTATTATACGTTCAAGGTATTATAATAATTTGTCAAAGTTCCTTGAGATACGAAATTTATAACAAAGATTATTATAACTTATTTAATATTTAACAAGATATTCTATTCATTTTTTGCTTCTGTTGAGGCAGTGAGTTGTCGTAAAATGGACCCTTTTGCATGTGTGTGGACATGGTCAAAATTGGCATTACTCGATGTGTTAACAAATTTACTTAAAAACCTTCAACGTTTAAAATTTACATTTAGTACGAAAAATGCTTTCATTGCACCGATTACATTTATGGTACTAGTCTATTTATTGATTGATAGCTATAATACTACTATAATATACTATGATATAATAGGATGCTTTAAGTTCTGTAAGTAGTCTAAAGCTTTGTTCGTACCTTACATACCAAATTTTTGCGAATATAAAATGATATACTAATATATTTATTCCGCAGTATTTCTTTAAATCGTTTGTATGGTAGTAGTGATTGTCAATCACAATAATCGATTACGTTTACTTAGAGTATATCTTTACATTTGTTTTGGTTTTCAATTACTGACTAGATATTTTGCATGGCAAAATGCTACTGGTATTTTAATACGACTGACACTTTCGCCTGTTATACTACGTTATATTGACTGATATATATCTGCAAAACTGACTCGTTTGTTATATTGCTATGAGACGGTTATAAACATTATCAAGGGGCGCGGCAGCGCCCGCTGGCACGTATAAGTACCCACAGTACGATACGAAGCCGAAGGGCGCACCGTCGCCTTTTATACGTCTAATTGTGCCTTTTTAACCTCTTCAAAATCTTTAAATATCAATATCTAAACACAGATTGACTTATGTGCAGTTTCTGTTAAAAAAGATTCATCTAATTAAAGATATAAAGCATAACATATTTGCTCAAATTTTTTCTTTTCATTTTGTTCTCCGCATTTCCGTTTTCTCTAATCATATATATGTGACTTCCGTTTTCTCTACTCATATGTATATAATATACACATATCATATGTATAATACACATATACACACATACAGACCATATATATAGTGCCTGCAGGCAGTGCAGACGACAACCACAAAATCTTCTAACCTATTATAAAAATCAAATGTTGAAGGATGAAGGACGCGTTTGTGTCATTTGTATTACTAAAATAAAACGGGTTGTTTTTACGTGATTGGTTTTTATTACGTGATGAAATCTCTGTACAACGATTTCGAAAAATATCGTACGTCCGAAAAAGTGGCAAGACGGTCATGTGGAATAAAATTATTACAATCCCAAGTGTAGTTGGAAAAAGCTGCAGTTTTATATGGTAAGAGAGAAGATAAAGAAAATCCCAAGTGTAGTTGGAAAAAGCTGCAGTTTTACATGGTAAAAGAGAAGATAAAGAAAAAGACTAACAATGAATTCTGTCGAAAAAGATAAAGAACGCACAACATTCAGGAGTACTGGATAAGGTATTACCATCGCTCCATTTCTGCAAGAGGCTACACCAGAAGTTGTACCGAGACCATTTCCTTGACAGAATCTAAATCATCAAGGATACACAACGTCTTCTGTTGCAGCAAAAATCGTGGCAAAGTATGGATTTAAAGAGGGTCAGGAACTTGGGAAGAAAGAGCAGGGAATGTCTAGCATTGCAAGTAAAGAAGACTAGTAAAAGAAGAGGTAGAATAGTATAGTACACAAAAAGGAACAATTAAGGACGTCTTCTCTGCCTTTGAGTATGTTGCCCCCTTGAAACTCACAAGGAATAAGCAAGATGAAACGAGCATTACTGAAATAATGAAGTCATCAAGTAAAGTTGTTTTGCTCAGAAATATGGTTGGAATTTCTTTGGTGCCATGCTTATAGGTAAAGTCATTGTTAAAATGCATATACAGCAATTAGCTGTGATAATTGCATTCAACGAAGAATTATTACATAAAATTTTTGTTATACTTGTGGTGTGCTACTTCTTAGTAACAACTATTTATGTGCTTGTGTGTAATCATCATCGGGGATATACAAAGTCATCTGCTGATTGATCATAAATATACAGGGCATACGCCACTATGCACCAGAAAAATACCACACGATCATGGGGATGCAGTAATTGAATATCCACTCTGATGTTGTCATGATGTAAATATAATACAAATCAAGTTCTCCAATCAAGTTGGTGTATCGCAGAAGCATCTGTTAAATATTTAATACTCCAATAGATGTACTGTTTTTTAACACAAATTTTTGTTATTGACAAGGGTGTTTGTGAATATTTGTACTAGTGTAAGTGCTTCTTGTGTTTAAAGGATATTACTCAATTTTACTGTAAACTGCTTGTTATAGCGAGGTATAAGGTCAAATGCTAAGATTCTGTCTTTTCTTGATATCTCAAGCAATTATACTCTGAGGGTAAAATAAACAGCCAGTGAAGTTTGAATACAAATCAAGTTCTCTAATCAAGTTGCTGCGTCACAAAAGCATCTGATAAATATTAAATACTCCAATAGATGTACTGTTTTTTAACCCAAATTTTTGTTATTGTTGAGGGTCTTTGTGAATCTTTGTACTCGTGTAAGTGCTTCTTGTGTTTAAAGGATTATTTGAAAGTAACATATAACATACTCATGTTCTATCCAGATATAAAGACAACGCTGGCTCAGAAGGGTCATTTTAATGAAATTACAAAACTGTAGTTAATCAAATGTTTGCAAGCTCAGGTTTATAATTACATCAAAAAGACTCTTTTCACCCAGCGTTAACTTCATATCTGAATAAAACATGAGAATACTATAAGGTTCTTTCGAAGGAATTTTATTTAAATTTATTTTAAGTGAATTTTCATAATCAAAAAGGCCTACATAATGGTTTAGGTAAAATTGCAAAAGATTACTTCAAGTAGTTTAAAAGAAAATGGAGTCAATGAAACTTCCAAGTTACCCATACACAAACATTTATTTATTTGAAAGTAACACATAATATACTCATGTTCTATCCAGATATAAAGTCAACGCTGGCTCAGAAGGGTCATTTTAATGAAATTATAAAACTATAATTAATCAAATGTTTGCAAGCTCACGTTTTTATTACATTAAAAAGACTATTTTCACCCAGCGTTAACTTCATATCTGAATAAAACATGAGAATACTATAAGGTTCTTTCGAAGGAATTTTATTTAAATTTATTTTAAGTGAATTTTCATAATGAAAAAGGCCTACATAATGGTTTAGGTAAAATTGCAAAAGATTACTTCAAGTAGTTTAAAAGAAAATGGAGTCAATGAAACTTCCAAGTTACCCATACACAAACATTTATTTATTTGAAAGTAACACATAATATACTCATGTTCTATCTAGATATAAAGTCAACGCTGGCTCAGAAGGGTCATTTTAATGAAATTATAAAACTATAATTAATCAAATGTTTGCAAGCTCACGTTTTTATTACATTAAAAAGACTATTTGCACCCAGCGTTAACTTGATATCTGAATAAAACATGAGAATACTATAAGGTTTTTTCGAAAGAATTTTATTTAAATTTATTTTAAGTGAATTTTCATAATCAATAGGGCTACATAATGGTTTAGGTAAAATTGAAAAAGATTACTTCAAGTAGTTTAAAAGAAAATGGAGTCAATGAAACTTTCATATTACCCATACACAAATATTTATTTATTTGAAAGTAACACATAACTTTCTAAAAAGTAAAAGTTTCGTTATTACCCACAATATAAATTAAAAGAAATACGCTACAATTAAAATAGTAAACATAAACTAATATTCTATTTTTAAAATATTTTTATTTTTTCTAGAATAGTAAGAATACATTTCCGTCTCTGGAAAAGTTGTGAAATCTATAAAAAATACCTTTCTAAAAAGTAAAATCTTGGCAAGTATAAGTTTCATTATTACCCACAATATAAATTAAAAGAAATATATTATTACCAAAATAAGACGTTCAATTATGAATTTCATGAATACGCTACAATTAAAATAGTAAACTTAAACTAATATTCTATTTAAAAAATAATATAGTTTAAAATATTTCCATTTTTTACTAATTCGGATAATCTCAAATGAACGCTAAATAAATTAATGAAATCGATTAATAAATTGGCAAGTATTGTATTTTTATTTGTATATGAATTTCCTTCTTTTATTAATTAGTATGAAGTATACAAATTATTTAAAAATATTATAGTTTAAAATATTTCTATTTTTTACTAATTCCGATAATCTGAAATAAACGCTAAAGAAATTAATTAAATCGATTAATAAATTGGCAAGTATTATATTTTTATTTGTAACTCAATGTCATTATTTTATGAATTAATATAAAGTATACAAATTATTAATACCTTTCAAATTTAATATTGTAAGACATTAAATTTGACATAAATACATGTTGATAAGAAATAGGTCAAATAGTCAAACCTCAAACACTGATCTATAATACTCTCGCTACATTACACTCGCGTTACATGTAGTGCGCATATGGAAATTCATTTCTATTATAGGTAAGCTAACTGATACTTATTGAAATCAAGCCAATATAATATTACGGACAAACAGTTTATACCTTATCTAGGGCTCTGACTTGCTGCCATCGTTAATTGCTACGAACCTTAGGTAACTCGAGCACTGTTCGAGGTTATTTTTCCCAAACTCGAGCAATGTTCCAGGTTTAACTGTAGTTCAATATAAAATATTGTGCATTGACGGTCTCTTTAATTTCGACATATAACTATGAACATACTTGACAGACCCGTCGTCTCGAAGTTTACGGTGTTCGTAGAATAGAAGGTAATATTTCTAAGTAAAAAAAGTTAGCAAAATCATAGATTTTCTTTTTGAGGGCAAAGCCATCTAAGGCACACCCGACTGGGTCCGCACAGCCGGATAGTGTGGGGTTAGTTGGGGATGCACCCACCGCGTGTATAATATAGGACGAAAAATAACATAAACAAAAACGCGAGAAAACTACACGGCCATTGCATCGCAAACCTACCCACTAAAACCTACCTCCCTTTCCTCTTCTGGCGGAACCCACCTTAAAACTGTTGCTCACATTACTTCATGGTGGTGCGATTCTTGTGTCATCTTGACAAAACGGCTTTTACCTAGAGCTGGAATAAATCTAAAATTTCAGTTTAACCCGTTTCATTTATACGCGTATTCGAATCGGCGCATTAGCATAATCATAGATGCTGAAAACATATATGTATACCCAGATAGCATTGAGTCGGCACTGTGTCGGCACGCTGACGGCCCGCGGGCCGCCCACGGTCCGGCATTGTGACGGATTCCTGCCCCGCTTCTGAGACGGCACGGTGCAGGAACGCGGTCCTGGCACGCGGGCCGTCATAGTGCCGTCATTTTGCCGACGCAATTTGCATGCGCGATTGGTGCTGCGGCCCGCGTGCCGGCAACGTGTCAGCACTGTGCCGTGCAATTTGCCGACAATATGCCAGCACGGCGATATATATATATATATATATATATATATATTATTTATATTAAATGTATAATTTTATCATAATAAAAATACTATATTTTATATTTGTAATTTTTTATTTATACACTTTAAATATTTAATATAATTGTACAATAAATTAATAAGTTAATACATAATATATATATGGTTTTGCAGAATAACAACATAAGTCCACTTTTCTGTTTTGAAGATACTAATACTTAAAATTTTTATTTTCCATTTGAACTAATGTAAAAAAAATCATAAATAGTAGATAAGGCTACTTATTTTTACACTTTCTTGATTTTGTGCACTTTTATCTGAAAATATACTATATAAAGATATTAAAATCGCTTAAAACTCAATTTTCAAAAAAATGGACTTGAGTTGTTTTTCCGGGAATCCGCAGCAGATATATACATACAATAATAACACATATATACCATTTATTTACGTAAATATTTAAATTTAATTATAATTTTATACTTTAATTATGATTATTCACATACCCCTACTGAATAATCTCAAGTAAGATTCTCACCTGAGATCTCATACGAAAATCTCATGTTATTATATGTACACTTAATGAAATATTGAAATTCGTTCAGAATGAACTTTTACTACAGTTTCTTTTTATTATTCTTGAAGTTTCTTTCGTCTTTACAATACATCAGGAAAGTATAATACATTTTTGGCCAATTTTTATTTGAAAATTTTTATATTTAAAATTTTGAAATTTTAAATCTCACCTGAGATCCTACCAGAGATCTCGTGTGAGATTTTGAGTAAAATTTCATGAGGTTTTCGCATGATATTTCGCATGATTATATATATATATATATATATATATCCCTACCAAAAAATCTCAGGTGAAATATCATACGAAAACCTCATGAATTTTTACTCAAAATCTCACACGAGATCTCTGGTAAGATCTCAGGTAATATTTAAAATTTCAAAATTTGATATATAAAAATTTTCAAATAAAAAATTGGCCTAAAAATGTATTATACTTTCCTGATGTATTGTAAAGACGAAATAAACGTCAAGACTAATAAAAAAAAACTGTAGTAAAAGTTCATTCTGAACGAATTTCAATATTTCATAATAATATATATTTCACGTAAACCCGTGAAGAAATTTTTTACATTTCGCTGAAAATGTTTTTACTAGTTTAGAATAGTGAAAAAAGCATGTAAATAAAATTTTAGCTCATAAGACCCAAATCTTGCAGAACCGTGACCCTAAAAATAAAGTTTATTTAAATTTTTAAAAAAGTAGAAAATTCAATTCGAGATAGGTGCAATTTGGGTATTTACATATATATATATATATATATATATATATATATATATATATATATATATATATATATATATATATATATATATATTTATATAGATAGATATATGCATATATATATGCATTTTTTTCTGTAAATTTTCTGTACAATATGCTGACATTTTTTTCAGACCCCAATTATCACGTTTCTGATTGGTTTATAAAAGATATACCGTTATATGCTATTTAAAAAATTTCGGCAGTTTATTTTAATCTCAAAATTTTGTAGTAAAAAGCTCGGTCCATGGTCTACCTGGTCTCATTTTGAAGCTCTTATTACTATATAACGGTATATCTTTTATAAATCAATCAGAAACGTGGTAATTAGGGCCTAAAAAAAGTGTTAGCATATTCTATAGAAAATTTACAGAAAAATATACAGAAAAATAATAAAAATGTATATGTGTAAATACCTAAATTGCACCTATCTGGAGCTAAAAATCATTAAAGTTTTCTATGTTTCTAAGAATTGAAAAAAACTTTATTTTTAATAGGGCCACAGTTCTGCATAGTTAGGGTATTGTGATCTAAATTTTTTTTGCATACATTTTTTAACTATTCTGAACTAGTAAAAACATTTTGAACGAAATGTAAAAAATTTCTTCCCTGGTCGACGTGGAATATATATATATATATATATAGTCTCTGAAAATATTTACGTAAATAATGGTATATTTCGGGAGCCTGCAGCTCCAGGAGGCTACGGTCACTCAAACGGACCAGTGGCTGAACCAGCTGGTCCTTGTGCAGGTTCCCCTATTGAAAATATCAAGCTAAATCTCAAGCTTCAAATCCAGCGATGAGTTTGAATCCGGCTCGATCGAACTTGAAATTCAACGATGAGTTTGAATCCAGCTTGATCAAACTTGAAATGTAGGTCGATCAGGGTGGATCTTTCGAGTTTGATTTCGAGCTTGAAATCGAGCTGGATTTTAAGTTCGATCAAACCAGATTCAAGCTCATCGTTGAATTTCAAGCTTGAAATCCAGCTTCAATTTTTTAACAGGGATCGCCTGAGCAGCAACTCGCAAGAAGCCTCCTACTCAATTCTCGTTGCCCCTGCGTCATCGAGAGTTTTGCAGGCATGTCCATGCGCTCGTACGACAACAGCATGACCTTGGGAACCATTCAGCAGATCGCTATCACATCCAGGCAGGCGCACACCGTTTCTGCGCTCGAAGTGTTATGAACTCTGTTGAAAAAAACGAAAAAAATAAAATTTTTTATTGCATTATGGGTTGGAAAGTTATAATAGAATGATGAATAAATTACCTTTGCTAGGCCCTCCTTGCAGCTCAGCTTGCAAGTCTGAAAACGATGTCATTTTTGTCGCTCCCAGCCTCAGCTTGTCTACCTCAGTCTTGGGTCAGTCGCTGAATCGGCAGTCTTTGTTCCTTGACGTCGTCTCTCAGTACGTGCTGGATCGGTTCTAGAGTTATTTTCTGACGTCTCTCAACGGCATCTGAAAACAATTATTATTTTTATTTTAATAGAAGTAATAATAACACTAAAGAATTCCCAGACGGAAAAATAAATTTCATGAATGTCGCAGATGTTAGAATTCTTTATGAACTCTTTTCAAACTGTTTAAGAATCCTTTTCTAACTTACATTCATAATTATTCTTAAAGTGTTCGAAAAAAATCCTTAGAAAAAATTCATTTTTTGCTGTCTGGGTAATAATCATAATAATTATAATGTTATTAGAATTATTCTCTTGTAATGTAAAAATTACCTCAATATTGCTATTTTTTCAAACAAAAATAAAAGAATTTTGTTTTTATGTGAGAGAGGGCCCCGTCCTCGCCCATCTCTGTGAGGCACAACCAACATTCTCTGCCCCTCCAACGCTTCCTTACATTTTTTTAAATTTAATTACGTAATTAAAAATTAAAATAAATTAAATTAAAATTAAAAATTAAAAACTAAGAGGTCCTTGCCCTCCGTAATACAATTATCTACCACTGTGCGAAGTTTGAAATAAAAACTTCGAAACCTCTACGAATGGCTTTGGAACGAAATTTGAAGGTTCGAGTCTAGACTAATATAAATTTCGTTCCAATGGCATTCGTAGAGGTTTTGAAGTTTTTGTTTAAAACTTCGCACAGTGGTAGATAATTGTATTATGGAGGGTAATGATGCCTTGATTTTTCATAATTTAGTTTATTTATTAATTGTAATCAATTGTTAAAGAATTTGAGGTTAGGACTGTCGGCGGGAAATTTGAATGGTTTGACACTCCCTTGAAGAATAAAATACCATTTTTATTTATTTGAATAACCTGCGTCCCCAAAAGCAGACATTAAACCAGCTGGTTCCTCTTGACGAAATCCTACCTGCGATCCGTTGAGCGCGAGCGAATGCTGCATATTCACCTTTTGTGTGCGTGAATTGCCGAGTATGGGTGATTGCTGTTGAGTGGATGATTGACTTTGTGTAGGTGACTTGTAACGTGTAGATGGTTGTTCTTGAGTGTGGGATGATTGTTTATCGCGCGGATGTTTATAGTGCGATTGATCCGGTGTGCGTGATTGCTGTTGTGTAAATGACTTGTCATGTGTGGGTGGTTTCTGTTGAGTGAATGATTGCTTTTGTTTCGATTGATTTGGTGTGCGTGATTGCTTTTGTGTAGATGACTTGTGAAGTGTGGGTGGTTGTTGTTGAGTGTAGAATGATTGTTTTGATTGATCTGGTGTTCGTGATTGCTGTTGTGTAAATGACTTGCCATGTGTGGGTGGTTTCTGTTGAGTGGATGATGGCTTTTGTTTCGATTGATTTGGTGCGCGTGATTGCTTTTGTGTAGATGGCTTGTGAAGTGTGGGTGGTTGTTGGTGAGTGTAGGATGATTGTTTTGATTGATCTGGTGTTCGTGATTGTTGTTGTGAAGAAGACTTGTTGTCAAGTGTGTGTGGTTTTTGTTGAGTGATAGGTGATTGCATATCGCGCACTCGTTGGAGTATGCGCGGGCGAAAAGGCTCAGATGGCAGCCCTTCCTGTGCAAAATGTGATTTATGCACTGGACTTGGAGTATAGTCGCTTCTTGTTGATGTATGCGCTAGACTTGATAGCGATTGGGACGATGCTCTTATCGGAGGTCCACCCACTTGTGATAAAATCGACATGCCACAAGATTCTGCTTGCTGAAAGCGGTGGGAAGACGCAAGATTCGTCGAAGCTCCAGATCGCATCTTTTGCATTTGGTCGAAAATGTTTTTAGCAGCAACATCGGGTGACACTCCGCCACGATTTTTAGCCGGTCGTGAATACATCTGAAAAATAAATGTGGTGCCAGTAGGATGCTTAATAACAATAACGAAGATTCGCTTCGTAACAAAATTGATTCTATGTAAATACATTAAAACTTCACACATAAATACATACATACAGACAGACGTACATACATACATACAACGTTGCCGTAATGCCATATCACAGCAATATTTTGCAATATCGCAAAGTTAAATATCACGATATATCACTGCGATATCACGGGAACATTGTGATACGATTTTCGGCAGCTTTGGAGCAAGGCAATATGATGGCGATATTTTGCAATGCCGGAGTGTTGCATATCGTATCAATGTATCTCTGCAATATCGTCGAAACATCGCAATACAACGTTCCACAGCTGCAGTGCAAACCGATATTAGGGCAATATTCTAATTTCTTTTATTTTTCATCTGATTTGAACTTTAAACCACTCATTTGAATCGTTAAACAATTTAAAAACGATTAACCGTTGGAAATTAAAAAATCGACAAAATCAGCAAAGTTAGAGCCAATTGTTTAAAGTAAATGTGAATGAATTTATGAATTCATGAATTTATTCACATTTAATTAGTAACAATTTACCCATAACAATTAAGGCTCTAACTTTGCTGATTTTGCCAATTTTTTAATTTCCAACGGTCAATTGATTTGAAATTGTTTAACGATCAAAATAAGTGGTTTAAAGTTCAAATCGGATAAAAAATAAAAGAAATTAGAATGCACGAACATGTTACGATTTTCAATCGAAGATACATGGTTTTGCAATAACATAATTTCCATAAAAAAGTGGTAATATTTTGTACAAGGGAACCACCTTAACATTTCTAAAATAATCCTGAAATATTCCACAAAAGAATTCAGTAAAACCATTTGATTTTGGGAATATTTCAGAAATTTTTCAGAAATATTTCATGTAATTTTTCTAGTAATAATTTAAGCAACTTTTTTATTTCAGGAGACAATGTAAAACAAACTCTAGTATTATTCAAACATGAAAACTAACCTATTTATTAACTAATATAATTATTAGAATAATTATAAATAAAAAAATCAATGTAATTACTAATAAAATTCTACAATTTCAAAATACTAATATCAATAATGAAACCTAATAAGTCTATTTAATATTTATTACACTTAGCAACTTTTGATTTCAGAAGACAATATAAAACAAACTCTAGTATTATTGAAACATAAAAACTAACCTATAATTTATTAACTAATATAATTATTAGAATAATTATAAATAAAAAAATCAATGTAATTACTAATAAAATTCTACAATTTCAAAATACTAATATCAATAAAGAAACCTAATAAGACTATTTAATATTTATTACACTTAGCAACTTTTGATTTCAGAAGACAATGTAAAACAAACTCTAGTATTATTCAAACATGAAAACTAACCTATAATTTATTAACTAATATAATTATTAGAATAATTATAAATAAAAAAACTTTACATTTCAGCCAGAATGATCCTCAAGACAATTTCTTCCCTCTGAAAATTCCACAGTTCTCTTGGGAAATCCAAATTACAGCATGTAAATAATTAATGATAGTAATTATTTACTGTGAACTGCAATTGCACGTGCGCGCGCCAGGTTGATCCTCAAGACGAGCTGCACTTCCTCTCGAACGTCCACCACAAACTTGCCACCGTCGAATTATATAATTCAGAATTCCAAATGACACCACAGATAACTACAATAATTAATAACTACAATAATACCGCTAAAATTATTAAAAACAATTTCACTTATTGCGCGCGTCTGCAATTGAAGATCAAGTCTTCATGAAAGCAGGGAGATTACTGCAATGGCGGGATGCGATACATTTCTTCAAACAACACAAAGTTCAAAATTATTTCAAGACTTTAAATTTATAATGTAAATCAATTTTAATATTCAATTATAAACAAATATATTTATTATTAATAAAAATAAAAATCATAAAATTATACTATTATTTATTTATATTTATTTATTTATTCAATTACACCAATTGAACCCCATATAAATAAATTAACAAATCATTACTATTATTATCAATTTTATTTGTAATAGAAATAATAACTTAAATATGCAATTAAATTATATTTTTATATAATTATATTGATGGCACGTCGTGCTGTCCATAATCCGTCACATTGCGGCCACGATTTTCCCGACACGGCGGGCTTGCACTGTGCCGTCATTCTGCTGGAATCTGAAAGTTCAAAAAAGTGATGTTGCGTGACGGCACGATGACGGCACAGGGCGGTCACGACGTGCCACCGAATCGGACAGCACGCCGCGACTGCACAGTGATGGCACAAATTCGTCACGCCGTGCCAGCACGCCGTGCTCGGCACGGGCTGCTATCTGGGTACAATTGTTTTATGCAATATGTGATGTGATATATATGTAATGAATAAGACAATATTAATAATGATGACGAACTCTTGAGATAAAAGCTAAAAGAAAGTATCATATGCAAGAAATAGTAAGTAGTTTATTGTGTCACAAAACACAAACAGCGCTGTAATTTTGAATATTATTATAAGTTTTTTAAAGGGTACAAAAATATGTAATGTTTTATTATAAACGAATAAAATAAATGAAATATAAAAATATTGAGTAATATACGTTGGATGTTTATGATCAAAAATTGATCTTAAACAAGGTAGGTAGTCCACCCATAGACTGCGAGACGACGGGTCCGTCAAGTATGTTCATAGTTATATGTCGAAATTAAAGAGACCGTCAATGCACTATATTTTATATTGAACTACAGTTAAACCTGGAACAGTGTTCGAGTTTGGGAAAAATAACCTCGAACAGTGCTCGAGTTACCTAAGGTTCGTAGCAATTAACGATGGCAGCAAGTCAGAGCCCTAGATAAGGTATAAACTGTTTGTCCGTAATATTATTTTGGCTTGATTTCTAAAAGTATCAGTTAGCTTACCTATAATAGAAATGCTTTTCCATATGCGCACTACACGTAACGCGAGTGTAATGTAGCGAGAGTATTATAGATCAGTGTTTGAGGTTTGACTTTTTGACCTATTTCTTATCAACATGTATTTATGTCAAATTTAATGTCTTACAATATTAAATTTGAAAGGTATTATTAATTTGCATACTTTATATTAATTCATAAAAAAATGACATTGAGTTACAAATAAAAATATAATACTTGCCAATTTATTAATCGATTTAATTAATTTCTTTAGCGTTTATTTCAGATTATCGGAATTAGTAAAAAATAGAAATATTTTAAACTATATTATTTTTTAAATAGAATATTAGTTTAAGTTTACTATTTTAATTGTAGCGTATTCATGAAATTCATAATTAAACGTCTTATTTTGGTAATAACATATTTCTTTTAATTTATATTGTGGGTAATAATGAAACTTATACTTGCCAAGTTTTTACTTTTTAGAAAGGTATTTTTTATAGATTATTATACGCAAAAATAAATTGATTTTAATGATCATATAGCTATTTGTTGTTTCTTTTTTTAAATATGTATTCATAACACTACCTTTTTTGCTTAACTAAGTTATTTCGTTTGTATTTTCTCCTTTTGTATTTTTATATGAACACGCCTAAGATTGTCTGCTGAATAGAGTTAGGTTCGATTAAATGTTCTTTGTTTGTTTTCGAGATTCTTTTATACATTTGTAAAATGTTGAATAAAATTTTCAGTCATTCTCTTTCGCTTTGATTTTGCAATTCTTTAATTATTAACAATTTTTCTTTATTTTAAAAATTTTATGGCAAAAAGAACCTAGTACGTTGCTATTACTGCTGGTCTGGTACCTGAAATATGTTTTCATATTATAGTTAGTTAAATAAATTTTG
Organism: Gastracanthus pulcherrimus; assembly: GCA_949152435.1. Classification (NCBI taxonomy): domain Eukaryota; kingdom Metazoa; phylum Arthropoda; class Insecta; order Hymenoptera; family Pteromalidae; genus Gastracanthus; species Gastracanthus pulcherrimus. Next base: position 90,451,021 of record OX424573.1, on the reverse strand, counting down.
AGATCAACTGCTTGTTTCTTAAGGTCGCGTGTAGATTTTATCTAAAACCAATGAATTATATATTATTATTTGATCAAATATATTAAAAGACTTTGTGGATCTTCCCGAGGCAGATCTGCCTGGGGAAGTTCGACAAAGTCTTTTCAGATATACTACCACATATACCGACGGAGAAAGCTAAGAAGAAAATCATTTTCTTCTCATCATTATTTGATCATATTATATTGGTTGAATGTGCGAAAAGCGTTGACGGTTCATATGCACTACCACTGTTTTATTCTCTTTCGATTGTATTTTTACATTTTCATTTTCCCAAATATATAACATTAGATAGGGACCGGAATCAGGATCACCCAATTTATGAGGTTTGGGACCTTTTTGCAACCAAACGTAATCACCTCCTTTGATTTCTATGTGATTAGCCTTTCAATTGTAATATCGCTTCGCTCTCTTCTTAGCTAGGAAGATTATTTCGGCAGCTATTTCATTTAAGGCGCTCAGGCGTGAGATAAGATCTTGCATGTAGTCGGTGCACGCATGTAAGAGGTCGTCGGCGGCAGAAGGATCACTTAACGGTAGTGGTGCTAGACGCCCAAATACAAGCTCGAAAGGTGTGAAAATGGTCGATTCATTTCGCCGGGAATTATGGTTAAGCAATGCTAATTCGACCCATTCATCCCATTCGGCTTCTTTAGAAACAAACATCTTGAGAAATTCACTTAACGGCGCGTGCGCTTGTTCGAGAGAGCCGCTCGACTGCGAGTGAAATGTGATAGTTTTAATTTTCTTGATTTTGAATCTCTTGGCTACGCGCGTCATTAATTTACTTAGAAAATTTATCCCTTGATCTGTTAATATATCTTGAGAAGCTCCGAAAATACAAACTAATCTTTTTATGAATCCGTCAGCTTCTGAGATCGCTGTCTGATCTGAAGGGGGAACAAAAATTATGAATTTCAAAAATTGATCTTGCATGCTAAGTATGTATTCATTACCCAGTTTGGTTTTAGGTAATGGTCCGACTATATCAAGAGCTTCTTTAGCAAACGGTATTACTGGATAATCAGTAATAATTAAATTTTGCTTGGTTTTGACTCTAACTAATTTTTTTAATTGACATTGCTTGCATGTTTGAATGAACTTTTGTACTTCCTGCTTTAGATTTTCCCAATTATATTTATGTCTAATTCTATTATATATTATAAGTTTTATTGGCGCCTTTGTATCCACCAATCGTAGAACAATGCATTTCGTCGATAATTTTTGCACGTGCAGGAAAAGGAGGATGTTGTATGTGACCGAGACATATAATGATTTTGATGTTCATGATATTCATGATATTTATTAAACTTTCGCGCTGCTCGCTTCTAAGTGGCATTACTATATGGAATCTAGTATCAACTTTAATTAATTTAGGTTCACCAACAGTTAAATTATCAAGACGTGGTAGTTTATTGATTTCATATAATTGCATTGCTCCTTCATGTAGTGGTTGGCCAATGGAATTGACCAAATATAAATAATTGTCTTTTCGCATAAATAATTTTTCTCTACAATGAATAATATTTTTACTAGAGAGTTCGTCTGCGTGTGTGGCACGTTGTGTGAGCTCAGAATTAAGTAGTTCATTAGACTCGCTTGAATTTTCATTTAAAAGTGTAGTTACATTAAGATCTAAACCAAATTCCGCAGTGTTATCGGCAACTGTAGTGACGGGGATGCGTGCGCGACTTCCCTGCCTTTCCTCAGAGTGCGTGGTTTCATCGCCCCCCCTCCCCCTTGAAAATTTCCGCGCTGCGCGGCGACGAGTGAAGGCATTTCTACTATCTCTGGTGCTGCAGTGGCCATGTCATGTATCACCGGCCTCTCTTCGTCAAACATTTTAATACCTCCGGCTGTTATCTTATGTGGTGCGAGGGCTTGGATGACTGCCGCGTACCGTGTACTTGACTGTCTGCCTGCACGTATGCGCGTTATCATACCCGATGGCTTAGCGGCGGCAGGCTTTAGCTACCTTTCTAACGCTTGATTATTTATTTCTCTGTCTATCTCACTCTGGTTGTTAGCTTGCTCATGCTCACTTGCTAACAAATTGCTATTAGTGGTATCGTTAATGATTAATATTTGTGACTCTACTGGATTTCGAGAAAGTGCGTCGGCATTAGTATTTATTATGCCTGGCTTATATTTAATTTCAAAATTGTCATCTGCCAATTTTAATCTCCATATCGTTACTCTAGAGCTTGGATCTTTGTTCGAATTTAGCCAAACTAATGGTCTATGGTCTGTAATAAGAGTGAATTTTCTGCCATATAAGTATGGTCTGAATTGAGTTATACAAAATACTATAGCTAAAGCTTCTATCGAAAAAGTGCAATAATTTACCTCAGCTGGGGTGAGGCCTCGTGATACGAAAGCTATAGGAAGTTCTTGTTACGAAATCACTTCACTAATCGCGCTTCCGCTAGCATCGGTTGAAACAGTAAATTGTTTATCAAAATTAGGATGTATTAAGATTGGCGGCTCACATAATCGATTTCTCAAATTTTCAAAAGCTTCCCGAGAATTTTTTTTCCCAGATAAGTGATTGATCTTTCTTTAGTAAAAGGTTTAAAGGTCTGACCATTTTTACAAAACCAGGTATAAAACGTCTATAATACTTGGCCAGTCCAAGAAATTGTTTAATATTTTTGCTGTTTTGGGAACTGGAAATTTTTTTACTGCTTCTATTCTTTTTGGATCGGACTTCAAGCCATTACTGCTTATGCTGTGCCAAAGGTAATTAATTTCTTCTTTTAAAAATTCGCATTTGTCAAGTTGCAATGTTAGTTTAGCTTTTATTAATCTTTTTGATAGCTCAGCTATTATTTCCCTATGTTCTTCGACAGTTTTAGAAAAAATACAAATATCAACAAAAAATGCTACTACACCTTTCATACCTGCAATTAGTGACATGATTACAGCGAGAAAAACTGATGCACTTGTTTTAAGTCCAAACGGGCTGCAGTGGAAATGAAAAGAGCCCAAATTACAATGAAAGGCTGTTTCGTGTCTGTCTTCTTTTGTATAAGAATTTGATGGTAACCGGAAGCTAAATCGAATAACGAAAAAATTTTGCGCACCTAAATTGTCTAAAATATCAGTTATATTGGGTACACGGTGATTATAATCAGGTATAATTGCATTAAGCTTTCTGAAATCAACCACCATTCTATAACGTTTATTGCCTTTTGAATTGTGCTTTTTATCGAGGCAAAATACCGGTGCTGAGTAAGAGCTGATCGAGGGCTCGATTATATCGTTCTCTAGCAATTCTTGTACTTGCCTATTGATTTCCTCATTTAGCACAGGAGGGTGACGGAATTGTTTAATACGAATGGATACTTATCTCCTGTTAGATAAAATCTATCCGCATATTGGTCTATGAGCCGCTCTACCGAAACTCTTTGTTTGCCGGACAGATGGTCGAGGCGCAAAAGCGCTTCACCTTGTGTGCTCTTTTACCGTTACCCTTTGCATCCTTATCAGAAATCGGTATTATCTTACTTTTCATAATTTAATTTGCATTTTTTATGATTTTCGTTCATTTTATGTGACTTTTAGCTGCATTAATTGTATTGCTTAAAAGGAGAACTGAATAATCGCAGCTGTTATTTTTAGACTTTGCGTGTACTTTGTACTTAACTAGTTTTTTCAGATGCATAATTAATTTGTGGATTTTATTAACTTTCTCATATTTTGGCATATCTAGTATTACCAGTATATGCTTACAAATGATTTGAACATTCTTAAATTGTTCAGGTAAGAATTTATTTATTTGTTGACTTTCATTAATAACTTTCAATAAATAATACCATTTTTCTAAAATTTCATTTTCAAGTTCGCTCTTATCGCAATTTTTAATTTCATCATATGCAAGTTCACTTCCTTCCAAAAATACGTTGTCATTAGTTTCTGAATTCGATTTTTTATTTGGTTCTAACAGCGATGTTGTATCAGCTTTTTGAAGCGATTTTTCATTTACTTCTAAAAGCAATGTTTTTGTTTTTCTAAAACAAAAGCTAAAAATATTATTTTTTGCTTTTTTATTTTCTGATTTCGGAATTCAAATTTTGATAGTTTTTTGCGGTAGTTTACTAGAAATGGGCGGATCCTGCTTCTGCCACGATTTCGTTTTTCGAATATCGGAGTTCGATTGATTTTCTAATTTTGAATTATTCTGATTTCGATTTTTTGCTCTTAATTTACTATTTTCGAATTTCGGATCCCGATTTTCGGGGTTTTGAATTTCGGTATTATAATTAAAAGTTTTCGTTTTTCGGATATCGGCTTTCGGATTTCGTATTGGAAGTGATTTTCGTATGTGATTTTTGGCTTTGCGAATTTCGACGTTAAAAGCTTGAATTTGGCAAAAGTTCTGCTTTTGACTGTTCTACGTTTCCGGTAAAAATAACGGTTAAAAACTTATGTAAGTTTTTATTTTTAATTGATGGTAATTTTACTGCCGAGCAGACCGTCTTCCTCAATAGGAAAATCATTTAGTACTAAGGGAAAATAAAATGTTAAATCATGAAATTGCATTGGAATTTTGCCATAAACGTTTATGCTACTTTTTGTTATATCGGTTAGTTCTAAAATTTCGTTAGCATCGAGTCGAACATTACGCGGCTTTTTTGGAATTTTCAAAAGTGCTGGCCCAGCGCCGATGTCCAGCATTAGTGACAACGGTTGTGGGCAGCAATTTGTTTTTAGCATAATAGTTGGTGAACAATTATGAATGACTAATAAAACAATCTTTTTTATTAATTGTAATGCTGATTGTTTCTCGTATAATTTTGACGCTAGGGTTGTGGGATTTTCCTGGTTGGTTTGTTATCTGGGTAACCGTCTTCGTTCCCCTGATGCATTTCTCGCATTTTGTTATTATATGCAAGCTTTCTACATTCGCTCTTCTAATGACCGAACTTTTTGCAGTAATTACATGCTTTAGTGGCGCCATTTTGGGCTTGGTTTGGCTGATGTACATTGCCAGCGGGAACAAAGTTGAAGTATTGATTTTTATTTTCGGGTGTTTTGCAGGGTTGCGTAACACGTTGCGGCCACCTCTGTGAGTTAGTCGGTATTGATTTTTCACGATCGGGCGTGGCCCAGGTGCTTTTTCGGGGACTGACCGGCGCACAGTGGGCTAAATTGACTTTTTCTTTTTCAAAATCGTACAACTTCAGATAGAAAATGCCAATCAAACTGAAATTTTCTGAGCTTCAAGTTTACTGATTATAGAACATAGGAAAACTATAGAGGAAACGTTAGATTTACATCCTAACCTCAAAATGAAGCTCATTTTTCGGAAAAAAAAGGTTTTTGCTGCGACAAAGTCGTGATATATTCTTTTACTGCCTGAAACACTATATCTTGTAGATTTTATACCGCTGAATTCGAATCCACCCTCTAAAATAACCAAAAACCGAACCTAAAAAGTCAAAAAGCCCATTAAACGCTAATTATTACCATTTGTTGTATTGCATGTGATAGAACATGAGATAGGAACGACTAATTCCCCTGAATCTTTTATGATCTTCAAACTTAATGGTCATAGAGCATGGAGAAATTATAGGGGATGCGTCAGACTGACATCCTAACCTCAAAATGAAGCTCATTTTTCGGAAAAAAAAGGTTTTTGCTGCGACAAAGTCGTGATATATTTTTTGACTACCTGAAACACTATATCTTGTAGATTTTTTATCGCGGAATCCGGATTGACCACATAAATTAACTAAAGTAATCAAGCTAAAACTTGGAGGATTCATTCTTTGAACATACTTTTAATAAGGGCTTTTATAAGGATGAATAATAATAATTAAACAAATCTGTACGTTAAGAAGAGCACATGTGTTTTGTATTATTGACGATAAATAATTGCACAAACAGAGCGAATATACAGGGCTATTCACTTGTACTGGCCAATTCACTGGCATAGCTCTTTTTTTAACTAATATTCTTGATCATATTCAGCGAAGTCGTCGTCATCAACAACATATTCATTATCTGCCATATCCTCGTTTTGTCTGCAAAGTAATTGATATTTATTTCCCAAATCATCAAAATGTACTACGCATCGTATTTGTATCGATGTTCAGTTTGTGTTGTGTGTTCATTTGTAGTTCCATTCCATGATTAACTGAATAAAATAAAACATAAATAAAGTCGTCATTACTTTGTATGAATTATAAAAGTTGAATATGTTCCATTCACAGTAAATGGATTTAAGAGTTATGAAGTTACTACGAATAGTTTTGAAAATTATTTTAGTAATGCAGTAAGACTTTCTACAAATATCCTACCCGTTTTCTATAAATCAGTTTATATCTACATTTATTACTTTTGACGTATTCTCCAGAGTTTTTGTCCGTTTGTTCAATAGAGAAATTTTAGGATCTGCCATGAAAATTGCTCTATTGTAAACATCAAGAATCCTGTTTAATCTACTGTTCTGCCTAGCATGCTTCGTCATATTCAATCGATACAACTTGTGCCAAGATTCGTTTTTATCTTCAGCGAAATACATCGTTGGCATCGAAAATACCCTTGCAGTCTGAATTAGAAATGCGGTTGAATTCCATCTTAATGTCTTTTAATAAAATACTTATAAAAAAAAATTTTAAAAAGAGAATGACTGTAGGGGACAAAAATAAGATATTTAGTCGCATACTGTAATACAAATATTCTCTGGTTTGATATGAAAATACAGATAAGAAATATCTTTTTAGCCCCCAAAAATTTATTGCGAAACTTTGGAACAAGAATTGATTTTTCTTTCAGGAATATAAAATTTCATTTATTAATCATTATTTAGAGGCTGAAGAAAATGTTTCTAAGTATAAATTTTAAAGTAGAAAAACGCAGTTTCAATCTACGCTAATACTTGTTGGAAATGGATACTTCTGCACAAAGTTACAAGCATTCAAAAATATCTTTGATTGAAAACTTGATTTTTATAAGAAAGTTTTGGATGCCATTTTTGCGTGTTAACAAATTGTCGAGTTAGTTGTTTAGCATGTAGAACCAGGAAAAATGTTTTCTTAGTTAATGTCCCAATCTTTAATTTATCTCGTTTTCGGTCACCCTTGTTTAATTTTTTTTAAGGATTCCTAATATTGTTTCTTATCTGTTAATCGATATATAGGTAACCTATGGCACGTAGGGTTCATCCTTACTTGTGGATAAAGTTCATAATGCAAACAATATGTTTGCCAACAAAATTCTTCCAATTTATCAATTTTAATTTTTTGATACATTTGAATGCAGCTAGCACTGTAGCTATATTTGTCACCAACCTAGGATCCATTTCAAGCGCTTCAGCAAAGACCGAAGGGTATTCAAAACATCGTCTTGCAACATTGCCAGTATTCGATGTTCCGTGACCTTGTAATACTTGATCAACTCTGATCCCGATACGTTCATAAATTCGATTTTGTATGTCCTTCTTCCATTCTTCATACTCCGCTATAAATTATGAGAGTTGTATAAAGTTAAATTTCCTTAAACTCATTATCTCTAAACGCATAAATCCATCATATCGCAAACTATCAAACCCTTAAATCCAAAAACCATAAAACCGATAGAATCTGAAACTGAAATTCTTAGAACGATTAACTCTCAGAGAGAAAGTGAGAGAGCAAATCAGCGAGACTGCGAGAGGACAAGACTGCGAGATAGCAAGACGGCAATTCAGCAATATTACGAGACAGCAAAAGAGTGAGGACGCGAGAGAACGAGAGAGCGAGATGACAAAAGAGCGTGGAAGTAAGACAGCGAGAGATAGCGACAAAGTGAGACAGCAAAGGAACAAGATAGTGACAGAGCAAGAACGCGAAAGAGCAAGGAGGCGAGAAACCAAGGATGTCAAAGAACGATAAAGCAACACAGCAAGAGAACAAGATAGCGAAAAAGTGAGAGGGCAAGGAGGCGAGAGAGCGAGTAAGCGAGTGAGCGGGATAGCGAGTAAGCAAGACTGCGAGAGAGTGAGACAGCGAAGAAGAAAGAATGAGAGTGCGAGAAGACGAGGAAGTGAGTGAGAGAGGGAGAGAGTTGTACATAAATTTAAGGTACTTAACTTTGATACTATAAAATTCCTGAATTAAGTACTATCAAATTCCTAATGATAATTTTATAACTCATAGTGAAGCAGTACATTTGTTTAAATGAAATTGTTATGAGCATTATACCTTTCTTATCTTGGCGTACATCCCGCGATTCAAAATCTCTTTTATAAGATAGATAAAGTAGATGTTCAAAGCATTTTATCGTACAGTGCAACAATCCTAAACCATATTTCAAGAAAGACTCATTTTTGTTTGAAATCATCGTTCAGGTTACCAAACTGATGAGCGGTCGGGAAACACATGGGACACCTACAAGTTGCATTATTACCAACTATGATATTGACACATTTTCCATCGAATAACGTTTGTGAGACATTGTACGTAATTCTAACGCTTTTCTTATTTGGCATCGTGAAGCTGAATGGCTCCAGACTCTTTATTTCATTGTTTAAGCGGTTGAACTCACGTAGCGTTGCAACCTCATCCTCTTTTTCAAATGATATCCTCACAGGGCGACAAAATCGTACACTTTGTGGTGTAGGATTGACCCACAGATTTTCATCAGATTTTTTTGATCGTACTAGTATTATAATCATACTGGTGACAAACAGGAATTGCTGAGAATTTGTATTTTGATTTTGATGTTATCATATTTTTGGTGAGGATTCGTGTGACCAGAAGAACTGTCAAAGCTTACAGTTAATACTACATCTAAACTTCTCAAAACTGATTTTTCTCAATTAAATGCAATTTCTTCACATAAACGCTTAGCAGTCTTATTCAGCAGTGATTGCAAGGATATGGTAACCTCCGTCTCAGTAGTAATAAGATATTTTTCTGGCTTACACTTCTCCATCTCTTGAGTAATAAAATAATAGGAACAATAAATCGGACAATTTCTTTTCTGTGTATCATTTACTAATGCGATGTAATTTTCTTTATTATAATTGTAATCTAAATAAAATGCCAAGGCAAATTCATGAGAGTGCACAGACAATTTGTTCTTTTGATTTTTGTTCTTTTGATTCTCGACAATTCCATCGCATAGAGTTGTACTTTGAATTAATTGGAAACCTAGTTCTATTGCCTTTGTATCAGCAGTACAAAATCTACAAGATATAGTGTTTGAGGAAGTAAAAAAATATATCACGACGTTGTCGCAGCAAAAACCGTATTTTTCGAAAAATGAACTTCATTTTGAGGTTAGGATGTCAATCTGGCGCTTCCCCTATAATTTTCCCATGTTCTATGACCATTAAGTTTGAAGATCAAACAAGATTCAGGGAAATTAGTCGTTCCTATCTCATGTTCTATCACTTGGAATACAAGAAATGGTAATAATTAGCGTTTAATAGACTTTTTGACCTTTTAGGTTAGGTTTTTGGTTAATTGAGGTGATGGATTCGAATTCAGTTGTTAAGAATCTGCAAGATATAGTGTTGGAGGCATTAAATAAAAAAATATGACGACTTTGTCGAAGCAAAAACTGTATTTTTCCGAAAAATGAGCACCTTTGTACTTCATTTTGAGGTTAGGATGTCAATCTAACGCTTCCTCTATAGTTTTCCTATGTTCTATAATCAGTAAACTTGAAACTCAAAAAATTTCAGTTTGATTCGTGTTTTCTATCTGAAGTTGTACGATTTTGAAAAAGAAAAAGTCGATTTAGCCTACTGTGCGGCGCCTTCGGAGCGTCGGCGCCATTGGTACGGCACCAGCAATTAGGTGCTGTGTGACCCGATTTATGGCATATTTGACACGTTTCTGTCATTTTGCTATCGACTAAGTTAATTTGTGCAGATTCTTTTTCGTTAATGTTTGTTTATGTAGGAAGCTGAGGTATTCTCATTTGTTCGTCTGTATTCTGGCATGTATAATTGCCCTCTATGTCGATTGCTTGGTCAATCACGGCGTCTATAGACTCGGGTTTGCCCATTCACCCTTTTATAACCCATTACAAACCGCGAATGAAATATGTTACACTATCTTTTTCTAATTCGGATTTAAGATCTGGTCTGTGCCTTTTTTTCACGCAACACGGCCTCGTATGCTTCTTGTGCGGCAGATTTTATTCTATTTGAAAATGGAATGACGTTTTTGTCGTATTTTTGTTTCATTATAGCTAATTCGCCCAGTAATTCGTGAAAACGTTTTGCGGACCCGTATGTGCGATCAAAATACATTATAATTTTCTTCATATTAAGAAAAATTCTTTGCTGTGCACTTTTTAATGACTGTCCGGACAAGCGCATTTTTATTAATCTCGCTAAATATGGCTTATTACATGGCGATATCATGCTTCGCGCTTCTCTATATCCATCCAAAAAAATTCTAAATGGGATGTTGTACCCATTACATTTTGTAATCATTTCAACTGCATCTTTAATTGATAAATTGCGAACCGGAGTGAGAGTGTTGTTTTGAAAAGATTGTAAAGTGTTGTAAGGTTGTCTATGATAATTATTTGCTAGGTTTGTATGATAATGTGTGCTGCATATATTCGAAGTAGCAAAAAGTGGAGATGTTTTTGTAGTGTTGTCATTATTTTGTAGTGGAAATTTAGGATCCGTTTTGGGTGGGTTTGTTGTATTTGTTGAGTTAATAATAGATTCATGTTACTTCCGTCATTTCGGCATTTTTGTTTAAAAGTGTGTGTATTTTGCGCTCAAATTTCTTAATTGACTTACTATCTATAATAGTTTCTATAATTTCTTTGCAACTAATATTGTTGTGAATTAACTCTAGAAGTATGTCTATTATTAATTCTTCCTGATACGCGTCGTGCACTTCTGATATATCAATGTTATTTTGTAAAAATTCGCAAATTTTATTTACGTCATCCACTCGTTCTAGAATCTGTTCGCTTGCGATTTGTAAAAATGCTAATAATTCTCCTACATTTGTTTCCCGATTGCCCACTGCAAAATTTGGGTCGGTTACCGTTAGATATTTATTTATTATGTCGGTGGCCTCTTCATTTCTTAATTTCTTTTTTGATTCTACGTTGGCAATGTTTGAATTTCGAAAAGAAATTTGCTATCCGCGCTAATTGCTATTAAAATATCCCGGAGAGTGAGCCCCCAATTGTTACGTCGCGCGTAAGCAATGAATGGCGCGAAATTAGCAAAAGCAGGATAGAGAAAATGACATTTAATATGATAGTGGTAAAAATAGGAAGTATAAGTTTACGATAGGATCAGAAAGAATAACGAAATATTTAGGGACTTACGTTGTGTGTGTTTGTGTAGGCCTTGATTCCTTGTGGACGGCTGAGCTGCGCTGCGCTGCATGCTCGAGATGGTGGCGGGAGATATGAATAGGAGTGCAGGTGCAGCGAATAAATAAGCACGAGCAAATAAGTTTAAGAGCAAGTTTATTGTATAAGAAGTACAAAGTTAAGTAGAAGGGCGTATCCCTTCTACAAGTGGGAAGTTAAATAACAAACTGGTGCTTACGTGCTTACGACTCAAAGTTCGAATGCAGAAGGCTCTATGCTGAAGGCAAAAGTGTGAGGGCAAATGGCCAGGAGCCATGGGGGGCTTTTATAACCACGCGGGGGTTGCATGTTTATCCTAAACTTGGAATTAATTATATTGGGGTGGATGAAAATGTCATCGTGGAGTATGAGGTAAATAAGATAGGATACTCGTTATATAGCGTAGGTCGATAAGTTGGATTCAGTATGGTAAGATACATATAGCTTGACGACTAGAAGGTGTATGCTAGGCGATGATCTAGACGTAACAATACTTTGGTATTTTCTCTACTCACAGATATTAAAAAAATATATAAATATCAAAAAACCATCAAACTATAATTTATAGTAAAACAGAAATCGTTTTGGTCAATTACTGTGGGCTACAAAATGTCATGATTCAGTTATTGTGCTTCATTTACTGTGCCCCACTTTCGAATATTCTGCACCGTTAAGGTACTGAACTGAATATTATTGTTGAGATACGTTTATCCCGAGTATAAATTATATTTTATGCATTTAAAATTACATTAAATATATAAATTTAATGTTTAATCTGCATTATGAAGTTGTTTTAGATGATTATCGTTCATTCTATTGTTTGTTTACTTGGCGACACAGTGATTGACGCAGGCGAAGAAGCCTTATGTGTAACTTACTGGATGACAGAGAATTAAAGAATTATTTTCTGAATTTAAAAAATTTCATCATGAAATAATATTTATTTCAGTAGGTAGATTAGTACTTTTACTGTATTTAAACGTATGTATTTATTATTTAATAGTTCTACATTTTACTATGCGTGAAAATAAACCTAATGCAAAACAATCGGTCAGCCCACAGTAAGCGGCATATTTACCCTGATAAGATTGTTTTAGTAATTATCCATTAATATTATTAGAATGATGTGTACCTTACATATAGATAAATCGAGTATGCTTATCATAAAAACTGAAATGAGCTAGTTGGTGAGAGTCCTGCTTCTCAATCGGAAGGCCAAGGGTTTAATTTCCTTCGTCGATTACATTCGAGGTCGTTTTTCTATTATAGGTACGTACTGTATTAACCCTTTCAGTCACAGAAGCCGATATATCGGCTCCCTATTGTTTTTAGTCACAAAATTTGATTTCTATTGTTATCGCAGTACAAATATACGTTTTCTATGTATTTTTGATCGTAGAATACGAATCTGATATCAATAATTTTATAAATATAAAAACAACCCTTCAAATGGGGTGAAAACCACCCTTTTAGTCATGAAATTGAATTCGTTTGGTTATGAAAGTAAAAAAAACCCCTCCTCATTAGAACACGGGCTTGGGACCGTCTGTGGCAGAGTTATGTTTTTTTCTTTTTTTTTTTGTTTTTCTTTTTTTCTTTTTTTCTTTTTTTTTTCTTTTTCTCTTTTTTTCTTTTTTTCTTTTTTATTTTTTTTTTCGTTTTTTTTTCTTTTTTTTTTTATAATTTTTTTTTTATTTTCTAAATCTTTTTCAGGTAGATATTTATTCATTTTCTTTTATCTTATATACATTTACGTTTTGTGATATATTTCATAACAATTTTGTTTTTCTTTTATGCATAATGGAACATTGCAAGTTGTGCACATGTAGGAAGTTCTAACTCGATTTGTTTTAGAACTACAACAAGTGCAATTTCTTTGTATTTTGAGTTTAGTTGGAATGTGCGGGGCTTGAGAAAATCTTATTTCATTTGAAATTTGAGGCTTACGCTTACTAGGAGTAAATTGTTTTGTCTTGGTACCTCTTTTTTTAGGTGATGCAAACCCAATAAGCTCAGTTACCAGCTTTAGTCGAAAATCTATCAAATTCATTTTAGTAGTAGGGGTATTTTGCTTGTAAATGATGAAAGAATTTACAACGGTTACATCGATAAAATGCCAGAATATTCGAAGCCACCACTTTTTACTTTTTCTACTAATCTCGTATGTAGATTTCAACTGATCTGCTTTGTCAACACAGTTCATATAATTATTATAGTCTCGAGTGGCTTGTGGACAATTGATTTGAATGCTAGTACCATCTTTTTGTCGTCTACTTACAGTAGTTTTGATTGAAGGATCGTGAAAATTAGATAAAAACTGGACAGGTTTGTTATCATTCCATTTTATCCAACTGATACCCTTGTATGAAGTCCGAGATTCATAATCTCCCCTTTTCATTGTTTTATCGTTTATTTGTTTTTTTGGCAAACCTTTCCGATTTTTTCGTACTGTTCCACAGGCTAATATATTTTTACTTTTGAGTTCAATCATCAAATTAACACTAGTAAAGTAATTATCGAAATAAACTTGATAATTTTTTGAAATAATTTGATGGGTTAAATCGATTACAACTCTTTCGCCCAATTGTTTTTCAACCAAGTTAGCAGTTTTTCCAGTATATACCTGAAACTCACATACAAAACCATGTTCATCTGCTCTAACCCAAATTTTAAAACCTCTTTTTATAGGTTTCTGTGGATTGTACTGTTTTAGAGTACTTCTACCTTTGAATTTGACCATACTTTCATCAACAGCTTGTTTTTCAGATGGTTTGTAGAATTTTATAAAATTTTCTGAAAGCATATCAAGTAAGGGTCTTAGTTTATATAGCTTATCATAATTGGGTTCACCTTTTTGTGGCATTGATAAGTTATCATTCAAATGTATATGAGACAGGATAGCAAAAAACCTATTGAGAGGCATAACAGGGCTTATATAAGAGTTGTGTAATTGAGAATTAGATGACCAATAGCACCGAATGGCGGGTAACCTACTTATTCCCATCATGATATTCATGCCAATAAATTTCAATATTTCTGCTTTATTTACTTCTTCAAATGGCTTGTCTGATTGCTGCCCGTAAAGATTAGTCTGTTCGACAATTCTTTCGATCAAAACTTCTGAAAATAAGCAAAGGAAAATTTGTGAAGGTGAACGAATATCTGAAGGAACCATTGGACCGCAATCTTCGGAAAAAATTATTTCGTCGAATTTTCTTCTTTTATTATCCCAAATACCATCTAAAGCAGCTAATCTGTCACTCAACGGAGTATCACTATCACTTTCATATTCAATCACGTTAGAATTTTCACTATATGAAGTATTTTCTAACGAGGCTACTGCTTCATCAATTTGATTTTTGTCAATATCCGAATCATCATCACATTCAGAATCATATTCTGGATCATCATATTCATCTTCACTTTCATTATCACTGGTGATTTCAGCATATTCCATGATAAAAATTTTTTAGAATAAACCAAAACAAATTTCACAATGTTGTGAGATTACTGATAATTTAGAACGAATAATGATATTGAAATTTTTGATAGGAAAAATATAGAAATTTTATGTAACTACCTAATAAACTTAGATTTGATCCTTTGAAGTTCTTGCAAACAATTTTTTTTATTATTATTAATATTCTTTTTTCAAAATATAGTTTGGATTGAAATCATTCACTCGAGGGGATTGTAACAAGGGGTGTTTTAGAAAATTTATATGGCTTTCAGAGATTTTCAATATATTTTTTGAGCTCTAAATTCTATTTATATATTCTTAGGTCCTATCGAGTGCTTTGACGTTGAGTATTCACATTTTCGTAGTAATCCAATTAGAATTTTAGAGATCGTTTTTACGATTACTGAATTTTTTTCCATTGGATTCAAATTTAGCGTTGAAAAATGTATCAGAAACTAATATTAGCAGTAACATAACAAAACAAACAGGGTTTCGTGACTGCAATGTTACTTTTTATTCCATTTTACGAGTTTTTTTATGTTTTCAAATTTGTGACATTGGATTTGCATCCGCGTTAAAATTTACATCGGAAACATATATTTTCTTCTATAGTGAAACGAATTGAATTGTACGTATAAAAGGGTGGTTTTCACCCTGTTTGAGGGATTTTTTGTATATTTATAAAACTTTCTGAAATCAGATTTGGATTCTGCATTCAAAAATACATTGTGAACATATAGTCTTCAAAGAATATATAGTCTTCAAAAGAATTAAATTGTATGACTAAAAGGGTAGTTTTTACCCCATTTGAGGGGTTGTTTTTATATTTATAAAATTTTTGACGTTACATTCGTATTCTGCATTCAAAAATAAATTGGAAACATATATTGCACTTCCATAACAAACGGATTGAATTTTATGACTATAAGGGTGGTTTTCACCCCATTTGAGGGGTTGTTTTTATATTTATTCAATTTTTGATATCAGATTCGTATTCTACGATCAAAAATACATTGGAAACATATATTGCACTTCCATAACAAACGGATTGAATTTTATGACTATAAGGGTGGTTTTCACCCCATTTGAGGGGTTGTTTTTATATGTATAAAATTATTGATATCAGATTTGGATTCTGCATTCAAAAATGCATTGTGGACATATATTGCACTTCCATTACCAAACAAATTGCATTTTTTAACTAAAAGGGTGGTTTTCACCCCATTTGAGGGGTTGTTTTTATATTTATTCAATTTTTGACACTTGATTTGGATTCTTCGTTCAAAAATACATTGGAAACATATATTTGCACTTCCATAACCAAATGAATTGAATTGCGTGACTGAAAGGGTTAAAGCAGTGCGTGCATGAAAATACTATTGCGCGGACTAGTATTCACTATAATACGTACTATATTTTATTTCTTATAGAGATAATAATAAAATCTAATAAATAGTGAAAAAAATTGATTATAACTCATAAAGACCGATAATTACTGATAAAAAACGATAAATAGTCATTAAAATGATAACAACTGATAAATTTTCTGAATTCTGACAGTTTTTATTACTTATTATAAGTTTTATATCACTTTTTATCGCTTTTCATTACTAGTTATCAGTTATTATCGGGATTTATCTGCTTTTTTAATAGTTTTTATCTAAAATAATTTCATCAAAGAGTCATCAAAGAAACTGAATGTTGTTAAATATTCATTTACATTAATAAAAGAGAAAAATGTTACGTACTCTATAATGTAGGCAATTGGTTCATCTTCTAGAAGCCTTGCATTAATTTCAATAATGATATTTTCATTATTTATTATTATAGTATTACTCTCTATTATTTCTAGCGGTATCTCATTTACAATATTATTAATATCTTTACTTTTTTGTAAGGTATTCTCTGTACAACCTGTAAAAATATTATATTATAATAATATCAGTGTTAATTTGGTACAAACAAATATTAATAAAATAATTCAGATTGTTAAATTTAATGTCGAATAGGAATAATTAGAGGCGAGGAGGCGGTCCAATGAAACACTGAGTAAACTTTAACGACACTTTATTTAATTACGAAAGAAGAAGACTCACAGGTACCCAAATTTCACAAGTAAATGTTCTAACGTTGTTGCGCGGCAAGCCCTGAACGAGGACAACCTTGAGAAGAACACTGGCGTAGCGCGTCCGATCGCCGCTCCAAGAATGCCACTCCGATGGACGCCGCTGGTTCGGGACACGAAGCTGAATCTCCTCGAGCTGCTGGTGAGAGGCGGGGCTCCGGCTGTGTCGCTGGTTGAAGTCGGAATAAACCGCGGCGAGCGGCTAGTAGGCTGCCAAGCCGGGAAGCGCCCCGAGAGCGGCGCGCCGAGCGCCATCCGACGGCCAACCTCCCAGGCTCAGCACTCGACGTATTGAGAAAGAGGAAAATTGCACAAAGCCGCCCGCTTCGTTCCTGGAACGATGAAAATTGAAGTCGCCGCCCGCCGTGGTTCACCGTCTCAGCCGATCCAGGTCGGGCGTTCAGCTCGCACTTGTGGCTGAAGATGTCACGGGGAGGCGCAAGAGCCTGGTCACGGGCCGGGTATAGTCGCTGTCTGCAGTTTTTACCTGCACGACTCGAATGAAGCCATCTTGGCCTGGGTAGACGCGGATAACGCGGCCGAGAGGCCATCGTCCATTAGGTTTGAGGAGAGCTGGGTCCGTAATCAGAACCAGGTCTCCCACTGTGAGGTTGTCTCGAGGTCGTATCCACTTGCTTCTCTGCTGCAAAGTGTTGAGATATTCACGGCTCCATCTGTGCCAGAAGTGGTCGCGCATTCCTCTGACCAGTGCCCAATGGGTCAGGTGGTCGAGGTTGGTTTCGGCTGAGCTGGTCCGCGGATGCGAGACAAGAGGGCCACCAACAAGAAAGTGGGCTGGTGTCAGAGCATCTAGATCATCGGCATCACCAGAGAGTGGGGCCAAGGGTCGGCAGTTGAGGACCATTTCGATCTCCACCAACAAGGTAGATAATTCCTCGTATGTGAGTCGTCGCGTACCGCCAATTCGGCGCAGATGATTTTTCATTGACTTGACGCTAGCTTCCCACAGGCCCCCGAAATGAGGAGCCGAGGGCGGGATGAATCGCCAATCTATCCCTTCCGTCGCCAAGGTGCCAGTGCTCCCATCCAATATCGTAGGATGTTTGTCCTCGTACGGCAAAAGAGGGTGTCTTAGTCTGCCTCCGACACGCAAAATCCCGGCGTCGTCAAGGAAGGGATCGAGCCTCCGGAGGGCGCTTCTTGTGGAGACTGGCCTATCTCGACGGAGCTCCTCAATCTCCAGAGCGTAGACCCGCTGTTGACTGAGCCGGACGCAAAAGAGAAAGGCATCTTGGAGTTCGTCAGCCCTCACTGGTGTAAGTGGTGCTGGCATGTCCCTCATTTCTGTCCTGGATCGAAGGAGGCGTCGACATCGGCTGACGGTTCTGAGCAGCCTCGAGAGGGAAGAGAACTGCTCGATGAATGAGAGCTCCGCTGTCTGGGTAAGGAGACAATTCAATGTTCGTGAGGGGGCCTCAGGTGGGCATTCCGAATCAGCGGGATTTTTCGAAGAATGTTGAGGTCAGGCGGATGGCGGTTCCGTCAACCAGGATGGGCCCACCCACCAGAGCTGATTTCGACAAAGCTGAGCTGGTTTCGTGCCCCTGGTTGCTATGTCGGCTGGATTATGGCTGGACGGTACATAGTTCCAGACTCCTTGGAGGAACGTCTCCTGGATATGACTGATGTAGTTATCCACAAGGTCATTTCCGACAGGTTCGGTGGAGTGCAGCCAGTGCAGGACCACTCGTGAATCGCTCCAAATGCAGCAATTGGACAGAGAGGCGTCTAAACTTTGGGCCACCGAGGTTAGCAATCGAGCGGCCAGCGATGCTGCCCGGAGTTTCAACCGAGGAATTGTCATCCGGTGAGTCGGCTGCTTGGGGGGCGTTAAGCCTTTGATGGGTGTTAGCTTCGTTTTGGCCGAGACGATGGTGACACTGGCTGAGCCTTCAGATAGTTGGACCCTTGTGTAGACGACAGCTGCCATTGCCCGACGGCTCGCGTCAGCAAAGGCATGAAGTTGGACGCTGCGGGCCGGAGTCCAGCGAAACCATCTTGGTAGAGTCAAGGCGGTGATGTCGTTCAAGCTTGTGCGAAAGCTGCGCCAGTTGCGATCCATCGAGGCAGGTAGGCTCTCATCCCAGTCTAACTTTGCTTGCCAGAGATCTTGCAGAAGCATCTTTGCAACAATCACGACGGGAGCTAGCCAACCCGCGGGGTCGAACAGCCGAGCGAGTTCGGTGAGAACGATGCGCTTCGTGAGTTGAGGTACGTCATCGATAGAAGGTGGAGCAAACCGGAAGCAGTCGGAGTTCGGGTCCCAGGCGATACCCAATTCATTGACGGGGCCTTCTGTGGCCAGTTGTAACCAGCTGGGGCGCAGTCGACCTTCCACGGATATATCTTCCAGTAGGCTGGGTGTATTTGACACCCATTTCTTCAGTTCGAAGCCGCCTGCCTTGTGTGCCTGCATGTGCGGCAGCGAAAAGAGTTGACTCTAGCAGCTGTAAGAGTTCGATTTTGACGAGCCCCTGAGAATGAGGGAGCGATCCTCTTTGCGAGGCTTGTCGCGGCTTTTGCCTGTCGACCAGTTTCCAGCAGTTTCAATGTGCGACATCGGCGTTGGAGGAAGGTCGTCAGCATGGCAAAGCTAGGTGTAGGTCTCTGCTCACCTTCCGCGACCCAGTCGAGGTTCTCCAGCTCCTCCTCCCAGTCCCGTCTAGTGGCTGGGTCTAGAGCGTCCGAAGCAAATGAAATGAACCAGTCGTCCCAGCTAGTCACCGGTCGGCCAAGAGTCTGCAACTGGTCTCGATGTCGTCCTAATTCGTCGATCAGAGTCTGCAGGCCTTCCGAGGATTCCTCTTTCAATGATCGAAGATGCTTCAAGGCGTTTAGGTGGTCTTGGACCAACAGGTGATGGTGATCATAACGGGATTCCAAAATTGACCAGGCGATGGCGTAATTTGGTCCAGTCACTTGTACATTATCTAGTGAAGGAGAGAGAGAGCGATAGAGACGCGCCGAACACAGCATGGCGGCGATGCATCGCGAGGACGCGCGCCCCTCGGCCCAGCCCGCGCACGAGAGAGAGTGAGAGAGACGCGCTGAACACAGAATGGCAGCGATGCATCGCGAGGACGCGCGCCCCGCGCCCCAGCCCGCGCACGAGAGAGAGCCATAGAGAACGCGTCGAATGCGACATGGCTGCAGCGCGAGCCGGACGGCAACACGAGCCCTGAATGGGATCGCGCGCGAGAGAGCGAGAGAGAGAGAGAGAGAGGGGGGAGACGCGCCGAATGCAGCATGACAGCGATACGCTGTGAGGACGAGCGCCCCGCGCTCCAGCTCGCGCGCGCGAGTGCCGTAGAGAACGCGTCGAATTGAACAGCAAGAGAGAGAGAGAGAGAGCGAGAGAGACGCGCCGAACACAGCATGGCGGCGATGCATCGCGAGGACGCGCGCCCCGCGGCCCAGCCCGCGCACGAGAGACAGTGAGAGAGACGCGCCGAACACAGAATGGCAGCGATGCATCGCCAGGACACGCGCCTCGTTAAATTTAATGTCGAATAGGAATAATTAGAGGAGAGGAGGCGGTCCAATGAAACACTGGGTAAACTTTAACGACACTTTATTTAATTACGAAAGAAGAAGACTCACAGGTACCCAAATTTCACAAGTAAATGTTCTAACGTTGTTGCGCGGCAAGCCCTGAACGAGGACAACCTTGAGAAGAACACTGGCGTAGCGCGTCCGATCGCCGCTCCAAGAATGCCACTCCGATGGACGCCGCTGGTTCGGGACACAAAACTGAATCTCATCGAGCTGCTGGTGAGAGCGGCGGGGCTCCGGCTGTGTCGCTGGTTGAAGTCGGAATTAACCGCGGCGAGCGGCTAGTCGGCTGCCAAGCCGGGAAGCGCCCCGAGAGCGGCGCGCCGAACGCCATCCGACGGCCAACCTCCCAGGCTCAGCACTCGACGTATTGAGAAAGAGGAAAATTGCACACAGATATTTTTATTAATCGGAAAAGACACTGTTGAAACCTATACATTGTTTCTCCTATCTGTACCGAAAGTATGCCCACTTTACGTACATGCAGAAAAAATTATTTTTCAGTACAGATAGAACAAAAAATAACGTGTGCACCACAGGCGGAAGGCGATTAATGGTCATGCTGGTTGCAGTATTTGCGTCGGTGGCACTCGACATCCCTCGGCTAGGCCTGTATTGCGAACTTGGGGTCATCGTCTACTTTCCGCCCTTGGCACATAATATACTACTTTATTTTCAGTTCATAAAACTTTTCTTTTAACACAAGCATGATTTTCGCTTTTTTATACATGTAACCTCTTTACAGCCAAAGTAGCCGTTTTCCAACTGGCGGGCAAAATAGTAGTAAGCGGGCAAAATAATTATCTTTTAAGGGGTTAAACCTAGTTAAATTCTGTAAAAGTTATTGTCCATTTTATAGACGGCAAAAATATTTTGACACAATCTATGTTGATACAAGTTTTTATATCTTGTATATTATATGTGACTTTGAGATGAATTAGATCTCTGTAAGTGGTCTTTAAAGTTCCTTGAAAATTTGCTAATCTACATTTACACGGAAAAAAGTTTTGTATTGCACCGTCATTAGCGCTAGTGGCGATGTGACTTCTGGATTTTGTGCGAGAGCGTCTCGAGTTTTTGGGCGTCTGCTGTCCAAAACTGTCGAGAGATGCTAACTCATACTGTGACTGCCCGGCTTTTTGGGCAGCAGCGGTATAAAATAAGACTGCAGCAGTACAAAACGCATGGGCCCGTAGAGCTCGCTATGTCTTGCGCAGCAGACGTACTAGCTTATAGCGCAGACGCACAAAACTTTTTTCCGTGTACATTCGTATTTTCATAATGTATTTTAATAATTGAAAATAATCTTTTTTTTTTAATATAGCTCCTTAAGTCCGAGAGTACACTTATGAATAATACTTCAAAGCCTCGGTGACCATGAAAAATGTACTGCCTGATTAAAAAACACCTAGTAAGTGGTTAAAAAGGCTTAAATACAATAATGTAATATTATATAATAATTATATATTATACAATAATATTCAAGGGACTATATAAAAACCACTTAGAGGAGTCTAATTCGTGGAAAAATTAAATATAATATACATATTTAAGATATAGAAACTTTCATCAATTTAGATTGTGTCAAAATATTTTTGCCGTCTATAAAATGAAAAATGACTTTTACATAATTTAACCCAGGCTTGACCCCTTAAGGCGAGATCGTACAGAAATCATAGATCCCTACTTTATAACATACAATTTTGGTTATTTATATAAAAAATACTCGTTGTAATAATAAGTAATACCAGAGCGTCATTTATAAGGACTTAACGAATCAATTTGTGAAAGAAAAATTTAATTCATCGGCCATTTTAAAAATAAATAGTGAAACGGTAAATAATTAAGGGGTTACCGATGCCACTCTTTATCGATGATATGGTAAGCACTTAAAACATTAAAACATAAAAATATTAATACATTATTTATACGTACAATCTCATGGAAAATGTATCTAAACCAAAAAAATGTGGCACATATCCTTTATAATTTTTTACCAGGAATGGAATCGTAATATTAGATTTTGGGCTCGATGTAATTTTAATGCCCATTTAAGGCCCAACTTCATTTTTTCGAATGAGAACATATATATTTTATTCTATACTTTAATTTCTCATCCCAAAAATACATACAGATACATACTTAGTTTATTGATCATTTATATCGATCATTAAAATTGCACCTTATTGGTTTGGTCCTATCATAATTGGGTTTATGTCTATCTTAAAGCATGTACTAGATGTATATAAGATACATATGTAACCATATGTATTTTGAGACGAGGAATTGAAATACGCAATAAAAAAGATATGTTCTTATTTGAAAAAAAAAAAGTTGGGTCTAAAATGGGTCTTAAAATTTTATCGAGCCCAAAATCTAATATCATCATTGGATTCCTGGTCGAAAATTATAAACGATATCTGCCACATTATTTTGTTTAGAATTTTTTTCCACAAGATATTTCAACATTTACTCATTTTACCGAACTCAATTTCCACATTCATAACATGTGACATGTAGAGTAAAGATTTTGAAGTTTTACAGTGTTTACTACAAAAGTTTTATGAACTTAAAAGAAAATTTCTTTCTGCAGGTTTAAACGTGACTTGTTCCCTTACGGTAGTTCTTGCGTGAGATAGTACATTTGATAACTTCCTTAATTTCGTATATGTTGATGTACATAAAAATTACAGTTGGCTGGTACAAGATTCCGTGTACTCCTCGTGGTACGCGTGCTTATTAGCTGCGCAGTCGAGTGCAATCGATATTCTTGGTTGATTATTATTTAGTTTAAACAGTCTACTGTACAGCACTGTTTAAATTTTTAGACATTATCAAGCTTATTAAATCTAAATCAAAAATTTTGAAAGATATTATCTTTTATTCTGTCTTTTATTCTGTGAAGTAGTGAACTCCATAACCTACAAACTCGCTGTGCTCCGTTATTTCCAACTTGAAAACTATTACGTACTACGTTGTTTAGATTTATTTACTTAAATAAATAAGCATCCTAGCAGTGTTTGGTGAATTTTCCCTGTCGAGTTACCTCGATTTTTTGAAGAAAATAGTGTCCACTGTAAACAGTGAATACGTGTATGTTCAGTATTAAATTGTTGTTGCGTTGTCCCGTTTAGTTGTTGCTGTTGCTACGTCATGGGTGAACCACCTAAATCCTGCCCTTACTGTAAAAAAAACAGTGACGAAGGGTATATTTTGTACAGGTTGCACTAAGTCGTATCATACATCTTGTGCCGGTAGAGTCGAGATCGACTCCCTGGGGCGGTTCAAATGTTGCTCTAGAAATACCTCAATATCATCTAGTGGTTCTGCATCTAACGCAAGAAAGTTGCAAGCTACGGAGCACAGTGAAAGTTTATCTCACCAACAAGATTCAGGCCACTCGTCTAGATCTTCCACAGCAACATCAAGCGGTCGAAGCTCAATTGTAACTGAGTTCCATAAATTAGCAGAATGGATGAAACAGCAGTTGCGAGTGACCAACGATAATTTAAAGAGGACGAACAGGAATCTTCTTTCTACTAATGATAATTTTCGAGCCCTTCAAAGTGACATTTCTTCTCTAGAAACCCGGATTGATGGGAACATCAATGATATTCTTCACATCAATGGCAAAATTGATGCGCTGTCAAACCAGATGGCAGCTTCAACATCTTCTAGCACACAAAATGTACAAACTGCAAGCTCAGTGTCCGTAGATAATCTTGCAGCAGAGCTTCAAGATCGTCTTGTTCGAGCAAATAATATTATTCTGTACAACCAGCTGATACAGAGCAACCTGATCTTGACAGAGTAATGAATTTGCAGTTTATAACGGTTCGAAGATTCACAAAGCCCACCAAGGTAAATGTTCCACCGCCTATCATAGTTAGATTATCGTCCTGTGACAAGGTTGGAAGAGTTTTGAAAAACTGGCGCCTTCTACCTGGTGCTATTCAAGTTTCAGCGAATCATTCAAGAGCCCAGCGAGATTTATACAAAAGGTTGAATGAAGAGGTTCAACGCCATAATGCCTTACATCCAGATGCAAGAAAAAATGTCCGTTATGTCAATGGTGTTCCGACAATAATGTTTAAAAAAACTAGTTAAGGTTGGTTGTAGGAATATTACAATAAACACTCGCTCTATTAATAATAAGATTTTTGAACTGGAAACCAATTTGCACCATTCTTGTCACCAATCCGATATAATTATATTTACTGAAACCTGACTGGAACCGGAAACTTTATCTACTGAACTTGGTTTTCTAGGTTACACAGTCTACCGAGATGATAGAGATTTGACTCGGTCCAATGCTTCCAGAGGTGGAGGTGTATTAATTGCAGTCAAGAGTACGTTAAATGCCCAAGTGATTCCTACAACATCTACAAGCGAGCAGCTGTTTTTTCGCATCTTCTCACCATCTGTTAAAATTATGGTCGGAGTGATCTACATTCCACCGGCCTCATCTTTTGAAATATACAATGATTATACTCAAACTGTTGAAGAGTTGATGAACACACATGCTGACTGCCAGTTTATATTGATGGGTGATTATAACCTTCCTAATCTCAAATGGAAAGATGATCCTCTTGGCTATATGCAAACAGCTTATCAGGATCCCAATCTGAGGATGTGCGCTGCAGCCATTTGCTCAACCATATTACTCCTCGACCTCACACAACTGTATCCTATTCATCCAGACAAGGATTATACACTGGACCTAATATTTGCCCCTGACGGGTTATTAATTTATTCGTAAGCTGTGGATCAACTCATCTCTACAGACGAACATCATCAACCAGGAATATTTACGCTTAATTCTAATTCTATTTCTAGCACTAAATCGTGTTCAAAGTGAGATTTTATTAAGGCGGACTATGCTGCTATTAATCATGCCCTCGGGGATGTGCACTGGGAGTGTGTCATAAAGTCCAATACTGTTGATGAAGATTTGCAATGTTTTTATAGTATATTAGGAAAGACTATTGAGGATTATATCCCAGTGATATATGCCGCTCCTAGTGCATATCCATGATGGTATGACAGTAACTTAAAATCCATGATCTCTAGTGAGAAAAAAGCACACTATAGGTGGAAAATAACCAAATCTGATTGTGATTTTATCGAATTTAAGCACCTCCGGGCTACTTGCATACGTTTGTCTAGGTCAAGGTATAGGGCGTACATTAAATCAGTTGAATCTAGTTTAAAAAGGAACACACGTTTGTACTGGTCTTATGTAAAATCTCTTAACAAATGTGATAATGTTCCAAATAATGTCTATTTTGACTCAATGCGTGCCAATAATTATAATGAGTCAGCCAACCTATTTGCGCAGTACTTTGGTCAAATTTATAGTAACTCAGTTCCTACAATTAGTATTCTAAGAGATGTACATTCTAGTAATGAGATTTTGACTGATATTGTATTAACTAGTGATATGTTGCACAGTGAGATTATAAAATTAAAAAATAATGCCAATTCTAGCCCAGAAATTATCCCTCCTTTCTTCGTAAAGCGGTGCTGGGGTACCTTGGAGAAACCAATGCTAAGTATTTTTAATCGTTCTTTATCTTCTGGACATTACCCCAATATATGAAAATTTTCATGTCTTGCCCATTTTAAAAAATGGTGATAAGAATAATGTAAAAAACTATCGACCTATTTCTATCATTGGTACTTTGTCAAAATTGATTGATGCAATGGTTTCTAATATTTTAATTGACTGTATGATAGGTAAGATATCTGAGGTCCACCATGGCTTTAAGAAGGGAAAGTCTACGTTAACTAATTTACTTATTTATAATGATTACCTGTCGGAGACTTTCAAGAACTCCTATCAAGTTGATTCTATATATACTGACTTCTCAAAAGCCTTCGACACTGTTAATCACGACCTTTTACTGGATAAAATCTGGAACATAGGTATTAGGGGGTGTGCATTTAATTGGCTTGAATCTTATTTAATAGGTCGCTCTTTTTCGGTCAGATTTAATAATCAAATCTCTCGACCAGTTGCCGTGTCCACTGGGGTTTCCGAAAGGTCCATCTTGCGTCACTTCTATTCTGTATTTATATTAATGACCTTTTAGGCAAGATGAAGTTTGTAAAGATTTTCTTATATGCTGATGACGTCAAAATGTTTTCCGTTGTTCAATCCCAAGACGATTGTGCGTGTATTCAGACTGACCTCGATGAGTGAGCTAAATGGTCGACGGATAATGGTCTTAAATTGAACGTCTCGAAATGCTATTCAATCTCATTTTGTAAGAATCATTGCCCTATGCGCTTTGATTATCTCATCAATGACGAACCTTTGCAGAGAACTTTGTCTGTAAGAGATCTAGGAGTTATATTTGACTCGGGTCTTACGTTTGATGATCACTTAGATTTTATCATCTCTAAGTCTTCCAAAATGATTGGTTTTGTTAAACGCTCGACATCCTCATTTATTAATATTTATTCTATTACACATCTCTATAAAACGTTAGTATTACCCCATGTCACTTATGCTTCTCAAATTTGGTCACCATAGAAACAGATACAATCTTTAACGCTCGAATCGACCCAGCACAAGTTTTTACGTTACATATCTTTTAAAATGCATAGTCCTCTGCACAGGTTTGACCATGACTATGGTGATATAGCTAGGGTCATAAACATTCAAACTGTTGAGTCTTTACATCATTACCATGACTGTGTTCTAGCGTATAAAATCTTAAATAAGTATGTTTTGTCGAAGGAACTAGCTAAACTTTTCAAAGATAGACAATTAAATTATACACTGCGTAACCCTAGAGTGATTCAAGAATGTACTGTGACTTCCAACCAAGGTTTTTACTCAGCAATAAATAGAATAAAAAGAAAATGGAATCTTATATCAGCCAATATAAGAAATGAACAAACAATTAGCACTTTTAAAAGAAGAATTTATTCTCTTGTTACCCGAAATTGATTCATTATCACTAGCAAGGAGACAATCGTTATGTTAGCTTAAGTTCGAATTTAATTTTCAATCGCAGTGGACTAGTGACTGACACCAACCTTTGTAACTTTATGTATAAAGAACTAAAAAGTCCGTTTAATTATGAATAAATAAATAAATAAATAAGATTACATTTAAACTAGAAATATATTATAATAGGTGATCTAAGGAGTTATGGTAGCCGATGACGAGGTCGAGGTAATGCGCTTCGCAGTTTTTAGTGCGTAACTGTGCATACTAATTGCAGATGGTGTCCAGATAGTTATGCTGGCCGATTTCGAGGTCCATGCAGTGCACTCCGTAGTTTTTTGTGTCCAGGTGTATCTACTACTAAGAGACTGTGTCTGGGTGATCATAATAACTGATGACAAGATACGGGTAGTGCTCTACTTAGTTTTTATTTAGTTTTTAGACCTACACAAAAATTACGGAGCGCATTACCTAGACCTGGAAATCGGTCAGCATAAGCACCTGGACATCATCTGCAATTGGTATGCACATCTAGAGACAAAAACTACGGAACGCACTACCTGAACCTTGCCATTAGCCGCAAATAACCACCCAGACAAAGTCTGCAATTAGTATGCACATCTGGACTCTAAAATCAATGGAGCGCACTACCTGGATCTCGGTTTCAGTCACCAAACCCTATATAATACTGTTTTCGACGAATAAGTACACGAACATACCTTTCTTACGCGAGGACCTTCAGTACACCTATAATGACTAGATGACTGATGCTACAATCTGATTGGTCACTGAGACTGTAACGGTGTTTAAGTGATTTGGTTCCAAAGTTTAACAGTGTCTAGGAGTCTACTGTATACGTAATTGTATATTCACACTTTTATATGTAAGAACATATTTGTAGTGATCTAACCGACACAACAAAATACTATTTTATAAATCAGGAGTGCATAAATCTAGAACGTCCGATGTGTCCGTATACTCTCAAGAGACTCATAAGAAAATAGTACATTTCGACACGGGTGCGGAAGTAGATTATTTACCTCATGTGACGGTTTTCGCTCGAGTGAAAGTTTTCGCTCGACGAAATAATACTACATTTTTATTTCTTCCAAATTTCTTGCTTTTCTCGCTAGATTAAGAATTTTAAAATTATACCATACTGAAAGTGGTTCGTAAAAATTTATGTAAATTCTGTATGTGAGGTCAGACGTTATTTTAATAAGAAAACATTAAATAAGAATTTATATAAGAACTTACATAAGAAGTTACGCAAGTATTTCAATGACGATCTTACATAAGAAGTTACGCAAGTATTTCAACGAAGATCTTACATAAGAAGTTACGCAAGTATTTCAACGAAGATCTTGCATATGAAGTTACGCAAGAATTTCAACGAAGATCTTGCATATGAAGTTACGCAAGAATTTCAACGAAGATCTTACATACGAATTGCCATATGTTCTTACTGAGATAACGTAATTATATTGTTTCTTTTTTAAATCTAATTACACAAAGGGATTAAACTTTTTTCTTCTTTACGATATCTATAGTATAATATTTTTATGCTTTCATGATGTAAAAAATAAATAAACTATTCTATTATAACTTTGCTTAATAATAAATAATATCTATAGATGGATATAATGCTTTGGTTTTAGTTTAATATATGTCTTTTTTATTCTGCCCCTGCGGTAGCGCCGGGTAGACGATCGCAGTGGGCGCCTAGACCACGCGACCAGACACGTCCCCATGTTGCGCATGGGGTAGTGGCCACTATAACTGGTTAGCTACGAATAAATTGAATAAACAGCCACAGACAATGGCCTCCACACCACACTTCACAAACATTTATTCTTACACTTATTACGTTGCACTTACCACACTCAGTACACTGAACAAGACAGACATCTCCTCTCGGGTGGTACAACTAGTCACGAGGCTGATGACCAGAAGACCGCGCGATTGGATTGTTCTCGCGTCGGGACATGCTGGAAGTGCCCGGACCCCTGTCAGTTGTTCCCATCAATATGGGCGAAGGGCTGATGTGAGCCTAGCTCTGCCGAGGCGGTTACTGTCGGCGCGGGATCAGAGGCCGGCCGCTTCGGATTCTGATCAGGAAGAGCGTATTGGGCAGGGGGATCGGAACCCCGGTTGATACGGGCGAGCCCTGGTCCGTCCGGGTATTCCGGGACCGGGTAAACGAAGGTTGCACCTTAGGGAACTGGGCTAGGATCAAAGTATCCAAGGGTACACTTGCTCCTAACTATTTCCGCCCGCCTTCCTGCGCACGATGCGCCGGATAAACAATCAAGAAAGAAAATGTCCCAATACAACAAAGAGATGAACCAGGAGGGAAGTAAATCCCAAATCTGCGAGGAAGCAATGGTGGTACTAGAGCAGCTTCGGTCACACTCATTGGCGGGTGGCAAACAACAGCCCAGCCATCCGCAGATAACGAACACCTCAAAAAGATGGGAAAAGAGTTGGAGAGACATCCTGGTGTCAATACTGACATCAATTACAGCGTACACACCCTCGTCGAGTTTTTCAACTCTTGGAGGGACCGCCTGCTCACCAACACCGAAGAGCACAGCGCGATAGACACTCTTTGAGCCGCGGCTATTTCAGGCCAGCGGTCTCAAAATAAGAAGACTGCAATCGTGAGACGGTGACTACGATAGTCATGAGTCTTCAGTCATTGCCAAGGAAGCTAGGGCCACCGTGACCTCGGAGTTCGTCATTTTATAGACGATCCTGCAAAGAAGGAGAAAGCTGAAGCTAAGAAACTGTAGCAGCAATAGAAGTAATTTGAGCAACTCATACAACAACAGCTGCAGCGCAATCAATAGTAGCGACTGCAGGTGTGACAACAACTACAGTAGTAGCCACAACTACGGAAGACCTCAACAGCCAGGACATCGATGGACAAGAAGAGCGAGGCTGCTCTAAAGAAGAAGAAGAGGAGAAGGAGAACGCCTAGGAAGCGACACAAGACTTAACTTATCCTACTGGGCGATGGCGTCACCTATCCGCAAAATCTTTGAAATTTCCGCAGAGTGTCCAACGATTGAAATTAAGTGTATCAGGAGAACCAGGGCTGGCGACATCCTGGTAGAGTTAGGCACAAAAAGCAACAACCAGAAGCTGGGGACTATAGAAGACTCCATCAGCAAGGTAATGGGCACGTCGGGGGTCGTAAAAACCGTGACACATAAGACAAACGTAGAAGTCAGAGACCTTGACAGCCTCACCACCAAATAAGAAGTGGAGATGGCGATCAAGAACGTCTTTGACGCAGTAGGGGTCTCAACGGGTGAAATCAGCGTTTCACTGACAAAGCCCAATAGTAGGGAGCAGCGACTGGCAATTGTAGAGATGGACCGAAAATGGCAGAGTTCCTCCTCTAGAAGAACCGCCTGAAAGTCGGCTACATGAACTGCCGACTGAGAATAAGGACGCCGGGATCAGAACCGTGTAGAGCATTTCAAGAAACGCTTAGGCAGACCAAAGCCAAGCTCCAATGATGGTCCGTATAACGGCGCTTCAAGCGATCCTTCACAGAGCCGACTTAGCCAACAGTCTTCTGACTCAGAGTATATCTGAGACGAAGGCTGATGTGCTGCTAATCAGCGAGCAATACTGTGACTGGAAGGTACCTTGTACGTACGTTGTACAAAGACACACTTGGCACAGTAGCAATCAAGGTGGACTAACGAACCATCAGATCAGACGAACATGGGATCGGAAGCAGCTTTGTGTGGGTAAGAATCAGAGACGTAACTTACGTGAGTTGCTACGTTACGCCGCACGTCCGTATTGAGCAATTCAGGCGGAGTCTGGATGAGCTGGAAGACACGGTCCGCCAGATAGAAGGTCAGATTGATAGACGACAGACAGGCAGGCAGAAAGAAAGACACCGACAGACAGACAGACAGATACCGACAGACAGACAGACAGAAAGACAGACAGACAGACAAACAGACAGGCATACAGACGGACGGACATACAGACAGACAGACAGACAGACGGACAGAAAGACAGAAAGACAGACAGAAAGAAAGACAGAAAGAGAGACACACAGAAAGACAGACAGGCGTGAAAACAGACGGACATACAGCCAGAGAGACAGACATACAGACAGACAGAGAGACAGGCAGACAGACACCGAGAGACTGGAAGCCAACAAAAGACACACAGACAGACGGACAGATAAACAGACAGACAGACAAACAGGCGGACATACAGACGGACAGACTTACAGACAGACAGACAGATACCGACATACAGACAGACAGACAGACAGACAGACACCAAAAGACAGACAGACAGACAGACGTGAAGACAGACAGACATATACAGACAGACAGACAGACAGACAGACAGACAGACAGACAGACAGACAGCGACCGACATACAGACAGCCACCGACAGACAGTCAGACAGACAGACAGACAGGCAGAAAGACAGACAAAATAAAGACAGACACCGACAGACAGACAGGCAGACAGACAGACAGACACCGACAGAGAGACAGAGAGAGAGAGAGATACTGATATTCGACGGACATACAGCCAGACATACAGAAAAATACATATAGACAGACAGACACACAGACAGACCGACAGACAGACATACGGACAGACAGATAGCAGACGGTAAGGCAGACAAACAGACAGATAGACATACAGAAAGTCAGACAGACAAACCGACAGACAGACAGACCGACAGACTTAAAGACAGACAGACAGACAGACAGACTTAAAGACAGACAGACTTAAAGACAGACAGACAGACAGACAGACTTAAAGACAGACAGACCGACACCGACAGACAGACTTAAAGACAGACAGACCGATACCGACAGACAGACTTAAAGACAGACAGACCGACACCGACAGACAGACTTAAAGGCAGACAGACCGACACCGACAGACAGACAGACAGAACGACGCCGACAGACAGACAGACAGACCGACGCCGACAGACAGACAGACAGACAGACGGACAGAAATACACAGACAAACAGACAGACAGACCGACACCGACAGACATACACAGATAGACTGACAGACAGACAGACATACCAACCGAAAGACAGACAGACCGACACCGCCAGACAGACAAACTGACAGATAGACTGACAGACAGACAAACAGGCGGACATACAGACGGACAGACTTACAGACAGACAGACAGATACCGACATACAGACAGACAGACAGACAGACAGACACCAAAAGACAGACAGACAGACAGACGTGAAGACAGACAGACATATACAGACAGACAGACAGACAGACAGACAGACAGACAGACAGCGACCGACATACAGACAGCCACCGACAGACAGTCAGACAGACAGACAGACAGGCAGAAAGACAGACAAAATAAAGACAGACACCGACAGACAGACAGGCAGACAGACAGACAGACACCGACAGAGAGACAGAGAGAGAGAGATACTGATATTCGACGGACATACAGCCAGACATACAGAAAAATACATATAGACAGACAGACACACAGACAGACCGACAGACAGACATACGGACAGACAGATAGCAGACGGTAAGGCAGACAAACAGACAGATAGACATACAGAAAGTCAGACAGACAAACCGACAGACAGACAGACCGACAGACTTAAAGAAAGACAGACAGACACGGACAGACAGACTGACAGATAAACAAACCGAAAGACAGACAGACCGACAGACTTAAAGACAGACAGATACAGACATACAAACACACCGACACCGGCAGGCGTACATAGACAGACTTAAAGACAGACAGACAGACAGACAGACAGACAGACTTAAAGACAGACAGACCGACACCGACAGACAGACTTAAAGACAGATAGACCGACACCGACAGACAGACTTAAAGACAGACAGACCGACACCGACAGACAGACTTAAAGACAGACAGACCGACACCGACAGACAGACAGACAGACCGACACCGACAGACAGACTTAAAGGCAGACAGACCGACACCGACAGACAGACAGACAGACAGAACGACGCCGACAGACAGACAGACAGACCGACGCCGACAGACAGACAGACAGACAGACAGACAGACAGACGGATACCGACAGACAGACAGACAGACAAACATACCGACACCGGCAGACGTACATAGACAGACATAAAGACAGACAGACAGACAGACAGACTTAAAGACAGACAGACAGACAGACAGACACGGAGAGACTGAAAGTCAACGACAGACAGACAGACAGACGGACAGACGTACAGACAGACAGACAGATACCGACATACAGATAGACAGACAGACAGACACCGAAAGACAGACAGACAGACAGACGTGAAGACAGACAGACAGACGTGAAGACAGACAGACAGACGTGAAGACAGACAGACAGACGTGAAGACAGACAGACAGACGTGAAGACAGACAGACAGACGTGAAGACAGACAGACAGACGTGAAGACAGACAGACCGAGACCGGCAGACTTAAAGACATACAGACAGACACGGACAGACAAACTGACAGATAGACAGACAGACATACAGAGACAGACTGACAGACAGACAAACATACCGACATCGAGAGACAGACAGACATACAGAGATACACAGACAGACTGACAGACAGATAGACATACCGACATACAGACAGACAGAACGATACCGACAGATAGACAGTCAGTTTTGAAGACAGACGGACATACAGCCAGAGAGACAGACATACAGACAGACAGAGAGACAGACAGAAATACATGGAGAGACTGACAGCCATCGAAAGATAGACTGACAGACAGACAGACAGGCAGAAAGACAGACAAAGACAGACAGTCAGACAGACAGACAGACAGACAGGCAGAAAGACAGACAAAGACAGACAGACACCGACAGACAGACAGGCAGACAGAGAGACAGAGAGAGAGAGAGAGAGAGAGAGAGAGAGAGAGAGAGACCGACAGACAGACAGACAGACAGCCAGACAGCCAGACATACAGTCAGACAGATACACAGACATATACCAACAGACATATACCAACAGACATATACCAACAGACATATGCCAACAGACATATATCAACAGACATATACCAACAGACATATACCAACAGACATATACCAACAGACATATACCAACAGACAGACAGACAAATAGGCAGACATACAGACGGATAGAATTAAAGACAGACAGACAGACAGACAGACTTAAAGACAGACAGACAGACATCGACATACAGACACACAGACAGACAGACAGACACCGACAGACAGTCGGACAGAGAGACAAACAGACAGAGAACGACAGACAGGGAGCCACCGACAGACAGACAGACAGAAAAACAGACCGACGCCGACAGACAGACAGACAGAAGGACGCCGACAGACAGACAGACAGACAGACGGATAGACATACGAAACAAACTGACAGAAAGACCGACAACGACAGACATACACTGATAGACTGACAGACAGAAAGACATACCAACCGAAAGACAGACTGACCGACACCGCCAGACAGACAGACTGACAGATAGACAGACAGACATACACAGATAGACTGACGGACAGACAAACATACCGACACCGACAGACATACATAGACAGACTGACAGACAGACAGACATACCGACAGACCGACAGACAGGCCAACACCAAAAGACATACACTGACAGACTAACAGACAGACAGATACCGACAGACAGACAGGCAGACAGACAGACAGACATACACAGACAGACTGAGAGACAGACAGACATACCGACAGACCGACAGACAGACCAACACCGAAAGACATACACTGACAGACTGACAGACATACCGACAGACCGACAGACAGACAGATAGACAGACAGACAGACAGACAGATACAGACAGACAAACACACCGACACCGGCAGGCGTACATAGACAGACTTAAAGACAGACAGACAGACAGACAGACTTAAAGACAGACAGACTTAAAGACAGACAGACAGACAGACAGACTTAAAGACAGACAGACCGACACCGACAGACAGACTTAAAGACAGACAGACCGACACCGACAGACAGACAGACAGACAGAACGACGCCGACAGACAGACAGACAGACCGACGCCGACAGACAGACAGACAGACAGACGGACAGAAATACACAGACAAACTGACAGACAGACCGAAACCGACAGACATACACAGACAGACTGACAGGCAGACAGGCATACCGACAGTACTTTTTTCCTTTAAAAGTACTTTTGACCTTTAAAAGTGCGTTTGTCCTTTAAAAGCCCTTTTGTCGTCTAAAGGTATATTTGTCCTTTAAAAGTACTTTTGTGCTCTAAAAGTACTTTTGTTCTCTAAAAGTACTTTTGTGCTTTAAAAGTACTTTTGTCCTATAAGTACTTTTATCGGACAAAAGTACTTTTGACCCTTAAAAGTACTTTCGTCCTTTAAGAGTACTTTCGTCCTGTAAGAGTACTTTATATCCTTAAAAGTTCCTTTGTCCTCTAAAAGTACTTTTGACCCTTAAAAGTACTTTTGTCCTTTAAGAGTACTTTCGTCCTGTAAGAGTACTTTATATCCTTAAAAGTTCTTTTGTCCTCTAAAAGTACTTTATACCCTTAAAAGTACTTTTGTCCTTCAAAGTACTTTTGTCCTCTAAAGGTACATTTGTCCTCTAAAAGTACTTTTGACCCTTAAAAGTACTTTTCTCCTTTAAGAGTACTTTTGTCTTCTAAAAGTACTTTATACCCTTAAAAGTACTTATGTCCTCTAAAAGTAATTTTGTCCTTTAAAAGTACTTTTGTCCTCTAAAAGTACTTTTGAACCTTAAAAGTATTTTTGTCGTCTAAAGGTATATTTGTCCGTTAAAAGAACTTTTGTCCTGTAAAAGTACTTTTGTGCTTTAAAAGTACTTTTGTCCTCTAAGTACTTTTGTCCTCCAAAGTACTTTTTTCTTCGAAAAGTTCTTTATATTCTTAAAAGATCGTTTGTCCTTTAAAAGTACTTTTGTCCATTAAAAGTACTTTTGACCTTTAAAAATACTTTTGTCCTCCAAAAGTACTTTATACCCTTAATAGTACTTTTGTCCTCTAAAAGTACTTTTGACCCATAAAAGTACTTTTGTCCTGCAAAAGTACTTTTATATCCTTAAAAGTTCTTTGGTCCTCTAAAAGTATTTTTGTCCTTTAAAAGTACTATTGTCCTCTAAAAGTACTTTATACCCTTCAAAGTACTTTTGTCCTCTAAAAGTACTTTATACCCTTAAAAGTACTTTTCTCCTCTAAAAGTATTTTAGACCCTTAAAAGTACTTTTGTTGATTAAAAGTACCTTTGTCGTCTAAAAGTACTTTATACCCTTAAAAGTACTTTTGTCCTCTAAAAGTACTTTATACCCTTAAAAGTACTTTTAGAGGACAAAAGTACTTTTAAAGGACAAAAGTTCTTTTAAGGGTCAAAAGTACTTTTGTCCTTTAAAAGTACTTAGAGGACAAAAGTTCTTTTAACGGACAAATATACCTTTAGACGACAAAAATACTTTTAAGGATCAAAAGTAATTTTAGAGGACAAAAGTAATTTTAAAGGACAAAATTACTTTTAGAGGACATAAGTACTTTTAAGGGTATAAAGTACTTTTAGAAGACAAAAGTACTCTTAAAGGACAAAATACTTTTAAGGGTCAAAAGTACTTTTAGAGGACAAATGTACCTTTAGAGGACAAAAGTACTTTGAAGGACAAAAGTACTTTTAAGGGTATAAAGTACTTTTAGAGGACAAAAGAACTTTTAAGGATATAAAGTACTATTACAGGACGAAAGTACTCTTAAAGGACAAAAGTACTTTTAAGGGTCAAAAGTACTTTTAGAGGACAAAAGTACTTTTAACAGTATAAAGTACTTTTACACGACAAAAGTACTTTTAAAGGACGAAAGTACTTTTAAGGGTCAAAAGTACTTTTAAAGGACAAATATACCTTTAGACGACAAAGGGACTTTTAAAGGACAAACGCACTTTTAAAGGAGAAAAGTACTTTTAAAGGAAAAAAGTACTGTCGGTATGCCTGTCTGCCTGTCAGTCTGTCTGTGTATGTCTGTCCGTCTGTCGCCATCCGTCTGTCTCTGTGTCTGTCGGTGCCTGTCTGTCTGCTGCAGCTTCTCTGTCTGCCTGTCTGCCTGTCCAGCGGTGTCTGTCTGTCTGACGCTGTCTGTCTGTCTTTCTGCATTTCCGTCGGTGTCTCTGTATCCGTCTTTCTGTCGATGTCTGTCAGTCTGTCTATCTGTCTGTCTGTCTGTCCATCGGTTTATGTCTGTCTGCCTGTCTCTCTGTAACGGTCCGTCTGTCTGTGTGTTTATAGGTGTCTGTCTGTCTGCCTGCCCATCGGCGTCTGTCTGTCTATCTGGCTGCCCGTCCTTCGGCGTGTGTATGGTCTGCCTGTCCGTCGGTGTCTGTCTGTCTGTCTGTCTGTCTATTCATGCTGTCTGTGTGCCTGTCGGCCTGTGTGCCTGTCTGCGTGTCTGTCTGTCGGTGTCTGACTGTCTGTCTTTCTGTACCTGTCTGTCTGTCTGTCTGTCTCTCGGTCTCTGTTTGTCTGTATGTCTGTCTGTCGGGGTCCGTCTGTCTCTCTGTCTGTTGGTTCCTGTCTTTTGCTGGTGCCTTTCTGTCTGCCAGTCTGCCTGTCCATCGGTGTCTGTCTGTCTCTGTGCGTCTGTCTGTCTTTCTGCCCATCCGTGGGTGACTGTCTGTTAGTTTGTCTGTCTGTCGATGTCTGTATGTCTGACTTTCTGCCTATCCGAGGGTGTCGGTCTGTTTGTCTGTCTGTCTGTCGATGTCTGTATGTCTGTCTGTCTGTCGGTCTCTGTCTGTCTCTCTGTAGGTGTCGGTCTGTCGGTGCTTGTCAGCCTGTCCGTCGGTGTCTGTCTGTCTGTCGGTCTGTCCGTCTGTCCGTCGGTGTCTGTCTGTCAGTCTGTCTGTCGGTGTCTGTCTGTCTGTCTGTCTTTATGTCTGACTCTCTGTCTGTCTGTTTGTCTGTCTGTCTGTCTGTCTTTCTGTCTGTCTGTCTGTTCGTCGGTGTCTGTCTATGTGTCTGTCTATCTGTCTGGCTGTCTGTCTGTGTGTCTCTCTGTCTGTCTGTCTGTCTGTCTGTCTGCGAATGCCTGTCTGTCTGTCGGTGTGTCTGCTGTCGGCGGCTATGTGTCTGTCAGTCTGTGTATATCTGTCTGTCTGTCTGTCTGTCTGTCTTTATGTCTGTCCGTCTGTCTGTCCGGGTCTGTTTGTCTGTCTGTCTGTCCGTCTGTCTGTCAGTCTGTCTGCCTGCCTGTTTGTCTGTTTGTCTCTCCGTCCGTCTGTCTGTGCATGTCTGTCTGCCTGTCTGTCCGCCGGTGTCTGTCTGTCTGTCTGTCAGTCTGTCTGTCGGTGTCTAAAGGAAAAAAGTACTTTGAAGGTTCAAAAGTACTTTTAAAGGTCAAAAGTACTATTAAGGTTCAAAAGTACTTTTAGAGGACAAAAGTACTTTTAGAGGACAAAAATACTTTTAAAGGACAAAAGTACTTTTAAAGGACAAAAGTACTTTTAAAGAAAAAAAGTACTTTTAAGGTTCAAATGTACTTTGAGAGGACAAAAGTACTTTTAGAGGACAATAATACTTTTAGAGGACAAAAGTTCTTTTAAGGGTCAAAAGTACTCTTAAAGGAAAAAAAAGTACTTTTAAGGGTCAAAAGTACTTTTTGAGGACAAAAGTACTTTTAAGGGTATAAAGTACTTTTACACGACAAAGGTACTTTTAATGGACAAAAGTACTTTTAAGGGTCTAAAATACTTTTAGAGGAGAAAAGTATTTTTTAGGGTATAAAGTACATTTAGAGGACAAAAGTACTTTTAAGGGTATAAAGTACTTTTACACGACAAAGGTACTTTTAATGGACAAAAGTACTTTTAAGGGTATAAAGTACTTTTAGAGGACAATAGTACTTTTAAAGGACAAAAATACTTTTAGAGGACCAAAGAACTTTTAAGGATATAAAGTACTTTTGCAGGACAAAAGTACTTTTATGGGTCAAAAGTACTTTTAGAGGACAAAAGTACTTTTAAGGGTATAAATTACTTTTAAAGCACAAAAGTACTTTTACAGGACAAAAGTTCTTTTAACGGACAAATATACCTTTAGACGACAAAAATACTTTTAAGGTTCAAAAGTACTTTTAGAGGACAAAAGTACTTTTAAAGGACAAAATTACTTTTAGAGGACATAAGTACTTTTAAGGGTATAAAGTACTTTTAGAAGACAAAAGTACTCTTAAAGGACAAAAGTACTTTTAAGGGTCAAAAGTACTTTCAGAGGACAAATGTACCTTTAGAGGACAAAAGTACTTTAGAGGACAAAAGTACTTTTAAGGGTATAAAGTACTTTTAGAGGACAAAAGAACTTTTATTGGATATAAAGTACTCTTACAGGACGAAAGTACTCTTAAAGGACAAAAGTACTTTTGAGGGTCAAAAGTACTTTTAGAGGACAAAAGTACTTTTGACCCATAAAAGTACTTTTGTCCGGCAAAAGTACTTTATATCCTTAAAAGTTCTTTGGTCCTCTAAAAGTATTTGTGTCCGTTAAAAGTACTATTGTCCTCTAAAAGTACTTTATACCCTTAAAAGTACTTTTGTCCTCTAAAAGTACTTTATACCCTTAAAAGTCCTTTTCTCCTCTAAAAGTATTTTAGACCCTTAAAAGTACTTTTGTCCTCTAAAAGTACTTTATACCCTTAAAAGTACTTTTCTCCACTAAAAGTATTTTAGACCCTTAAAAGTACTTTTGTCCTCTAAAAGTATTTTTGTCCTCTAAAAGTATTTTTGTCCTCTAAAAGTATTTTTGTCCTCTAAAAGTATTTTTGTCCTCTAAAAGTACATTTGAACCTTAAAAGTACTTTTTTCCTTTAAAAGTACTTTTGTCCTTTAAAAGTACTTTTGTCCTTTAAAAGTATTTTTGTCCTCTAAAAGTACTTTATAACCTTAAAAATACTTTTGTCCTCTAAAAGTATTTTTGTCCTCTAAAAGTACTTTTGTCCTCTAAAAGTACGTTTGTCCTTTAAAAGTACTTTTGTCCTCTAAAAGTACTTTTGTCCTCTAAAAGTACTTTTGACCTTCAAAAGTACTTTTGTCCTTTAAGAGTACTTTTGTCCTCTAAAAGTACTTTATACCCTTAAAAGTACTTTTGACCTTTAAAAGTACTTTTGAACCTTCAAAGTACTTTTTTCCTTTAGACACCGACAGACAGACTGACAGACAGACAGACAGACACCGGCGGACAGACAGGCAGACAGACAGACAGACAGACATACAGACACCGACAGACCCCGACAGACAGACGGACAGACATACAGACGGACAGACAGACAGACAGACAGAGAGACAGACAGACAGATAGACAGACACATAGACAGACACCGAACGAACAGACAGACAGACAGAAAGACAGACACACAGACAGACGAACAGACAGACAGAGAGTCAGACATAAAGACAGACAGACAGACAGACACCGACAGACAGACAGACACCGACAGACAAACTAACAGACAGTCACCCACGGATGGGCAGAAAGACAGACAGACGCAGAGAGACAGACAGACACCTATGGACAGGCAGACTGGCAGACAGAGAGGCACCAGCAGAAAGACAGGAACCAACAGACAGAGAGATAGACGGACCCCGACAGACAGACATACAGACAGACAGAGACCGAGGGACAGACAGACAGACAGACAGACAGGCACGGAAAGACAGACAGTCAGACACCGACAGACAGACACGCAGACAGGCACACAGGCCGACAGGCACACAGACAGCATGAACAGACAGACAGACAGACAGACACCGACGGACAGGCAGACCATACACACGCCGACGGACGGGCAGGCAGATAGACAGACAGACGCCGATGGGCAGGCAGACAGACAGACACCTATAAACACACAGACAGACGGACCGTTACAGAGAGACAGGCAGACATACATAAACCGATGGACAGACAGATAGACAGACTGAGAGACATCGACAGAAAGACGGATACAGAGACACCGACGGAAATGCAGAAAGACAGACAGACACCGTCAGACTGACATACACCGCTGGACAGGCAGACAGGCAGACAGAGAAGCTCCAGCAGACAGACAGGCACCGACAGACACAGAGACAGACGGACCGCGACAGACGGACAGACAGACAGGCAGACAGACATCGTCAGACAGACAGACAGACAGACAGACAGACACCGACAGACAGACAGACAGACAGACACTGACAGACAGACAGTCAGACACCGACAGACAGACACGCAGTCAGGCACACAGGCCGACAGGCACACGGACATACAGACTGACAGACAGACACCGACAGACAGACATTCATACAGACAGACAGAAATCGACAGACAGACAGACAGACAGACACCGACAGACAGACAGAATGTCTGACAGACACCGACAGACAGACAGATAGACAGACAGACAGACAGAAAGACAGGCAGGCAGTCAGACGGACAGAGAGACATGCAGACAGACAGACAGTCAGACAGACAGACAGACAAAGAGACACACAGACAGATTGACAGACAGACAGACAGACAGATTGACAGACAGGCAAGCAGACGGATACCCACAGCCAAACAGACAGAAACTGAAGGCAGACGGACAGACAGACATAGAGGCGGACAGACATACAGACAGAAACACAGACAGACAGAAAGACAGACAGACATAAAGCCAGAGAGACATACAGACAGAGACCGAAAGACAGACAGACAGAGACCGAGCGACAGACATACAGACAGACAGACAGAAACACAGAGAGACAGACTTGAACAGAAAGACAGACATACAGACAGACAGACAGCGACAGCCAGCAGGGAAAGTCGCAGGGATATTATTATCATCATACATTTGTTTAATCTTATTTTTATCGAAATGATGTAGAACTGGCGGTGAAGTTAATTCACATGCAAGCCAATCAATCATGTCGATGTAGTTGTTTGCTCTAAAATTTATATTTGGCACCTTAAATTGACGTATATTGATTCCGCCTTTTTCAGTATTTTTTTTGCATCAAGAATTTTTCGTAGCGATTATTTTCTAACTTCCTTGTTTTCATCAGTCAACATGCTAAGTAAAAGATTCTCGGGATGTGCAAAGTATGCATTGCGTGCAATAACTTTGTCAATGACTTGCAGATACTTTTCGGGAAGATAGCGAGAGGATTTAATAAATTCAAAAAGATGCTTAGTGCCATCCTTGACAGAGCTATTCAACTTTATTCTAAACCAAGACGTAGCATACACTGAAAGAATGAATACAACTATTTCTTGTAGATTTGAACTAGGGGTTTCAGTAGAAATGTAAATCCTTAAAATTCGATTGGCTTTAGTGAGCCAACGAGCATGATTTAATTTTCCAGGATTCAAATTAACAAGATCCTCAGAACATTCTCCAGCACTAATAGCGTTACAAATTTTTAGTAGATACTTTTGATCGTTACTTAATACCTTAATGTCAAGGTCGGGTAAACAGCAATTAATAGCTTTAAACTTAGCTACGGGTAAATTCTCACACTTGTCTAACATTTTACCTATAGGACCAGAGTAAAATTTTGGACCTGATAAACCACTGAAGAGGTCTGCCAATCTTTAACTCCAACAAGCGAATCACTCGTCCCTTGCTACCTGTATTCACAACTGTACCATCGCATCCAACAGCCTGTATATTATACATTGTTCCGAGAAAATTCTTTGAAATAAATGAATGTATACTTTCGGATACATTCTTCGCAGAACCCGAAGCAGGTGTTACATGACCAATGTATTTGGAACCTGGCTCTTAAACAAGAGAATAATCATATTCTACAATGGTACCTTTGTAGTATTTAGATCCTTTCTTTTCTCTATGCAAAGTCAAATCATGTCGTCCATCAAAATAAAGCCCAAATTTTCTATTATCTATGTTTTCAAGGCTATCACGTTTTATGTTTTCAGCGACATTTAATTTTTCCCTTCTCAATTTGTGTCTGTCAATTATCAGCGATTGATCGGAGTTTGAAATTACACCAACATCTTGCAACGCAGCAGTCTCAATCGCTGAGGCAGCTCTGTCTGATACACCATATCGTTGACTAATTAAAGCTGTATTTTTTAAATTGACTCTCGTTTGCGTTAATGAAGATGGTGGTGCCTGACTCATGCTTGGCTTATAAAATTCTTGAGAATCGGGAGCATTATTAGTACTCATTTCTTCTGACGAAAGTCGTTCGACATTAGGCGTACTCGTTGCAACATCGAGCTTTTTGTTTGGTGCTGAGCTTTTCATTTTTCTCTCCATTCTCATTTGCAACTTTTTAGTTTCTAAATAATCCACAGAACCTATTGCTAAACATCTGCTACTCCTTTGATCTTCAAGAAAAGCCCTTTCTGATAAAGGTACTTTCTTGTCTTTAGGACAATTGCAATTGCAAATAGGTTTACACTAGCATGCCGCAATGTCAAAAA
This sequence comes from Gastracanthus pulcherrimus, assembly GCA_949152435.1. Taxonomy (NCBI): domain Eukaryota; kingdom Metazoa; phylum Arthropoda; class Insecta; order Hymenoptera; family Pteromalidae; genus Gastracanthus; species Gastracanthus pulcherrimus. Next base: position 90,407,056 of record OX424573.1, on the reverse strand, counting down.
GCTTTAATGAATTTTTTTTAAATTCTTCTATTTTGTCATCAGCACGTTTACGGGTGATATTTTTTATTTTGAAATACTTCTCATGATACGCTAATATCATGGCTTTAACTCTTTGGTGGGAGAGAATGGGAATCAAAACTTTAGCATAAATCTGCTCAACTTTCAGACTAACTATTTCTGCAATATCAGTAAATGAAGGCTCTCTTTTATCACCTGATTTTAAACCAAGAAATCTCCTTTCCTCAAGACAGCACTTAAACACGCCCTCGTATGTAGGCAGAACATGCTGACTAAGATCCTTCGGCTGTCCGAAAATCGGACATTCGAAATTTCTAGCAGAGAATTGAGAAGATTTCAACATTCTTAGTAAATACACTGTCGTGATAATGGTGCGTGATAATTATATAATATCATCCGTCAAGTAAAGGATGTGCCCGTACCAGTCTCTCTTTATGCCCCTTTATTAACAGATTTACTTGCGGGCAGGAAAAACGCGAAGCAAACCTAGCGACCGTTAACGGAAACTATACTTATGAAACATATAGCGCTATTTTTCAATTTCTCAAATTACTAGTTTGCTTGAAATATTATTATAAATAATCTTGAATATAAGTAATATGAACACAATTTTTAATATGTTTTAATAAATTTAAAAAAATTATTATTAGTTATTAGAATGATAAATCCTCCAACGTGTATAGATTTATTACTTTACTTTATACAACATGAAATTAAATTATCCATATACATTTTTATTAACCTAAAAACGCACACATGTGCGATATGCCACAAAGTGTATATAGGCAATATATCTCGTATAATCAATAAGCTAATATGCTATGTAATAAACTGTTGTACCGAAAAATTATCTTATTCACGTTTCAGAAATAAAAAGAAGTATAAAAAATACCGTTTTTCTGCGATTACGCATTTTTTTTTCGTTAAAATCGAAAACATAAAGGCTCTTGGCAGAACAGAAAAGTTTGATTATATGCTTCGCAACTTTTCCACACTAAGCATTTCGATTTTTAAAGTTTTTGCATTTTCACTCCACCCTACTGTGGGTGTTTGTCTGACTGTCTGTCTGTCTGCCTATCGGTCGGCGTCTGTCTGTCTGTCTGTCGATGCATGTGTGTCTGTCTGCCTGTCTGCCTGTCCTTCAGTGTATGTCTGTCTTCCTGTCCGTCAGTGTCTGTCTTTAGGCCTGTCCGTCGCTGTCTGTCTGTCTCCCTGTCCGTCGGTGTCTGCCTGTCAGACTGTCCGAAGGAGTGTGTCTGTCTGTCTGTCGGTGTCTGTCTACCTGTCCGTCGCTGTCTGTCTGTCTGTCCGTCGGTGTCTGTCTGTCTGTCGGTATTTGTCTGTCTGTATATCTGCGTGTCCGTCGGTGTCTGTCTGTCTGTCAATCTATCGGTCCCTGTCTGTATGCTGGTGCATCTCTGCCTGCCTGTCTGTCTGTCTGTCTGTCTGTCTGTCTGTCTGTTTATGAAGGTCTGTCAGTCTGTCTGTTTGTCGGACCGTGTCTGTCTGTCTGTCAGTCTATCTGTCTGTCTATGAATGTCTGTCAGTCTGTCTGTTTGACGGTCGGTGTCTATCTGTCTGTCCTTCTTTCAGTCTGTCTGTATGTCTGTCTGTCAGTGTCTGTCTGTTCGTCTGTCTATCTGCCTGTCTGTCTTTCTGTCTGTCGGCGTCTGTCTGTCTGTCTGTCGGTCTGTCTCTCTGTCTGTCTGTCGGTGTCTCTCTGTCTGTTGGTGTCTGTGTGTTTGTTGGTGTCTGTCTGTCAGTCTGTCGTTGTCTGTCTGTCCGTCTCGGTGTCTGTCTGTCTGTCTGCCTGTGTATCTGTACGTTGGTGTCTGTCCGTCGGTGTCTATCGGTTCATGTCTATCTGTCTGTTTGTTCGTCGGTTAGTGTATGTCCGCCTATCTGTCCGTCCGTAAAACTGGTTATCGGTGTCTGCGTGTCTGTCCGTCTACCTGTCTGTCTGTCTATCTGTCTGTCTGTCCGTCTGTATGTCTCTCTGTCTGTTAGTCTGTGTATATCTGTCTGTCTGTCTCTCTGTCTATCAGTCTGTCTGTCTATCAGTCCGTCTGTCCGTCTGTCTGTCTGTCTCTCTGCCTGTGAGCATGTCTGTCTGTCTGTCTGCCTGTCTGTCAGTCTCTCTGTGTATATCTGTCTGTCTGTCTGTCTGTCCCTCCTTCCGTCTGTCTGTCTGTCTGTCCTTCCGTCTGTCTGTCCGTCGGTGTCTGTCTGTCCGTCTGCGTGTCTGTCTGCCTGTCTGTCTGCATGTATCTGTCTGTCTGTCTGTTTGTCCGTCTGTCTGTCTGTCTCTCTGGCTGTCTGTCTGTTTGTCTGTGTGTCTGTGTGTCTGTCTGTCTATCAGTGTCTGTCGGTGTCTGTCCGTCTGTTTGTCGGTGTCTGACAGTCTGTCTGCCTGTCCGTCAGACTACATCTGTCTCTCTGTCTGTCGGTGCCTGTGTGCTTGTCCGTCGGATTTTCTCTGTATGCCTGTCTGTCGGTGCCTGTCTGTCAGACTGTCTGTTGGTGTCTGTCAGCCTATCCGTCGGTGTCTGTCTGTCTGTTTGTCGGTCTCTGTCTGCCTGTGCGTCGGTGTCTGTCTGTCCGTTGGTGTCTGTCTGCATGTCCGTCATCGTCTGTCTGTCTGTCTGTCGGTGTGTGTCTGTCTGTCTGTTTGTCAGTCTGCCTGTCCATCGGTGTCTGTCTGTCTGTCGGTGTCTGTCATCCTGTCCGTCGGTGTCTGTCTGTCTGTCTGTACGTCGGCGTCTGTCCGTCGGTGTCTATCTGTCTGTATGTCTGTCCGTCGGTGTCTATCTGTCTGTATGTCTGTCCGCCTGTTCGTCGGTGTCTGTCTGTCTGTCGGTGTTAATCTGTCCGTCTATCTATCGGTCGGTGTCTGCCTGTCCGTCGGTGTCTGTCTGTATGCCTGACCGTCGGCGTCTGTCTGTCTGTCGGTCTGTCTGTCTGCCTGTCTGTCGGTCTGTGTATGTCTGCCTGTCTGTCGGTCTGTCTGTCCGTCCGTAACACTGTCTGGTTATCGGTATCTGCGTGTCTGCCTGTCTCTGTCTGTCTGTCTCTGTCTGTCTGTCTCTGTCTGTCTGTCTGTCTCTGTCTGTCTGTCTCTGTTTGTCTGTCTCTGTCTGTCTGTCTCTGTCTGTCTGTCTCTGTCTGTCTGTCTCTGTCTGTCTGTCTCTGTCTGTCTGTCTCTGTCTGTCTGTCTCTGTCTGTCTGTCTCTGTCTGTCTGTCTCTGTCTGTCTGTCTCTGTCTGTCTGTCTCTGTCTGTCTGTCTCTGTCTGTCTGTCTCTGTCTGTCTGTCTCTGTCTGTCTGTCTCTGTCTGTCTGTCTCTGTCTGTCTGTCTCTGTCTGTCTGTCTCTGTCTGTCTGTCTCTGTCTGTCTGTCTCTGTCTGTCTGTCTCTGTCTGTCTGTCTCTGTCTGTCTGTCTCTGTCTGTCTGTCTCTGTCTGTCTGTCTCTGTCTGTCTGTCTCTGTCTGTCTGTCTCTGTCTGTCTGTCTCTGTCTGTCTGTCTCTGTCTGTCTGTCTCTGTCTGTCTGTCTCTGTCTGTCTGTCTCTGTCTGTCTGTCTCTGTCTGTCTGTCTCTGTCTGTCTGTCTCTGTCTGTCTGTCTCTGTCTGTCTGTCTCTGTCTGTCTGTCTCTGTCTGTCTGTCTCTGTCTGTCTGTCTCTGTCTGTCTGTCTCTGTCTGTCTGTCTCTGTCTGTCTGTCTCTGTCTGTCTGTCTCTGTCTGTCTGTCTCTGTCTGTCTGTCTCTGTCTGTCTGTCTCTGTCTGTCTGTCTCTGTCTGTCTGTCTCTGTCTGTCTGTCTCTGTCTGTCTGTCTCTGTCTGTCTGTCTCTGTCTGTCTGTCTCTGTCTGTCTGTCTCTGTCTGTCTGTCTCTGTCTGTCTGTCTCTGTCTGTCTGTCTCTGTCTGTCTGTCTCTGTCTGTCTGTCTCTGTCTGTCTGTCTCTGTCTGTCTGTCTCTGTCTGTCTGTCTCTGTCTGTCTGTCTCTGTCTGTCTGTCTCTGTCTGTCTGTCTCTGTCTGTCTGTCTCTGTCTGTCTGTCTCTGTCTGTCTGTCTCTGTCTGTCTGTCTCTGTCTGTCTGTCTCTGTCTGTCTGTCTCTGTCTGTCTGTCTCTGTCTGTCTGTCTCTGTCTGTCTGTCTCTGTCTGTCTGTCTCTGTCTGTCTGTCTCTGTCTGTCTGTCTCTGTCTGTCTGTCTCTGTCTGTCTGTCTCTGTCTGTCTGTCTCTGTCTGTCTGTCTCTGTCTGTCTGTCTCTGTCTGTCTGTCTCTGTCTGTCTGTCTCTGTCTGTCTGTCTCTGTCTGTCTGTCTCTGTCTGTCTGTCTCTGTCTGTCTGTCTCTGTCTGTCTGTCTCTGTCTGTCTGTCTCTGTCTGTCTGTCTCTGTCTGTCTGTCTCTGTCTGTCTGTCTCTGTCTGTCTGTCTCTGTCTGTCTGTCTCTGTCTGTCTGTCTCTGTCTGTCTGTCTCTGTCTGTCTGTCTCTGTCTGTCTGTCTCTGTCTGTCTGTCTCTGTCTGTCTGTCTCTGTCTGTCTGTCTCTGTCTGTCTGTCTCTGTCTGTCTGTCTCTGTCTGTCTGTCTCTGTCTGTCTGTCTCTGTCTGTCTGTCTCTGTCTGTCTGTCTCTGTCTGTCTGTCTCTGTCTGTCTGTCTCTGTCTGTCTGTCTCTGTCTGTCTGTCTCTGTCTGTCTGTCTCTGTCTGTCTGTCTCTGTCTGTCTGTCTCTGTCTGTCTGTCTCTGTCTGTCTGTCTCTGTCTGTCTGTCTCTGTCTGTCTGTCTCTGTCTGTCTGTCTCTGTCTGTCTGTCTCTGTCTGTCTGTCTCTGTCTGTCTGTCTCTGTCTGTCTGTCTCTGTCTGTCTGTCTCTGTCTGTCTGTCTCTGTCTGTCTGTCTCTGTCTGTCTGTCTCTGTCTGTCTGTCTCTGTCTGTCTGTCTCTGTCTGTCTGTCTCTGTCTGTCTGTCTCTGTCTGTCTGTCTCTGTCTGTCTGTCTCTGTCTGTCTGTCTCTGTCTGTCTGTCTCTGTCTGTCTGTCTCTGTCTGTCTGTCTCTGTCTGTCTGTCTCTGTCTGTCTGTCTCTGTCTGTCTGTCTCTGTCTGTCTGTCTCTGTCTGTCTGTCTCTGTCTGTCTGTCTCTGTCTGTCTGTCTCTGTCTGTCTGTCTCTGTCTGTCTGTCTCTGTCTGTCTGTCTCTGTCTGTCTGTCTCTGTCTGTCTGTCTCTGTCTGTCTGTCTCTGTCTGTCTGTCTCTGTCTGTCTGTCTCTGTCTGTCTGTCTCTGTCTGTCTGTCTCTGTCTGTCTGTCTCTGTCTGTCTGTCTCTGTCTGTCTGTCTCTGTCTGTCTGTCTCTGTCTGTCTGTCTCTGTCTGTCTGTCTCTGTCTGTCTGTCTCTGTCTGTCTGTCTCTGTCTGTCTGTCTCTGTCTGTCTGTCTCTGTCTGTCTGTCTCTGTCTGTCTGTCTCTGTCTGTCTGTCTCTGTCTGTCTGTCTCTGTCTGTCTGTCTCTGTCTGTCTGTCTCTGTCTGTCTGTCTCTGTCTGTCTGTCTCTGTCTGTCTGTCTCTGTCTGTCTGTCTCTGTCTGTCTGTCTCTGTCTGTCTGTCTCTGTCTGTCTGTCTCTGTCTGTCTGTCTCTGTCTGTCTGTCTCTGTCTGTCTGTCTCTGTCTGTCTGTCTCTGTCTGTCTGTCTCTGTCTGTCTGTCTCTGTCTGTCTGTCTCTGTCTGTCTGTCTCTGTCTGTCTGTCTCTGTCTGTCTGTCTCTGTCTGTCTGTCTCTGTCTGTCTGTCTCTGTCTGTCTGTCTCTGTCTGTCTGTCTCTGTCTGTCTGTCTCTGTCTGTCTGTCTCTGTCTGTCTGTCTCTGTCTGTCTGTCTCTGTCTGTCTGTCTCTGTCTGTCTGTCTCTGTCTGTCTGTCTCTGTCTGTCTGTCTCTGTCTGTCTGTCTCTGTCTGTCTGTCTCTGTCTGTCTGTCTCTGTCTGTCTGTCTCTGTCTGTCTGTCTCTGTCTGTCTGTCTCTGTCTGTCTGTCTCTGTCTGTCTGTCTCTGTCTGTCTGTCTCTGTCTGTCTGTCTCTGTCTGTCTGTCTCTGTCTGTCTGTCTCTGTCTGTCTGTCTCTGTCTGTCTGTCTCTGTCTGTCTGTCTCTGTCTGTCTGTCTCTGTCTGTCTGTCTCTGTCTGTCTGTCTCTGTCTGTCTGTCTCTGTCTGTCTGTCTCTGTCTGTCTGTCTCTGTCTGTCTGTCTCTGTCTGTCTGTCTCTGTCTGTCTGTCTCTGTCTGTCTGTCTCTGTCTGTCTGTCTCTGTCTGTCTGTCTCTGTCTGTCTGTCTCTGTCTGTCTGTCTCTGTCTGTCTGTCTCTGTCTGTCTGTCTCTGTCTGTCTGTCTCTGTCTGTCTGTCTCTGTCTGTCTGTCTCTGTCTGTCTGTCTCTGTCTGTCTGTCTCTGTCTGTCTGTCTCTGTCTGTCTGTCTCTGTCTGTCTGTCTCTGTCTGTCTGTCTCTGTCTGTCTGTCTCTGTCTGTCTGTCTCTGTCTGTCTGTCTCTGTCTGTCTGTCTCTGTCTGTCTGTCTCTGTCTGTCTGTCTCTGTCTGTCTGTCTCTGTCTGTCTGTCTCTGTCTGTCTGTCTCTGTCTGTCTGTCTCTGTCTGTCTGTCTCTGTCTGTCTGTCTCTGTCTGTCTGTCTCTGTCTGTCTGTCTCTGTCTGTCTGTCTCTGTCTGTCTGTCTCTGTCTGTCTGTCTCTGTCTGTCTGTCTCTGTCTGTCTGTCTCTGTCTGTCTGTCTCTGTCTGTCTGTCTCTGTCTGTCTGTCTCTGTCTGTCTGTCTCTGTCTGTCTGTCTCTGTCTGTCTGTCTCTGTCTGTCTGTCTCTGTCTGTCTGTCTCTGTCTGTCTGTCTCTGTCTGTCTGTCTCTGTCTGTCTGTCTCTGTCTGTCTGTCTCTGTCTGTCTGTCTCTGTCTGTCTGTCTCTGTCTGTCTGTCTCTGTCTGTCTGTCTCTGTCTGTCTGTCTCTGTCTGTCTGTCTCTGTCTGTCTGTCTCTGTCTGTCTGTCTCTGTCTGTCTGTCTCTGTCTGTCTGTCTCTGTCTGTCTGTCTCTGTCTGTCTGTCTCTGTCTGTCTGTCTCTGTCTGTCTGTCTCTGTCTGTCTGTCTCTGTCTGTCTGTCTCTGTCTGTCTGTCTCTGTCTGTCTGTCTCTGTCTGTCTGTCTCTGTCTGTCTGTCTCTGTCTGTCTGTCTCTGTCTGTCTGTCTCTGTCTGTCTGTCTCTGTCTGTCTGTCTCTGTCTGTCTGTCTCTGTCTGTCTGTCTCTGTCTGTCTGTCTCTGTCTGTCTGTCTCTGTCTGTCTGTCTCTGTCTGTCTGTCTCTGTCTGTCTGTCTCTGTCTGTCTGTCTCTGTCTGTCTGTCTCTGTCTGTCTGTCTCTGTCTGTCTGTCTCTGTCTGTCTGTCTCTGTCTGTCTGTCTCTGTCTGTCTGTCTCTGTCTGTCTGTCTCTGTCTGTCTGTCTCTGTCTGTCTGTCTCTGTCTGTCTGTCTCTGTCTGTCTGTCTCTGTCTGTCTGTCTCTGTCTGTCTGTCTCTGTCTGTCTGTCTCTGTCTGTCTGTCTCTGTCTGTCTGTCTCTGTCTGTCTGTCTCTGTCTGTCTGTCTCTGTCTGTCTGTCTCTGTCTGTCTGTCTCTGTCTGTCTGTCTCTGTCTGTCTGTCTCTGTCTGTCTGTCTCTGTCTGTCTGTCTCTGTCTGTCTGTCTCTGTCTGTCTGTCTCTGTCTGTCTGTCTCTGTCTGTCTGTCTCTGTCTGTCTGTCTCTGTCTGTCTGTCTCTGTCTGTCTGTCTCTGTCTGTCTGTCTCTGTCTGTCTGTCTCTGTCTGTCTGTCTCTGTCTGTCTGTCTCTGTCTGTCTGTCTCTGTCTGTCTGTCTCTGTCTGTCTGTCTCTGTCTGTCTGTCTCTGTCTGTCTGTCTCTGTCTGTCTGTCTCTGTCTGTCTGTCTCTGTCTGTCTGTCTCTGTCTGTCTGTCTCTGTCTGTCTGTCTCTGTCTGTCTGTCTCTGTCTGTCTGTCTCTGTCTGTCTGTCTCTGTCTGTCTGTCTCTGTCTGTCTGTCTCTGTCTGTCTGTCTCTGTCTGTCTGTCTCTGTCTGTCTGTCTCTGTCTGTCTGTCTCTGTCTGTCTGTCTCTGTCTGTCTGTCTCTGTCTGTCTGTCTCTGTCTGTCTGTCTCTGTCTGTCTGTCTCTGTCTGTCTGTCTCTGTCTGTCTGTCTCTGTCTGTCTGTCTCTGTCTGTCTGTCTCTGTCTGTCTGTCTCTGTCTGTCTGTCTCTGTCTGTCTGTCTCTGTCTGTCTGTCTCTGTCTGTCTGTCTCTGTCTGTCTGTCTCTGTCTGTCTGTCTCTGTCTGTCTGTCTCTGTCTGTCTGTCTCTGTCTGTCTGTCTCTGTCTGTCTGTCTCTGTCTGTCTGTCTCTGTCTGTCTGTCTCTGTCTGTCTGTCTCTGTCTGTCTGTCTCTGTCTGTCTGTCTCTGTCTGTCTGTCTCTGTCTGTCTGTCTCTGTCTGTCTGTCTCTGTCTGTCTGTCTCTGTCTGTCTGTCTCTGTCTGTCTGTCTCTGTCTGTCTGTCTCTGTCTGTCTGTCTCTGTCTGTCTGTCTCTGTCTGTCTGTCTCTGTCTGTCTGTCTCTGTCTGTCTGTCTCTGTCTGTCTGTCTCTGTCTGTCTGTCTCTGTCTGTCTGTCTCTGTCTGTCTGTCTCTGTCTGTCTGTCTCTGTCTGTCTGTCTCTGTCTGTCTGTCTCTGTCTGTCTGTCTCTGTCTGTCTGTCTCTGTCTGTCTGTCTCTGTCTGTCTGTCTCTGTCTGTCTGTCTCTGTCTGTCTGTCTCTGTCTGTCTGTCTCTGTCTGTCTGTCTCTGTCTGTCTGTCTCTGTCTGTCTGTCTCTGTCTGTCTGTCTCTGTCTGTCTGTCTCTGTCTGTCTGTCTCTGTCTGTCTGTCTCTGTCTGTCTGTCTCTGTCTGTCTGTCTCTGTCTGTCTGTCTCTGTCTGTCTGTCTCTGTCTGTCTGTCTCTGTCTGTCTGTCTCTGTCTGTCTGTCTCTGTCTGTCTGTCTCTGTCTGTCTGTCTCTGTCTGTCTGTCTCTGTCTGTCTGTCTCTGTCTGTCTGTCTCTGTCTGTCTGTCTCTGTCTGTCTGTCTCTGTCTGTCTGTCTCTGTCTGTCTGTCTCTGTCTGTCTGTCTCTGTCTGTCTGTCTCTGTCTGTCTGTCTCTGTCTGTCTGTCTCTGTCTGTCTGTCTCTGTCTGTCTGTCTCTGTCTGTCTGTCTCTGTCTGTCTGTCTCTGTCTGTCTGTCTCTGTCTGTCTGTCTCTGTCTGTCTGTCTCTGTCTGTCTGTCTCTGTCTGTCTGTCTCTGTCTGTCTGTCTCTGTCTGTCTGTCTCTGTCTGTCTGTCTCTGTCTGTCTGTCTCTGTCTGTCTGTCTCTGTCTGTCTGTCTCTGTCTGTCTGTCTCTGTCTGTCTGTCTCTGTCTGTCTGTCTCTGTCTGTCTGTCTCTGTCTGTCTGTCTCTGTCTGTCTGTCTCTGTCTGTCTGTCTCTGTCTGTCACAGTCACAGACAAACTGACAGACAGACGGACACTGACAGACAGACACTGACAGACAGACAGATAGACAGACATACATACAGACAGACAGACATACAGACATCGACAGGCAGACAGACAGACCGATCTTGACATACATACAGACACAGAGACAGACCGACAGACAGACAGCTTGACAGACAGACAGACAAACAGACACACACCGACAGACAGACATACTGACAGCCAGACATACATATATCGACAGACAGACAGACAGCTAATATAAAAATAACTTAATTTCATGTTTTAGAACCATGAATCAATCCTACATATAAAATTTCAGCTCTCTTGCCATGATAGTTTTCAAATACACCTAAAAACAAATTTGTGGTATATCAATCGTATCGAAGCCAAATTTTTTGTTTTGGCCCTCATTTAAAATCTATCATAGCTAGAGAGCTAAAATTTTATATGTAGGTTGGTTTCATGGTCCTAAAACATGAAATTAAGTTATTTTTATAGTAGCTGATATGATTTTGATATTCATATAAACAGCTATTATAAAAATTCTGTTGACGCAGCCACAGAGTTTCAAGTGAAAGAGCGAACCAAGAGACTTATATAAAAACTGTCATTGTAGACTGTTTCTATACCATTTTGGCAAGTATCTATGTAAAAAAGTCGGATGTCCAACTTGAATACAGTGCATATAACTCTATAATGCCATGTCAAGTTGTTCGGATAGCATCTGCGATCAAACTACATGTCTGGTGAAGATTAACAAAAGCCTATCAAAAAATAATTATGATTGTATATTCTATATGACATATACATAGCGATAGAATCTCCTTAACAGCTTGAAAGAAATCACTATGCAAACTTTCAGCTCTGTACCATGCTTCTGCAGTTCTGCATATGTATAAATATATGTTCAAGATTAGGTTGCCCATTTTCAATACACACTCTATATATAAAGATTAATATACCCAGGTCTCTTGCTAGTACCGCATTTTATTTATTTTATTTCAATCTTTCATTCTGGGCAAGCAAACACCTTAAAAATATATACCATTAAGGTTATAAGTTTAAACATAGATCTTATATCAAGCAGACCGAGCAGACGGCTGATCTCGTTACCTAAGCAACTAACCAGCAACCAATCAGAATCACGTATTAAATGCTTCACAACAAAGGCCATTGTTTTTATAAGAGAGGAATATTGTCTGGGTGACCAACAATGTTTACAATTCTGATATAATTGATTGGTACCATTATATGACATCATTACCAAATAAGTTGAAACTCGTGCGAGCTGCAGCCACAAGGTCACTCCATATCTGTTAGAAAAAAGTACAAAAAAATAGTTTATTTTAAATGAAAACAAATACAATTAGCAACTCTACGTAAAGTATTGTACGTATTGTACATACCCTTGACCATTGCTTAACATTTGTTTGTTTTACAACATTCTTGCTTTACTGCTCAACCACAATTTTCCACTTCTCCTCAGCATGTTAACTTTGACCATTGGCAAGATCTGGATTATTTTCTATTAATGTATAATAATAAAATATAATTAAATTTCAGATTGTAGATTCGGACTACACACATCCTCAACATTAGAGTTTGCCCTGGGAGTAACAATGATCGCTTTATATGGCAGTTTTCTGAAGCCAAAGAATATATGGATCATCTTCGAGCAAATGAAGATATAGTACAGGAAGAAGGTCATTATTACATACTTGGTAAGAAAGAAAAAAAAAATTTTCAATAAATATTATTAATTGAAACATTTTTAAACATAATCTTTAAAATTTGTATAAATTACAGGAGACAGTGGTTATACTCCCTCTCCAACAGTATTAACTCCAGTTTTGCATACGCCAGAAGGATCACCTGCCTCTATATATACGGCTGAACGCGTGGGTACTCGTCGCTACGTTGATCAGACGAGTGGGATCTTGACCAATATTTTTATGGCAATAAAGCGATGCCGTACATTATATTATACACCAGAAAAAGTCACAAATATAATACATGCATGTTGTATTTTGTACAATATACGAAGGAGACATGGGTAACTATAAGCAAATAACGTACATTCTGATTTTAAATTAAAATCATATGATTTTTATAGTTATAAATTACATATAAATTTGTTTTTTGCGGTATTTTTTATGAGATGCAAGAGGAAGTTGATTATATGTTTAATAACGACATTGCAGGAAGAAATGGTGCAGAATATGGAGCAGGGATCGCTGAACGAAACCGAATTATTCAGCAATACTATGCATAAACAGTTTGAACCAAGTGCTCCAACTCTTTGGAAGTATTTCGAAAAGAAAGAAAACAAAGTGTGAACTTTGTGACAATCACCTTTGTGTCGTTTATCGCACAAATCCTCGTGAAATTATTCTGTTATGATGCGGCCACGTCTGCCTGTGCGAACACTGTTCTCTTGATATTATCAGAGACTGCCCGATTTGTAGAAATAGAATTAGTCAAAAGAATGCCGCCTTCGTGACTTGAAATTCCAAGAGCTTTGGTTTTATAAAGTGTAGAAAATATTTTTGTAATTTTGGTGGAAAAAAAAATGAAAACAATGAAAAAGCCGCAAGTTTTAAAAAACATAACGTATATTATCTCTCTTAATAGCAAAAAAGTTTAAAAATCAAAATTATTTTCAGTTTTGTGCATCATCTCTGGTAATAGAAGAGTTGACTCCATCTTTTTGGCTTGAGCTTTAACCATAGTTGGTCCATCACTTGTAGACTGCTCTGGATTATCGAAATGACGAGGTTCCTTCAATGGTTCTTTTGTTACTTCAGTTTTGGCTGTGTCTGTTTGGGGTGTGGATTGTGACTCTGAAGTATTTACAGGTTTTTGTGATTCTGCTTCCTTTATTCGAATCAATATCCGTCAGACAGCTACTCACACTTTATTTGCTAGAGGTCGAATCACAAAGCTAGGCTCCCAAGGGCATCTCAAATATAAAAGTATGTGGACTGTTCTTGATGAACAGTTAAATCAAGTGGGTCCTGCTCAAAAAGATGTTACTGGTTGGCAAGAGGTGAGTGGCGTTTACAAATTGTATCTTATTTTTATATTTTGATTTATATCTTATGATGTAATTTCTTCTTGTATCAATTAATAATTGCTTATGGTAAATCAAATCTTCGCGCAGTTTCAGTTTAGTATTCATTAGCGTACTCGTATGTAAATCAAATATCGGTTATGAGCATTTTGCTCCAAAATATTGTACACTCTCTCTCTCTCGTCTCGACCGTCGAACTACAAGCATCACACCTCGCCTCGCCTCTCATCTCAGTGCCAATTAAAACTCATCGTAGAAAAAGAATCACTCTGCGTTCAACTTTATTTCTACGACCGAAAGTCTCCTATCTTCCACAATTATACCATCATCATAGTATATAATTGTTCTTTTCAAAGTTGGAAAAAGATGAGACTGAATGCAAAATTAAAGAAGGCAACATTTTTAAAAGCTTTGAACAAGACCGGCAATGATGTTCCGGATGCAGAACTGAATCAAAACGATGAACGCATCAGCCAGATTTATGGAACATATAGGACAGGTGTGAGCATCGGACGAGAATTAAAACAATTATGGATTTCAGATTCATCTATGTTGATTAATCAAGTAATTCTACTGTCAGTGCGTACGGAAAGACTTTTGCAAGAGATTCCATTTAGGATGGCTAACATTATAAAAGACTTCAATAACCATCTAAGCAGAAATAATGTTAGCAGGTAAATAATTATTTATTTTCATTGAACATAGTTTTAAAGTCAAGTATGAATGCTTAAAAAAATTTAAAATACCTTTATTTTTAAAGGTTTTTAATTTTGTTTTGAAATTCACATACAAAGGTTATGACAGAGTGTAACTACTCTGGTCGTTTCTAACGAAATTATAGGGGTAGTTGGCATTGGTAAAAATAAAACTGACATAGTTATATAATGGTAATATGAAGGTCTATATTACTTACTAAAAATGCAAATAATACTACAAAATAATTAAAAACCATATTTATTTATAATAACACTTAAAGTCAGTCGGATCATGATCCAAAAACTCGTAGACCAAGGTTATTCTATTGAAAACGCATATGCCTACGTAAAAAATTAGTAGATGTCGTTAATCTCATGATTTTTATGAGCAGCGTAAGCTTCTCTTAATTATGTATGTAGGTTGTAATTGGAAAATGTATCTCTATGATTTTTCAGGTCATTATGCGACTATCTTAAACCTTTTATTATAAATAAATATGCATTTTAAACATTTAATACGATAATAATTTGCATTTTTAGTAAGGAATACACTTTTATTACCAACTTGTAACTATATCTCTTTTGTTCGTATGTACATACCAATGTAAAGCATGAATCTGTATGATTTCTCTACGAACGATTCCAGTAGTTATGCTCTTTATTATAAGCTTTTAATGTGAATTTTAATCTTTTTTAGCATACTTTAACTGCTTCTTTGACTTCTCGCAAAAGAACGCATTATGACACAAGTAAAAATTTATTTTTTTTCAAAATATTTTATAATAATTTGATATTCGCGCGCTCTTAGAGTATAGACCGTAAAATTTACGCTCAAAGCGCATCCTATACACAGTTAACAGGCTACAGTCAGTTGTTTTCGAGTCAGTTTTCGAGAGGGAGAGAAAGAAAAGAGAGGGAGATATAATTCCATGCTCATAACGTCAAAAGTCGCGCACGTGTATGTACCTACTGCACATGTTTAAACTTGAAACCCAAGCAAAATGTCTGAACAAAAACCGTAAGTATTTTATTGTTACTTAGTCATTTTTGTGCAGTCTTCACATTTAAATTAAGATTATTGTTCATGCCTGCGCATGCCTAAATTCGTTATGAAAAACAATAAAAAAGAAAAAGTTGGCACACAACACGTGACGCGGTGAGCATCTTTGCGCGCAAAACGCACCTTGTATCAGCTTTGTGTTTTTTCGAAAGTCAAAAGTCGCGTACGTGTATGTATATACTTGTTGCATTTTGCAGTAAAATATTGTTACATATATAAGTGGCCGGTGGCTGGCCTGCGGCTCGAGATCAGGGTATTCATTATTGGTTCATTTATTATTCTTGAAATTTCAGAAAAAGAACGATGAACAAGCCCACCAAGCAGCAGATCGAACGTATGATCGACTACATGGAGAGGCACCCTGATATGCCCAATGATGTTGTAGAAAATTCTGAAAACATGTGGATTGTCTTGGTGACTACGCTGAATGCTGTTGAAGGAGCAGCTGTCAAAACTGTACGAGCTTGGAAAAGGGTAAGATTTCATTTGGCATGTAATTATTAATAACTTTCGACTCTATCGTCTCCTCGTTAATTTCCAGGGGTTTTCTCTCTGCTGGTATGCGTCTCTCTCTGTCTCTCTTTCTCTTATCGCTTTAAATTCTCTACTTTTCCTTTCTGTTTTTTCCTATCTTCCATCCAGCTTTCTACGCCTGGTACATCCTTTCACACTCTTTTTTCTCCTGATCTTTTCATATCTTCTTCTAGTAACCTAGCCTTTTTTATTAAGGGGAATGAACAACCTTAAATTGTCAAAAAATGAAAATTGACAGTTTATTGTTATATTTTCCTTTAATTATTTAATGTCTTCGAAGGCCAAAATCCATCATTTTCATGTTTTTGTTAATTGAAATTTCTTCTTTCCTGGCTATCCAAAAGATCATTTAAAGTACATTTTTTTGGCTTAAAGACGTGGACTGATTTGATTGCTACCTCCAGACAAAACATGAGATTCGTGTTAGAAGGTGTAAGGAACACTCCAATGTCAGATCTAAAGTTGGCTAAATTGTGCAAAAATTTGCCAAACCTTGATAACATTGGTATACTTTTCAATAAAGTTGCCTAATTTTGTCGATTCGAACACTCTTGCAAGTTCTAGCAAAATATAGCAAAATGGGGACAGTTCAAACAAGATGTAGCAAAATCAGTTCAATTTCAACAAATTACGGTAAACAGTGCCGTATTCTGAGACTAGAGAGAAAAAGAATTTTCCTGGAAAGCTTTGTTTGCCAAACTTTGCTACGTCTTATGATAACTTGCTGTGTTTTGCCTTACTTATTTGGAATTCACCTGATTCTGCCTGATTTTGCTAAACAGTGCCATATTCTGAGACTGTATCGGGAAAAGAATTTTTCGTAAAAACTTTTTTAAATGCCAAACTGTTTCATTTTGTGATAATTCGCTACATTTCGCCAAATTTATCCATAATTTGTCTAATTTTGTCCCAGTTTGTCAAGTCTGAAAACAGTGGTCAGAAATGACATTTCTTTTCAGAAGCAAATTTTCGCCAAACTTTGCTACATCTGGAAATAATTTGCTATTTTTTGCCAAATTTTGCTAATATTTGCCAACTTATTCAAATCGGCTACTTTCAGCAAATTTTGTCAAAGTTTGGCAAAGTCCTAACTACATTAGGCAAATACAATGTTTCCACTAGGGCCACGTTGGAAAAGAATGAAAAATATTGTGGGGAACTGATTCTATTGAAGATAACATCAATGTTGACATTAAAGTTTTAAAACTGATTTGAATTATAGTATAAAAACTCGCTAAAACTTATGATAATGACAAGATCGTGGAAGGGTCACATATTTGCTGCACCAGGAAAGACGAATTCGAAAATAAGAGGAAAGTTTGTATTTGGAGAAAGAAAGTATCCTCCAATAGCAGAAACGATGATACCAAAGTCTTAATTTGTGAGAAAAAAAGCTCTGGAACAGTCAAACACTGTACGCTATCTTACGTGCAAGAATCGCAAGTAAGTTTGCACACTGAAGAAAAGAGAAGTATAGTCGAGACCAAGCAAGCAATATTTACTCACGTTCTAATTTCAACTGTCCAAATCTCTTCCTAAAACCGCCACTTTGAAAGCACCTTTAATATTGGAAATGTTTATGAATACATATATAATATCTTTCATGTATACTTTCAGCTGAAAGATCTAGTAGATTTCTACATGCGTTTGAAGATAAGGGTGCAGAAATGGTGCTGACGCTGGCGAACCAAATGATTAGCTGCTTTGATAAGCAGAACGACACTTTAAAAAATGGATTGGAAGCTATAAGTGAGGCTATATTTCAAAATGTGCCAAAAATTGTGACGGAGGCATTTAAAAAAGTCTTAAGCTCCAATGGAAACGCTGGACCGAAAACTGAACTCGTAAATGTGGACGAAGGAGTGGAACAGAGTACAACGAACGCAGATGAAGAGGATCATACTTACGTGGCAAGTGGCACAATTCAAAGTCTGATTTTTGAGGAAGACAACGATGATGATATTACATTTATTGAAAAATATTTTAATGATTCTCGTTCAGATGACGAACAATAACCGCAATTGATCTTTGATTCAGATATTTCTAATTTTAATTAATCCCCTTTCAAAAATAATTGAATATTTTGAAATATTGTATATTTTATGTTTTTAGCCTGCGAGTCCAAAACCGGAGATTCTCTGTGTCATTTGCCAAGATGAAATTGACGATCCGAAGCAACAGCAGTGTAAGCACCAATTTTGTACCGTCTGCATATACGCATGGCTTGTAGGCAGCAAAGTTTGTCCAATCTGCCGTAAACCAGCAAAATCTAACGATGATGACAATGACAACAATGACATCGATGATCAGAATGATTGGTCGTGGAGCAGGATCATCTTAGATAGTAACGATGACTAAATTATACTTTGTAAGAATTAACTGCGATAATTCTATCTCCAGTACAATTATACTACTTCTGCAGGGGCCGTATTCCGCACACAGTTATTAAGTCCAACAGTGAGATTCTGTCTCGGCTTAGTTTTCAGTGGCGCCACAGATTTGCGTGCTAATGAAATAAGAGATCTATTAAAATATTTACTTTCCCTTCTACGGTCTACCGATTTCTGAAAAATGAGTAATTTTTTATTTTTATAACTACAGTTTTAAACGACGAATCGCCTTTGTAACAAAAAGTTTGTATTGATTAATATAAAAATAATAAAAAATTAATTCAATAATTATACATTTTTTTATTTAACATAATTATACAATAAAATAAACAATTTATAAAAAAAAATTGTTTCTACTCTTTGTCACGACATATCAGCTACTAGTACTTCATTTATATAGTTGATTTGTTTATTGACAATATATATTCAAATTTTGGAATAGACAAAATTTTCAATAGTTTGCAAATTATACTATAAAAAATAGTATAGTATAAAAAAAGTGCGATATCTTAACTATTCAAATTTTTTGTGCTGCACAAGCACAGGTGAGAAAATTATATTTAATACTATCAATGTAATATTATTATTTATTACACTTTTATTAAATTTCATCTTTCTATAGTATTACTTTTTTAAAAAGAGTTAGATCAATTTAATGTCAGAGTCTCTATTGAATAATCGACATTTTCTATAATATTACTTAAGAAGAGTTAGCATAATTTTCATGTCGTAGTCTTCATTGAATAATCGACATATTTTGATAATTACAAAGATACACATAACATTTCAAATACTTGTGTATGCTAAACTTAAAACGTTCCTTAGAGACAAATTTCAATCGCAGTGAGTCGGCACGACAGAGCTTTCAACTCGTATTTCCCTAGATGTATGCTTCTAAATCTTCTAGCAATACATCAGGTTGCGCATGCGCAATTTCATCATTTTATGCGACTCAATAATGCATGTCACTCCTTTTTCTGTCTCGCATAAGTCGATCGAGACAGTTAGGGAATAATACCCCAGGCATACAGATAGACAGACAGACAAACACCAACACACAGACAACCACCGACAGACAGACACCGCTAGAAAAACAGACACCGACATACAGACACCGACGGACAGGCAGACAGACACCGACAGACAGACAGACAGGCATTGACAGATAGAGAGACAGACAGACAGACAGACGGACAGGCAGACAGACAGACAGACGGTCAGACGGACACCGACAAATAAACAGACAGCCCGACAGACACCGACGGAGAGGTAGACAGACAGATAGACAGACAGACAACGGCAAACATACAAACAGACAGACAGACAGACACCGACGGACAGTCAGACAGACACCGAGAGACAGACAGACAGACAGACGGACAGGCAGACAGACAGACAGACAGTCAGACAGACATCGACGGACAGACAGACAGCCCGACAGATACCGACCGAGAGGCAGACAGACAGACAGACAGACAGACACCGACAAACATACACAATGACAGACAGACAGACACCGTCAGACAGACAGACATACAGGCAGACAGACACCGACAGACAGACAGACAGGCAGACACCGACAGACAGAGACAGACAGACAGAGACAGACAGACAGAGACAGACAGACAGAGACAGACAGACAGAGACAGACAGACAGAGACAGACAGACAGAGACAGACAGACAGAGACAGACAGACAGAGACAGACAGACAGAGACAGACAGACAGAGACAGACAGACAGAGACAGACAGACAGAGACAGACAGACAGAGACAGACAGACAGAGACAGACAGACAGAGACAGACAGACAGAGACAGACAGACAGAGACAGACAGACAGAGACAGACAGACAGAGACAGACAGACAGAGACAGACAGACAGAGACAGACAGACAGAGACAGACAGACAGAGACAGACAGACAGAGACAGACAGACAGAGACAGACAGACAGAGACAGACAGACAGAGACAGACAGACAGAGACAGACAGACAGAGACAGACAGACAGAGACAGACAGACAGAGACAGACAGACAGAGACAGACAGACAGAGACAGACAGACAGAGACAGACAGACAGAGACAGACAGACAGAGACAGACAGACAGAGACAGACAGACAGAGACAGACAGACAGAGACAGACAGACAGAGACAGACAGACAGAGACAGACAGACAGAGACAGACAGACAGAGACAGACAGACAGAGACAGACAGACAGAGACAGACAGACAGAGACAGACAGACAGAGACAGACAGACAGAGACAGACAGACAGAGACAGACAGACAGAGACAGACAGACAGAGACAGACAGACAGAGACAGACAGACAGAGACAGACAGACAGAGACAGACAGACAGAGACAGACAGACAGAGACAGACAGACAGAGACAGACAGACAGAGACAGACAGACAGAGACAGACAGACAGAGACAGACAGACAGAGACAGACAGACAGAGACAGACAGACAGAGACAGACAGACAGAGACAGACAGACAGAGACAGACAGACAGAGACAGACAGACAGAGACAGACAGACAGAGACAGACAGACAGAGACAGACAGACAGAGACAGACAGACAGAGACAGACAGACAGAGACAGACAGACAGAGACAGACAGACAGAGACAGACAGACAGAGACAGACAGACAGAGACAGACAGACAGAGACAGACAGACAGAGACAGACAGACAGAGACAGACAGACAGAGACAGACAGACAGAGACAGACAGACAGAGACAGACAGACAGAGACAGACAGACAGAGACAGACAGACAGAGACAGACAGACAGAGACAGACAGACAGAGACAGACAGACAGAGACAGACAGACAGAGACAGACAGACAGAGACAGACAGACAGAGACAGACAGACAGAGACAGACAGACAGAGACAGACAGACAGAGACAGACAGACAGAGACAGACAGACAGAGACAGACAGACAGAGACAGACAGACAGAGACAGACAGACAGAGACAGACAGACAGAGACAGACAGACAGAGACAGACAGACAGAGACAGACAGACAGAGACAGACAGACAGAGACAGACAGACAGAGACAGACAGACAGAGACAGACAGACAGAGACAGACAGACAGAGACAGACAGACAGAGACAGACAGACAGAGACAGACAGACAGAGACAGACAGACAGAGACAGACAGACAGAGACAGACAGACAGAGACAGACAGACAGAGACAGACAGACAGAGACAGACAGACAGAGACAGACAGACAGAGACAGACAGACAGAGACAGACAGACAGAGACAGACAGACAGAGACAGACAGACAGAGACAGACAGACAGAGACAGACAGACAGAGACAGACAGACAGAGACAGACAGACAGAGACAGACAGACAGAGACAGACAGACAGAGACAGACAGACAGAGACAGACAGACAGAGACAGACAGACAGAGACAGACAGACAGAGACAGACAGACAGAGACAGACAGACAGAGACAGACAGACAGAGACAGACAGACAGAGACAGACAGACAGAGACAGACAGACAGAGACAGACAGACAGAGACAGACAGACAGAGACAGACAGACAGAGACAGACAGACAGAGACAGACAGACAGAGACAGACAGACAGAGACAGACAGACAGAGACAGACAGACAGAGACAGACAGACAGAGACAGACAGACAGAGACAGACAGACAGAGACAGACAGACAGAGACAGACAGACAGAGACAGACAGACAGAGACAGACAGACAGAGACAGACAGACAGAGACAGACAGACAGAGACAGACAGACAGAGACAGACAGACAGAGACAGACAGACAGAGACAGACAGACAGAGACAGACAGACAGAGACAGACAGACAGAGACAGACAGACAGAGACAGACAGACAGAGACAGACAGACAGAGACAGACAGACAGAGACAGACAGACAGAGACAGACAGACAGAGACAGACAGACAGAGACAGACAGACAGAGACAGACAGACAGAGACAGACAGACAGAGACAGACAGACAGAGACAGACAGACAGAGACAGACAGACAGAGACAGACAGACAGAGACAGACAGACAGAGACAGACAGACAGAGACAGACAGACAGAGACAGACAGACAGAGACAGACAGACAGAGACAGACAGACAGAGACAGACAGACAGAGACAGACAGACAGAGACAGACAGACAGAGACAGACAGACAGAGACAGACAGACAGAGACAGACAGACAGAGACAGACAGACAGAGACAGACAGACAGAGACAGACAGACAGAGACAGACAGACAGAGACAGACAGACAGAGACAGACAGACAGAGACAGACAGACAGAGACAGACAGACAGAGACAGACAGACAGAGACAGACAGACAGAGACAGACAGACAGAGACAGACAGACAGAGACAGACAGACAGAGACAGACAGACAGAGACAGACAGACAGAGACAGACAGACAGAGACAGACAGACAGAGACAGACAGACAGAGACAGACAGACAGAGACAGACAGACAGAGACAGACAGACAGAGACAGACAGACAGAGACAGACAGACAGAGACAGACAGACAGAGACAGACAGACAGAGACAGACAGACAGAGACAGACAGACAGAGACAGACAGACAGAGACAGACAGACAGAGACAGACAGACAGAGACAGACAGACAGAGACAGACAGACAGAGACAGACAGACAGAGACAGACAGACAGAGACAGACAGACAGAGACAGACAGACAGAGACAGACAGACAGAGACAGACAGACAGAGACAGACAGACAGAGACAGACAGACAGAGACAGACAGACAGAGACAGACAGACAGAGACAGACAGACAGAGACAGACAGACAGAGACAGACAGACAGAGACAGACAGACAGAGACAGACAGACAGAGACAGACAGACAGAGACAGACAGACAGAGACAGACAGACAGAGACAGACAGACAGAGACAGACAGACAGAGACAGACAGACAGAGACAGACAGACAGAGACAGACAGACAGAGACAGACAGACAGAGACAGACAGACAGAGACAGACAGACAGAGACAGACAGACAGAGACAGACAGACAGAGACAGACAGACAGAGACAGACAGACAGAGACAGACAGACAGAGACAGACAGACAGAGACAGACAGACAGAGACAGACAGACAGAGACAGACAGACAGAGACAGACAGACAGAGACAGACAGACAGAGACAGACAGACAGAGACAGACAGACAGAGACAGACAGACAGAGACAGACAGACAGAGACAGACAGACAGAGACAGACAGACAGAGACAGACAGACAGAGACAGACAGACAGAGACAGACAGACAGAGACAGACAGACAGAGACAGACAGACAGAGACAGACAGACAGAGACAGACAGACAGAGACAGACAGACAGAGACAGACAGACAGAGACAGACAGACAGAGACAGACAGACAGAGACAGACAGACAGAGACAGACAGACAGAGACAGACAGACAGAGACAGACAGACAGAGACAGACAGACAGAGACAGACAGACAGAGACAGACAGACAGAGACAGACAGACAGAGACAGACAGACAGAGACAGACAGACAGAGACAGACAGACAGAGACAGACAGACAGAGACAGACAGACAGAGACAGACAGACAGAGACAGACAGACAGAGACAGACAGACAGAGACAGACAGACAGAGACAGACAGACAGAGACAGACAGACAGAGACAGACAGACAGAGACAGACAGACAGAGACAGACAGACAGAGACAGACAGACAGAGACAGACAGACAGAGACAGACAGACAGAGACAGACAGACAGAGACAGACAGACAGAGACAGACAGACAGAGACAGACAGACAGAGACAGACAGACAGAGACAGACAGACAGAGACAGACAGACAGAGACAGACAGACAGAGACAGACAGACAGAGACAGACAGACAGAGACAGACAGACAGAGACAGACAGACAGAGACAGACAGACAGAGACAGACAGACAGAGACAGACAGACAGAGACAGACAGACAGAGACAGACAGACAGAGACAGACAGACAGAGACAGACAGACAGAGACAGACAGACAGAGACAGACAGACAGAGACAGACAGACAGAGACAGACAGACAGAGACAGACAGACAGAGACAGACAGACAGAGACAGACAGACAGAGACAGACAGACAGAGACAGACAGACAGAGACAGACAGACAGAGACAGACAGACAGAGACAGACAGACAGAGACAGACAGACAGAGACAGACAGACAGAGACAGACAGACAGAGACAGACAGACAGAGACAGACAGACAGAGACAGACAGACAGAGACAGACAGACAGAGACAGACAGACAGAGACAGACAGACAGAGACAGACAGACAGAGACAGACAGACAGAGACAGACAGACAGAGACAGACAGACAGAGACAGACAGACAGAGACAGACAGACAGAGACAGACAGACAGAGACAGACAGACAGAGACAGACAGACAGAGACAGACAGACAGAGACAGACAGACAGAGACAGACAGACAGAGACAGACAGACAGAGACAGACAGACAGAGACAGACAGACAGAGACAGACAGACAGAGACAGACAGACAGAGACAGACAGACAGAGACAGACAGACAGAGACAGACAGACAGAGACAGACAGACAGAGACAGACAGACAGAGACAGACAGACAGAGACAGACAGACAGAGACAGACAGACAGAGACAGACAGACAGAGACAGACAGACAGAGACAGACAGACAGAGACAGACAGACAGAGACAGACAGACAGAGACAGACAGACAGAGACAGACAGACAGAGACAGACAGACAGAGACAGACAGACAGAGACAGACAGACAGAGACAGACAGACAGAGACAGACAGACAGA
>OX424573.1:90355423-90377923 GCA_949152435.1 Gastracanthus pulcherrimus | reverse complement strand
GACAGACAGGAAGACAGATCGACAGAAAGACAGACAGACAGAAAGACAGATCGATAGAAAAACAGACAGACAGACAGCAAGACAGACAGACAGACAGAAAGACAGACAGAAAGAATGACATACAGACAGTAAGACAAACAGGCAGAAAGACAGGCAGATAGAGAGACAGACAGACAGACAGACAGGCAGACAGAAACAGACAGACGGTCAGACAGACACCGACAAACAAACAGACAGCCCGACAGACACCGACGGAGAGGCAGACAGACAGACAGACAGACAGACTGACAGACAGACAAAGAGACGGATACAGAGACACCGACAGACAGACAGACATTCAGACAGAAACTGAGAGCTATACAGAAAGACAGAAAGACAGACAGAGACCGACAGACAGACAGACACCGACAGACAGACAGACAGACACCGACAGACAGACAGACAGACACCGACAGTCAGACAGACACCGACGGACAGGCAGACGGACACCCACAGATATATAGGCAGACAGACATCGACAGACAGACAGTCAGACAGACTCCGACAGACAAACAGACGGACGGACAGACAACAAGACACCGACAGACAGACAGACAGTCAGACACCGACGGACAGGCAGACAGACAGAAAGACACACAGAGAGGCACCAGAAGGCAGACAGGCACCGACAGCCAGACGGACAGACAGAGAGACACCGAGAGACAGACAGACAGACAGACAGAAACTGAGAGCTATACAGACAGACAGAAAGACAGACATACAGAAATACAGACAGACAGACAGAAAGACACACAGAGAGGCACCAGCAGGCAGACAGGCACCGACAGCAAGACAGACAGACAGAGAGGCACCAGCAGGCAGACAGACAGACAGCCAAACAGACAGACAGGCAGACAGACACTGATAGACAGACAGACAGACAGACAGACAGACAGACAGACACCGACAGACAGACACCCGCAGATATATATGCGGACGTAAACCGACAGACAGACAGACATACAGACACGCACGGGCAGGCAGACACCGACAGACATACAGACACGCACGGGCAGGCAGACACCGACAGACAGACAGAAACCGTCAGACAGACAGAAAGACAGACAGACAGAAAGACAGACAGACAGAAAGACAGACGGACAGAAAACAGACAGTCAGAAAGACAGACAGACAGAAAGACAGACCGACAGAAAGACAGACAGACAGAAAGACAGACAGACAGACAGACAGACAAAAAGACAGACAGAAAGAATGACAGACGGACAGAAAGACAGACAATCAGAAAGACAGACAGACAGAAAGACAGATCGACAGAAAGACAGACAGACAGAAAGACAGACAGACAGAAAGACAGATCGATAGAAAGACAGACAGACAGACAGAAAGACAGACAGACAGACAGAAAGACAGACAGACAGAAAGAATGACATACAGACAGTTAGACAGACAGGCAGAAAGACAGGCAGACAGAAACAGACAGACGGTCAGACAGACACCGACAAACAAACAGACAGCCCGACAGACACCGACGGAGAGCCAGACAGACAGACAGACAGACAGACTGACAGACAGACAAAGAGACAGATACAGAGACACCGACAGACAGACAGACATTCAGACAGAAACTTAGAGCTATACAGAAAGACAGACAGAGATCGACAGACAGACAGACACCGACAGACAGACAGACAGACACCGACAGTCAGACAGACACCGACGGACAGGCAGACGGACACCCATAGATATATAGGCAGACAGACATCGACAGACAAACAGGCGGACGGACAGACAGACACTGACAGACAGACAGACAGTCAGACACCGACGGACAGCCAGACAGACAGACACCGACAGACAAACAGACGGACGGACAGACAGACACCGACAGACAGACAGAAAGACACACCGAGAGGCACCAGCAGGCAGACAGGCACCGACAGCAAGACAGACAGACAGAGAGGCACCAGCAGGCAGACAGACAGACAGGCAGACAGACACTTGTAGACAGACAGACAGACAGACAGGCAGACAGACAGACATACAGACACGCACGGGCAGGCAGACACCGACAGACAGACAGAAACCGTCAGACAGACAGAAAGACAGACAGACAGAAAGACAGACAGACAGAAAGACAGACGGACAGAAAGACAGACAGTCAGAAAGACAGACAGACAGAAAGACGGACGGACAGAAAGACAGACTGTCAGAAAGACAGACAGACAGAAAGACAGACCGACAGAAAGACAGGCAGACAGAAAGACAGACAGACAGAAAGACAGGTCGACAGAAAGACAGACAGAAAGAATGACAGACGGACAGAAAGACAGACAGTCAGAAAGACAGACAGACAGAAATCAGATCGACAGAAAGACAGACAGACAGACAGACAGAAAGATAGACAGAAAGACAGACAGAAAGACAGGTCGACAGAAAGACAGACAGAAAGAATGACAGACGGACAGAAAGACAGACAGTCAGAAACACAGACAGACAGAAAGACAGATCGACAGAGAGACAGACAGACAGAAAGACAGACAGACAGAAAGACAGATCGATAGAAAGACAGACAGGCAGAAAGACCGGCGGATAAGCAGAGAGACACCGACAGACACACAGACGGGCGCACAGACAAGCAGACAGATAGACAGACAGACAGACAGACGGACAGACATCAGACAGACACCGACGGACAGGCAGACAGGCAGAAAAGTTCTTTATATTCTTAAAAGATCGTTTGTCCTTTAAAAGTACTTCTTTCCTCTAGAAGTACTTTTCACCCTTAAAAGTACTTTTGTCCTTTATAAGTATGTTTGTCCTCTAAAAGTACTTTATACCCTTAAAAGTACTTTTGTCCTTCAAACTACTTTTGTGATTTAAAAGTACTTTTGACTTCTCAGTACCTTTAAAGCACAAAAGTACTTTTAGAGGTTAATAGTACTTTTAAAGGACATAAGTACTTTTAGAGGACAAAATTACTTTTAAAGGAATAAAGTACTATTACAGGACAAAAGTTCTTTTACAGGACAATATACTTTTAGGACAAAAGTACATTTAAGGCTATAAAGTACTTTTACAGGACAGAAGTACTTTAAATGGACAAAAGTACTTTTAGAGGACAAAAGTACTTTGTAGGACAAAAGTACTTTTAGAGGACAAAAGTACTTTTACAGGACAAAAGAACTTTTAAGGGTATAAAGTACTTTTAGAGGACAAAAGTACTTTTGACGGTATAAAGTACTTTTAAAGGACAAACGTACTTTCAAGGGTTTAAAGAACTTTTAGAGGACAAATGTACTTTTAAGGGTATAAAGTACTTTTAGAGGACAAAAGTACTTTTAGAGGACAAAAGTACTTTTAAAGGACAAAAGTACTTTTGAGGGTATAAAGTACTTTTAGAGGACAAAAGTACTTTTAAGGGTCAAAAATACTTTTGGATGGCAAAAGTACTTTTAAAGGTCAAAAGTACTCTTAGAGGACAAAAGTACTTTTAAAGGACAAAACTACTTTTAAAGGACAAAAGTACTTTTAAATGACAAAAGTAATTTTAAAGGAAAAAGTACTTTTAAAGGACAAAGTACTTTTAAAGAAAAAGTACTATTAAAGGACAAAAGTACTTTTATGGGTCAAAAGTACTTTTAGAGGACAAAAGTACTTTTAAGGGTCAAAAGAACTTTTAGACGACAAAAGTACTTTTAAGGGTATAAAGTACTTTTAGAGGACAAAAGTACTTTTAACGGACAAAAGTAATTTTAAAGGGCAAAAGTACTTTTAAAGGACAACAGTACTTTTAGAGCACAAAAGTACTTTTAAAGGAAAAAGTACATTTAGAGGACAAAAGTACTTTTAAGGGTCAAAAGTATTTTTGCAGGACAAACATACTTTTAAGGGTATAAAGTACTTTTAGAGGACAAAAGTACTTTTGAGGGTATAAAGTACTTTTAGAGGACAAAAGTACTTTTGAGGGTATAAAGTACTTTTAGAGGACAAAAGTACTTAATAGGGTCAAAAGTACTTTTAGATGGCAAAAGTACTTTTAAAGGTCAAAAGTACTCTTAGAGGACAAAAGTACTTTCAAAGGACAAAAGTACTTTTAAAGGAAAAAAGTACTTTTAAAGGACAAAATTACTTTTAAAGGACAAAACTACCTTTAAGGGTAAGAGTACTTTTAGAGGACAAAAGTACTTTAAAGGTACTTAGAGGACAATAGTAATTTTAGAGGACGAAAGTACTTTTAGAGTACATTAGTACTTTTAAAGTAAAAAAGTACTATTAAAGGACAAAAGTACTTTTAAGGGTCAAAAGTACTTTTAGAGGACAAAAGTACTTTTAAGGGTCAAAAGAACTTTTAGAGGATAAAAGTACTTTTAAGGGTATAATGTACTTTTAGAGGACAAAAGTACTTTGAAAGGACAAAAGTACTTTTAAAGGGCAAAAGTACTGACAGACACTGACGGACAGGCAGACAGACAGACAGACACCGACAGACAGACAGACACGGACGGACAGGCAGACAGGCAGCGACAGACACCGACGGACAGGTAGACAAATAGACAGACAGGCACGGACAGACGGACAGACAGACTGACAGACATGCAGACAGACAGGCTGACATGCAGACAGACAGACACCGACGGACAGACAGACACCGACAGACAGACGGACGGACAGAGTGACATACAGACAGATATACAGACACCGATGGACAAGCAGACAGACAGACAGACAGACAACGACAGACAGACACCAACAGACAGACAGACAGACAGACAGACAGACAGACAGACACCGACAGACAGAATGGCGGGCGGACAGAGAGACAGACAGACAGACAGACAGATACCGACGGACAGGCAGACAGACAGGCTGTCAGACAGACAGACAGACAGACATGCAGACAGAAACGATGACAGGCAGACAGGCAGACGGACACCGACAGACAAACAGCCACCGACAGACAGACAGACAGACCGACACAGAGAGTGAGAGATACACCGACGGACAGGCAGACAGACACCGAATGACAGACAAACAGACAGACAGAAACCGACAGACAGACAGACAGACAGACACCAAGGGACAGGAAGACAGTCACTCATCCACAGACATACAGACAGTCAGACAAACGCCGATAGACAGACAGACACCGACGAACAGGCACATAGACAGACAGATAGACACCGACGGATAGACAGACAGACAGACAGACACCGACAGACACCGACGAACAGGCACATAGACAGACAGATAGACACCGACGGATAGACAGACAGACAGACAGACACCGACAGACACCGACGGACAGGCAGACAGGCACCGACAGACAGACACCGACGGACGGGCAGAGAGAACGGCAGAAAGACAGACAGACAGACACCGACGGACGGACCTACAGACAGACAGACATACACCC
The DNA here is from genome assembly GCA_949152435.1 of Gastracanthus pulcherrimus. NCBI lineage: Eukaryota > Metazoa > Arthropoda > Insecta > Hymenoptera > Pteromalidae > Gastracanthus > Gastracanthus pulcherrimus. Next base: position 90,372,510 of record OX424573.1, on the reverse strand, counting down.
ACGGACAGGCAGACAGACAGACAGACACCGACGGACAGGCAGACAGACAGACACCGACGGACAGGCAGACAGACAGAAAGACACACAGAGAGGCACCAGAAGGCAGACAGGCACCGACAGCCAGACGGACAGACAGAGAGACACCGAGAGACAGACAGACAGACAGACAGACACACCGACAGACAGACTGACACCGTCAGACAGACAGAAAGACAGACAGGCAGAAAGACAGACAGACAGAAAGACAGACGGACAGAAAGACAGGCAGACAGACAGACAGAAAGACAGACAGACAGAAAGACAGACAGACATAAAGTCAGACAAACAGAAAGACAGACAGAAAGAATGACAGACAGAAAGTAAGACAGACATACAGAAAGACAGGCAGACGGAAAGACAAACAGACAGACAGACAGAAAGACAGAGAGACAGATACAGAGACACCGACAGACAGACAGACAGTCAGACAGAAACTGAGAGCTATACAGACAGACAGAAAGACAGACATACAGACATACAGACAGACAGACAGAGACCGACAGACAGACAGACACCGACATACAGACAGAAAGACACACAGAGAGGCACCAGCAGGCAGACAGGCACCGACAGCAAGACAGACAGACAGAGAGGCACCAGCAGGCAGACATACAGACAGCCAAACAGACAGACAGGCAGACAGACACTGATAGACAGACAGACAGACAGACAGACAGACAGACAGACACCGACAGACAGACAGACAACCGCAGATATATATGCGGACGTAAACCGACAGACAGACAGACATACAGACACGCACGGGCAGGCAGACACCGACAGACATACAGACACGCACGGGCAGGCAGACACCGACAGACAGACATAAACCGTCAGACAGGCAGAAAGACAGACAGACAGAAAGACAGACAGACAAAAAGACAGACGGGCAGAAAGACAGACAGTCAGAAAGATAGACAGACAGAAAGACAGACCGACAGAAAGACAGACAGACAGAAAGACAGAGAGACAGACAGACAGAAAGACAGACAGAAAGAATGACAGACGGACAGAAAGACAGACAGTCAGATAGACAGACAGACAGAAAGACAAATCGACAGAAAGACAGACAGACAGAAAGACAGACAGACAGACAGACAGAAAGACAGACAGAAAGAATGACAAACGGACAGAAAGACAGACAGTCAGAAAGACAGACAGACAGGAAGACAGATCGACAGAAAGACAGACAGACAGAAAGACAGATCGATAGAAAAACAGACAGACAGACAGCAAGACAGACAGACAGACAGAAAGACAGACAGAAAGAATGACATACAGACAGTAAGACAAACAGGCAGAAAGACAGGCAGATAGAGAGACAGACAGACAGACAGACAGGCAGACAGAAACAGACAGACGGTCAGACAGACACCGACAAACAAACAGACAGCCCGACAGACACCGACGGAGAGGCAGACAGACAGACAGACAGACTGACAGACAGACAAAGAGACGGATACAGAGACACCGACAGACAGACAGACATTCAGACAGAAACTGAGAGCTATACAGAAAGACAGAAAGACAGACAGAGACCGACAGACAGACAGACACCGACAGACAGACAGACAGACACCGACAGACAGACAGACAGACACCGACAGTCAGACAGACACCGACGGACAGGCAGACGGACACCCACAGATATATAGGCAGACAGACATCGACAGACAGACAGTCAGACAGACTCCGACAGACAAACAGACGGACGGACAGACAACAAGACACCGACAGACAGACAGACAGTCAGACACCGACGGACAGGCAGACAGACAGAAAGACACACAGAGAGGCACCAGAAGGCAGACAGGCACCGACAGCCAGACGGACAGACAGAGAGACACCGAGAGACAGACAGACAGACAGACAGAAACTGAGAGCTATACAGACAGACAGAAAGACAGACATACAGAAATACAGACAGACAGACAGAAAGACACACAGAGAGGCACCAGCAGGCAGACAGGCACCGACAGCAAGACAGACAGACAGAGAGGCACCAGCAGGCAGACAGACAGACAGCCAAACAGACAGACAGGCAGACAGACACTGATAGACAGACAGACAGACAGACAGACAGACAGACAGACACGCACGGGCAGGCAGACACCGACAGACATACAGACACGCACGGGCAGGCAGACACCGACAGACAGACAGAAACCGTCAGACAGACAGAAAGACAGACAGACAGAAAGACAGACAGACAGAAAGACAGACGGACAGAAAACAGACAGTCAGAAAGACAGACAGACAGAAAGACAGACCGACAGAAAGACAGACAGACAGAAAGACAGACAGACAGACAGACAGACAAAAAGACAGACAGAAAGAATGACAGACGGACAGAAAGACAGACAATCAGAAAGACGGACAGACAGAAAGACAGATCGACAGAAAGACAGACAGACAGAAAGACAGACAGACAGAAAGACAGATCGATAGAAAGACAGACAGACAGACAGAAAGACAGACAGACAGACAGAAAGACAGACAGACAGAAAGAATGACATACAGACAGTTAGACAGACAGGCAGAAAGACAGGCAGACAGAAACAGACAGACGGTCAGACAGACACCGACAAACAAACAGACAGCCCGACAGACACCGACGGAGAGGCAGACAGACAGACAGACAGACAGACTGACAGACAGACAAAGAGACAGATACAGAGACACCGACAGACAGACAGACATTCAGACAGAAACTTAGAGCTATACAGAAAGACAGACAGAGATCGACAGACAGACAGACACCGACAGACAGACAGACAGACACCGACAGTCAGACAGACACCGACGGACAGGCAGACGGACACCCATAGATATATAGGCAGACAGACATCGACAGACAAACAGGCGGACGGACAGACAGACACTGACAGACAGACAGACAGTCAGACACCGACGGACAGCCAGTCAGACAGACACCGACAGACAAACAGACGGACGGACAGACAGACACCGACAGACAGACAGAAAGACACACCGAGAGGCACCAGCAGGCAGACAGGCACCGACAGCAAGACAGACAGACAGAGAGGCACCAGCAGGCAGACAGACAGACAGGCAGACAGACACTTGTAGACAGACAGACAGACAGACAGGCAGACAGACAGACATACAGACACGCACGGGCAGGCAGACACCGACAGACAGACAGAAACCGTCAGACAGACAGAAAGACAGACAGACAGAAAGACAGACAGACAGAAAGACAGACGGACAGAAAGACAGACAGTCAGAAAGACAGACAGACAGAAAGACGGACGGACAGAAAGACAGACTGTCAGAAAGACAGACAGACAGAAAGACAGACCGACAGAAAGACAGGCAGACAGAAAGACAGACAGACAGAAAGACAGACAGAAAGAATGACAGACGGACAGAAAGACAGACAGTCAGAAAGACAGACAGACAGAAATCAGATCGACAGAAAGACAGACAGACAGACAGACAGAAAGATAGACAGAAAGACAGACAGAAAGACAGGTCGACAGAAAGACAGACAGAAAGAATGACAGACGGACAGAAAGACAGACAGTCAGAAACACAGACAGACAGAAAGACAGATCGACAGAGAGACAGACAGACAGAAAGACAGACAGACAGAAAGACAGATCGATAGAAAGACAGACAGGCAGAAAGACCGGCGGATAAGCAGAGAGACACCGACAGACACACAGACGGGCGCACAGACAAGCAGACAGATAGACAGACAGACAGACAGACGGACAGACATCAGACAGACACCGACGGACAGGCAGACAGGCAGAAAAGTTCTTTATATTCTTAAAAGATCGTTTGTCCTTTAAAAGTACTTCTTTCCTCTAGAAGTACTTTTCACCCTTAAAAGTACTTTTGTCCTTTATAAGTACGTTTGTCCTCTAAAAGTACTTTATACCCTTAAAAGTACTTTTGTCCTTCAAACTACTTTTGTGATTGAAAAGTACTTTTGAAGTACTTTTGATACAGACAGACAGACACCGACAGGCAGACAGACAGATAGACACCGACAGGCAGAGAGACAGACAGACAGACACCGACAGACACACAGACAGACAGACATCGTCAGACGGACAGACACGCAGACAGAGACGAACCAGCACACAGACAGACAGACACCGACGGACAGGTAAAATGACACCGACAGACAGAAGGACGCCGACGGAGAGGCAGACAGACACCGACCACAGGCTGACACTGACGGACAGGCATACAGACAGACTCCGACGGACTGGCAGAGAGACAGACAGACACACACCGACAGACAGACAGACAGATCGACAGACAACGACGGACAGGCAGACAGACACCGATAGACAGACAGACAGGCAGACAGACAGACACCGACGGACTGGCATAGAGACAGACAGACAGATACCGACAGGCAAACAGAGAGACACCGACGGACTTGGAGACAGACAAACAAACAGACACCGACGGTCTTGGAGACAGACAAACAGACAGACACCGACAGATACACAGACAGACTCCGACAGACAGACAGACAGATCTGTTACATTTTAGATTTTGTAATTATTTTCCGCCCTGGGAATAATTAATCCCATCTGGCATATGGATCAGTATACATAATTATACAAAAATAAAATAAATAAATAAGTGCAAGCAGAATAACATTCCATATATATCTGTAATCGCTTGTAACGAATTATATAAACATTTATATATATATATATGTGGCCTTTTGGCTAATAATATAGTAACACAACAATCAGAAGAGTAACAAAGATAACAAAAGTAATACAAAGAATAACTTAAACTAAGGTATAATATAAGAAATAGATCGATTTGTGCTATGACAATTTATACGGAATAATAATAATACCAATGGCTTATCACAAATTTTGTGAAGGGTCAGACTCGACATCACGGTTTGTGAGGTGATTGAGTAGGAGGGACTTTACGGTTTGAAGGGATGTGGTGACATAAGGGAGGGAGGTAATATTGTTAGGTAAACTGTTCCAGAAATAAGAGGCAGCTATTGCGAAGGAGTTGGCATACAGGGTGGTTGAGTTAGGACGGATGAGAAGAGGTTCAGTACGTAGCCGAGCTGACCTGCGGACTTCGCAATTGGCAGCAAGAATTAAATTGTTCTTGAGGTAGCTAGGACAAGCCGTTTTGAGTATCGAAAATGTCAAGGCACACATGAAGTACTGACGACGGGCCTTTACCGTGAACCACCCTAATCGTTTACGATAGGGGGTAACATGAGCCATCCAGGGAATATTACCAAAGACAAAGCGAGTACACGCATTCTGCGCATGCTGAAGTCTCAGGTCCTGTTCACCTGTCAGGCCATGGTAAACAAGGCAGGCATAGTTAAAGTGTGGGAGAATGAGCGAATGGAGTAATGATTTGCGGATGCTAAATGATAGGGCACGCTTGTGGGGGCGTAAGCTCCTTAAAGTGCCGAATACTTGCTGGCAGATGTGGGATACTTGCCTGCCCCAATTAAGATCAGGAGTCAACCAAACGCCTAAGTTTTTTACTTCTTTTACGAAAGGAATTGTCATGCCATTGACGGAGATTGTTGGCAGGAGATCAAGGTTCACCAAAGAAAGATTCAGAGTGCTACCAAGAAGTATGGTTTAGTTTTTGCTAAATTTAATGTGAGCCCGTTCCTAGTCGCCCAATCTGCGATGGCCGCACAGTCAATCGCAATTTTAATTTTTTTTAATCGCAGCAGCTAGTTCGTGACGAGTGCAGCTTCTATATATTTGACTATCATCCACGTAGATCATATGTTTGGTGAACATGAGTACTCTGGGGAGGTCATTGATGAAAATGGCGAACAGCAGTGGACCGAGAACAGAGCCTTGAGGCACTCCAGCCCACGTGGCAATCCAGTCAGAGATGCTGCCACCCTCATCAACAACAGCCTGGTATCTGTCAGCAAGATATGAGATGAACCACTGTAATGAATGATCACTAATTCTAAATGAGCGCAGCTTATGGATTAATATATGGTGAGGAATCCTATCAAATGCCTTGGAGAAGTCAAAAAGAATTAATATGGTAAATAGAGAATTATTCATCGCCAATCTGACGTCATCAAGAACCCCGAGCAATGCTGTCTGAGTGCTGTGACCTGTTCTAAAGCCTGGTTGACGCGGAATGAAAAGATTATACTTTTTGATGTGAGATATTAGTTGTTTTGACAAATTCTTTTCTAGGAGCTTGGAGCACTCCGACAGCCTCGCAATGGGTCGGAGGTCTGACACATCAGAAGGGGATGAAACTTTGGGGATTGGAGTGATTAGTGTCTGACGCCAAAGCGTTGGATAGGATGCCCTAGATATAGTTTGTATATTTATTGAAAACCAGAAAGACATACAGTTTATATACAAACTGCAAAACCGTGTCAACTCCTCCATTTTTTAATTTCAAATTATTAATAATACTTGCAACCTCGTGCGCACTAGTTGGTTTTAAGAAGATGAAGCTTGTATTCATATCTGGTAATTTTAAATCAGCATCCGAATATTTATCAATTTTCTCACTTAATTTTTTACCTATTTCACAAAAATACTTGTTCATATTATTAGCTATTAAACGTTTATCTGTTATTTTCTTAGTATCTACTTTAATATAATTAATAGTATCATTAGATTTAATTTTTTTCTCTATTTTTGTGTTTATAATTTCCCACAGTTTTTTGGGATTATTTGTATTATTTTGGATCAGACTTTTATCGTATTTGACTTTTGCATCTGTAATTACCTTATCTATTATTTTGGCATATCTTTTGTACTGTACTTTAAGTTGATCATTCTCACGATCCATCTGCCATAAATTGTACAAAAATTCTTTAGTATCACACGATTTTATTATAGCATCTGTAATCCAGTTCTTCCTTTGTTTCTTATTATATTTTCTCAATTTTATTTTTGCTAATTCAATGCATTTTTTTATTTCGCTTAAGAGTGTATCAGTAGCAATATTAGGATCATGTATTGACATAGTTCAATTCCAATTTATTGTCTTGGCAACGTTTCTTAATTTTGTATAGTCTATTATTTTAGTGGGTGCTTTACTTTTAGTCTTCATCTTGTTTATAGCAATAAAAATAGGGTAATGGTCTGTTCAAGAATGTTTTAATTTATATGTAACTGTACTTAGGCTATTAGTTTTAAAGAAGATATTTTCAATACGAGATCCTTTACAATTTCCTATAGGTGGCCTTGTAATTCCCACGAAACCAGGAAAATATCCGTTTTGTAAGAAGTTACAGAGGAATTCTTGACTAATATTATCAGATTCTAGTAAATCAATACTAAAATCACCCATAACTAAATGATTTTTAGTATTTCTCTTATTATTCAAGAACTTGTTTAAATCTAGAATGAATTCTGCCTTAGGTATGTGATGAGATCTGTATACAGGGGAAAATTCCATACTACTGTTATCATTTAATGTGATATGAGTATTTATTATTTTAATCTTTCCATACTTAATAATTTTAGTTTTGTGTACAATATTTTCATCAACAAAAACCATGACACCATCATTCTGATTTAAGTTACTTTCATTATAATAACTATTATATCCCTCTAAATCGTGTATTTTATAATTTACTTGTACAAAAGTTTCAGTGCATATAACAATACATGGTCTACTAGTTAGACTTTGTAATAGAATTTTTAACATATCAAAATTTGCAGACATACTTCTTATATTTACATGCATTATAATATCATTTTTATTGTTATTGATTTTATTTAGACAATTGATATTGTCACAAGCTTTTTTCTTTTGAATAGAGTCTTTTTGTATTTTATCAAGAAATTCAAAATCCATATTTAATTATTTAAAACTTAAGTCTTCGTATTTTTTCTTGTGCTATTTCTTGTTACTATTTGTTGTTTTTGCTGCTGTTGAACATTTTGTTGTTGCTCTTGTTGCTGTTCTTGCTGCTGTTGTTGCTGCAGTTGTTGGTTTTGTTGCTGTTTTCGCTGTTGTTCTTGCTGCTGTTGTTGCCGACAGCATCTATCTCTCCGAATCAGCTGAAATTATAGTATATTATTCTACTCGGAAAATAAGCGTATACGTTTTTGTTGATTTTTCTATAGCATCAAAATTGCATGTGTTATGCTTTTTTCAAAAATTACTCCTCAAATTTCGTTTCTCAAAAATCGAAAACATTTTTCTTTTTAAATCGTTCTAATTCGTCTTTTTATGGATATTTGAAAATAATTCTGTACATATTCGATGCTGTTGGTGATACTCTTTCGATCTGCCAAGTTCAAAATTTTTTTCCAAAAAATCAAGTATGATATGACATTTTTTTACTATATTTTTTTTGGATCACACAAAAAAACGTATATGATGCCACTGTTAAATTTAGAAAATTTGAGAATTTAGCAGAACTTCTTCGACAAAGTTTTCCTAACAAAGCAGTGCAGAGTTCGGATTATGTATGCTTCAATTTTTATGAACGCGTTAAAAATATTGAACCAAAGGAAATAATTGATGCGATTCATTCAGACAATTATACTGACTTGGACAGTGATACTGAAGACCATGATTTTCGAGCTAGCACACCAGAGCGGATTGAGCATTTAAACGAAACCTTAATTTCAAGTTCTTTTGGTAATGTTTCGCCACTTAAAAGGAAGAGAGGTATTGATGATTCATCTGTACAAAGATACATTATTAGACAAAAATCAGAACTAGTATCTTCATTCTCATCTGCAACTAGCTCAAAATTGTCAGAAGCATACAATGTTTGCATTGATGAATCACATGATGATTTGACTCAATGCTTCTGCAATGAATGGCTCAATAACTTGCGAGTAGCGCTTGAAAATTGTGACAGTATCAATGAGAAAATTATAATTTTAACGTTGCTTCCTTCGTCATTAACAAAATCTAGTATTTTATCAGCATTTCCCGAAGTAACTGTTTATATGATTGACAAAGCAAGAATGCTTGTAACAACTAAGGGAATATATTCTGAACCTGACGCGTATACTGGTCATCCATTGGACGAAAAGTCTACAAAAATTTCCATGGAATATTTTCTAAACGATGACTTTAACTGTACATGTCAAAGCCCTAATAAATGTGATGTTGTGACTGTTCAACAAAATGGAAAAAAAGAAAAAAAAATAAAACGTTATTCGACACGCAGTTTAAAAGAGGCGTATAAACTATTCAAACAAGAAAACCCAGACATAAAAATCGGTATAACAAAGTTTTATACATTAAAACCAAAGTTTGTTATGTTGAGCCCGTCGAAGGAAGTGTGTCTGTGCATTTACTGTGCAAATTTTGATTTATACGTTAATAGTCTAAATAATTTCCTAGGAGGCACACATTCAGACCCCGATAGAGTTCGTTCTACACTTTTATCGGCAATTGTTTGCTCCAATTTGTCCGATAAGTATCTTTTTCAAGAATGTACTTTATGCCCAGGTTCTGAAAATATCAACCTAAGTTTGTTTGGATTAGAGACAACTAATGAATATGAGAAGATTGTTTTTGCTATGTGGGAAAATGGCCATCTTGTGAAGAAAAGATTAATAATCTTCAATTTTTTTAGCGATCTTTCTTCTTGGACAGTCAAAACAAGCGTTCAATTAAATATTAAAAATATACAAAGAAAAGCTATAAAAGAAGAGAAAGAAATAGCTGCAGCTAACTCAGGTCATCTAGTACTGCATGGTGATTTTGCTGAAAATTGGGCAGTGATTCACAGTAACCCTATTCAAGGTACTCACTGGGTTAATCAACAGGTCTTTATTTTCACAGCAGTTTGTTATCAAGGAAAACTAACAAAAACTTTTGCTGTCATCATTGATGATAGAAAACACGATTCTGCCCATGCCTTGTTAGCAATGGAAAAAATAATTGATTCGATGAAAAATGATTCAACCGATTTAATAGATCAAATATCGATTATAACAGATGGACAAAAAGCCACTTTAAAAATCGATTTCAATTGTATGAAATGAAAAATGCTTCCATCAATAAAAAATGGTTGTTTTCAGCTACATAATCTTCAGAACAGTCATATTGAATCAATACAAGATGCCAATGCTTTTGTAACAAAAGTTCAATCTTATACTAATAATATTAAACTAATCTTACTACCAAAAGAAGATATTGAAGTTTTTAGACAAAATAAAATAAAAGAGTGGCTTAAGGAGAAAACCCATGTATGGAAAGTAAATGCAGGTAAAAAGAAAAAATCTTATACAGGTCGAACTGCTCTTCATTCTTTAACAAAATTGTTAAATAAAGAGAAACAGAAGAAGAAGAAAATCAACTCAAAGAATCGTGTTAGCCGGAGAGTTAGAAAAAGCAAAAACTCTACTGCTTTGACATCCAATAAAGATTCTGTTCTTGTTACCTCTGATGTTTTTATAAATTTCAGCTGTCACTTCCACTAAAACTATACTCAGGTTTGTCGTCTTGTTTGTATACAAGTGCAACATCTAGGCTTTATTATTAAAATTTGCGAAATCTAGGCTGTTCTTTAATAAACTTTCAGCATTTTCAACACAGTCCTTATTCATACATCTAATAACAATCTCCTATTTATTTTTGCTGTATATTTCTTTCGTTTGAATGCTTTTCTCATCTATTAAACATTTTACTTTACTTTTTTTGACATCTGTTTGTGTTGCATTATTTCAGGTTTTGACTATAAGTTTTGGAACTCGTTTTTGTAGAGGTTTCACAGCACTTGTTATTTCAGCAAAAGATTTATTGCTTCTTTGGTAACTTTTTTGTTTTCCTATAATTTCTTTCAGTAGATCATTTTTTTCAACAAGTTGATTGTTAAGTTGTTTTAATAGTTCATTTTCTTTTTGCATGATTTCAAGATCAGCTGCACTATATCCCACTGTTGAGTTCAGTAGGTCTTGTGATTTACAATCTAATTCCTTAAGTATTTCCTTCCTTATTTCTTCTGATTGACTCGATTTTATTTGTGCAATCATTGCCTTTGTTCATTCACTCAAAACCTCTTCATCAACTTTTGAGGTTATGTTTTGGTATTCTTGGGATATTAATAGCCTTGCAGCAATGAAAATTCGACTTTTTTGTTTTGCACAACTTTGGTGGTATGCATTATCACATATAATACAAATAACTGATGTTGCTTCATTCTGTGAGTGATATTTCAGAAACTGTTTACTGGTCTTTTCCAGAGGATCTTTCCCTCCCGCAGCCATGTTGGCCCGGGGAGTGAGATAAGGATGAGTTGAAAATGGTAGTTAATCGTTCAAGGATAGATGTACAAGAAGTTAAGAGATGCTTAATGGTGATGCCAACAAGTCCAAGAGTCTTGGATTTAGCTGATGATAGTGCTTCCGTGACATCACTGGAGGTGATGATAGTGAATGTAAGTAGCGTAATGTAACGGACACACAACGACGGACAGGCAGACAGACTGACAGACACCGACAGACAGACAGACAGACAGACAGACAGACAGACACCGACGGACAGGGAGGCAGACAGACACCGACGGACAGGCACATAGACAGACAGACAAACAGACAGACACCGACGGACAGGCAAACAGACAGACACCGACAGACATACAGACACCACGGATAGGCAGACAGACAAACACCTACGGACAGGCGGACAGGCAGACAGGCAGACAGGCAGACAGACACCGACAGACAGGCAGACAGGCAGACAGATACCTACAGACAGACAGACACCGACGGACTGGCAGACAGACACCGACAGACAGACAGACAGACAGACAACGATGAACAGGCAGACAGACAGGCACCGACGGACAGGCATAAAGACAGACAGACCCCGACAGACAGACAGACATACACCGACGGACAGGTAGCCAGACAGACACCGACGGACAGGCAGACAGGCACCGACAGACAGACAGACAGACAGACAGATACTGACAGACAGACAGACAGACACACAGAAATGCACCGACAGAAAGACAGACAGTCAGACAGACGCCGACGGAGAGGCAGACAGACCCCGACAGACAGACAGACAGACAGACAGACACCGACGGACATGCAGACAGACAAGTAGCGTCAGACAGACAGACAGACACCGACGGACAGGCAGACAGATAGACAAAAGCGGACGGACAGGCAGACAGACCCCGACAGGCAGACAGACAGACAGACACCGACGGACATGCAGACAGACAAGTAGCGTCAGACAGACAGACAGACACCGACGGAAAGGCAGACAGACAGACAGACGCGGACGGACAGGCAGACAGACCCCGACAGACAGACAGACAGACAGACACCGATGAACAGGCAGACAGACAGGCACCGACGGACAGGCATACAGACAGACAGACAGACTGACACCGGCAGACAGACACAAGGTCGGAAAGACAGACAGACACCGACGGACAGACAGGCAGACAGATAGACAGACGCGGACGGACAGGCAGACAGACTCCGACAGGCACACAGACAGACAGACAGACACCAACGGACATGCAGACAGACAAGTAGCGTCAGACAGATAGACAGACAACGACGGAAGGGTAGACAGACAGACAGACGCCGACGGACAGGCAGGCAGACCCCGACAGACAGACAGACAGACAGACCCCGACAGACAGACAGACAGACACCGACGGACAGGCAGCCAGACAGACACCGACGGACAGGCAGACAGACACCGACGGACAGGCAGACAGACAGACACCGACAGACATAGAGACACCGACGGACAGGCAGACAGATAGACAAACAGACACCGACGGACAGGCAGACAGAGAACGACAGACAGACAAACAGACAGGCAGGTAGACAGACACTGACGGACAGGCAGACAGACAGACACCGACAGACAGGCAGACAGACAGACCCCGACAGACAGACAGACACCGACAGATAGACACCGCCAGACGGAAACCGACAGTCATACGGACGGACAGAAAAACGGCACCCGACCGACAGATAGACAGACACCGACAGACAGACAGACAGACCCCCAGAGACAGACGGACACCGACAGACAGAGCAACACCGACTGACAGGCAGACAGACAGACAGATACCGACATACAGACAGACACCGATAGACAGACAGACAGACCCCCACAGACAGACAGACCGACAGACAGACAGAGAGACAGACAGATAGACAGACACCGTTAGCAAACGGACACCGACGGACAGGCAGACAGACACCGATAGACAGACAGAAAGATACCGATGAACAGGCAGACAGACTGACGCCGCCGGACTGGCAGACAGACACCGACAGACAGACAGACTGCCACCGGCAGACAGACACAAGGTCGGAAAGACAGACAGACACCGACGGACAGACAGGCAGACAGACACCGAAAGACAGACAAACAGACAGACAGACAGACACCGACAGACAGACAGACTGACGCAGACGGACTGGCAGGCAGACACCGACAGACAGACAGACTGACACCGGCAGACAGACACAAGGTCGGAAAGACAGACAGACACCGACGGACAGACAGGCAGACAGACACCGACGCAGAGACAGACAGACAGACAGATAGACAATGATAGACAGACACCGCCAGACAGACAAACAGATTGACATACACCGACGGACATCCAAACAGACAGGCACAGACAAACAGAGACACAGACAGACACCGACGGACAGACAGGCGGACAGACAGACACTGACGAACAGACAGATACGACGGACAGGCAGACAGGCAGACAGACAGACACCGACCGACGGAGAGGGTCCCCACTGTATAGGGACTTTAAATCTATAAAACAGGATGACTGACAGGCAGACAGACAGACAGATACCGACATACAGACAGACACCGATAGACAGACAGACACCGATAGACAGACAGACAGACCCCCACAGAAAGACAGACCGACAGACAGACAGAGAGACAGGCGGACAGGCACCGACAGACAGGCAGACAGAACCCGAGGGAGAGACAGACAGGCATACAGACGGCTACAGACAGACAGACAGATAGATAGACAGACACCGTCAGCAAACGGACACCGACGGACAGGCAGACAGACACCGATAGACAGACAGACAGACAGATACCGATGAACAGGCAGACAGACAGGCATCGACGGACAGCTATACAGACAGACAGACCCCGAAAGACAGACAGACAGACACCGACGGATAGGCAGACAGACACATACCGACAGACAGACCGACACGGACGGACAGTCAGACAGGCACCGAAAGACAGACAGAGAGACAGACAGACAGACCCCGACAGACAGACAGACAGACTGACGCCGACGGACTGGCAGACAGACACCGACAGACAGACAGACTGACACCGGCAGACAGACACAAGGTCGGAAAGACAGACAGACAGACAGGCACCGACGGTCAGGCAGATAGAAAAATGGTCAGACGGACAGGCAGACAGACAGACAGACAGACAGACATGCACCTATAGACAGACAAACGGGCAGACCGACACCGATAGACAGACAGACAGACAGCGACGGACAGACAGGCAGACAGACACCGACGCAGAGGCAGACAGACAGACAGATAGACAATGATAGACAGACACCGCCAGACAGATAGACAGACTGACATACACCGACGGACATCCAAAAAGACAGGCACAGACAAACAGTCACAGAGACAGACACCGACGGACAGACAGGCGGACAGACAGACAGACAGAACCACAGACAGACACTGACCGATAGGCAGACAGATAGACACTGACGAACAGACAGACACGACGGACAGGCAGACACGCAGGCAGACAGAAACCGACCGACATGGAGGGTCCCCACTGTATAGGGACTTTAAATCTATAAAACAGGATGACTGACAGGCAGACAGACAGACAGATACCGACATACAGACAGACACCGATAGGCAGACAGACAGACCCCCACAGACAGACAGACCCCCACAGACAGACAGACCGACAGACAGACAGAGAGACAGGCGGACAGGCACCGACAGACAGGCAGACAGAACCCTAGGGAGAGACAGACAGGCAGACAGACAGCTACAGACAGACAGATAGATAGACAGACACCGTCAGCAAACGGACACCGACGGACAGGCAGACAGATACCGATGAACAGGCAGACAGACAGACACGGACAGACAGACAGACAGACTGACGCCGACGGACTAGCAGACAGACACCGACAGACAGACAGACTGATACCGGCAGACAGACACAAGGTCGGAAAGACAGACAGACACCGACGGACAGACAGGCACCGACGGTCACGCAGACAGAAAAACGGTCAGACGGACAGACAGACAGACATACAGACAGACAGACTCCGATAGACAGACAGACAGACTGACAAAAAACGACTAACAGGCAGGCAAGCACCGACAGACAGACAGACAGACAGACAGACACCGACGGACATGCAGACAGACAAGTAGTGTCAGATAGACAGACAGACACCGAAAGGCAGACAGACAGACAGACAGACACCGACGGACAGGCAGACTGACATGCACCGACAAACGGACAGACAGACAGACACCGACAAACAAGCACCTACAGACAGACAAACGGGCAGACAGACACCCACAGACAGACAGACAGATAACGACAGACACCGACAGACAGACAGACACCGTTTGGCAGACAGATAGACAGACAGGCACCGACAGGCAGACAGGCAGACAGGCAAACACCCAGACACCGACGGACATGCAGACAGACACCGACAGACAGACAGACACCGACGGTCAGGCAGACAGACAGACAGACGCGGACGGACAGGCAGACAGACCCCGATAGACAGAATGGCAGACAGACAGACACCGACGGACAGGCAGACTGACATGCACCGACAAACAGACAGACAGACAGACACCGACAAACAAGGACCTACAGACAGACAAACGGTCAGACAGACACCGACAGACAGACAGACAGATAACAACAGACAGACAGGCACCGACAGGCACACAGGCAGACAGACAGACACCGACAGACAGACAGACAGACAGAGAGACACCGACGGTAAGGCAGACAGACAGAATCCGGGGACAGGCAGACAGACACCGACAGACAGAAACCGTTGGACAGACAGACAGACAGACAGCCACCGACGGACCGGAAAGCACCGACAGACAGACAGACACCCGCGGACAGGCAGCTAGACAGACAGACAGACACCGACGGACAAGCGGACAGACAGACACCGACGGACATACAGACAGACATACACCGACGGACATACAGACAGACATACACCGACGGACAGACAGACATCGACGAACAGACAGACACGGCGGACAGGCAGACAGGCAGACAGACAGACACCGACCGACGGGGAGGGTCCCCACTGTATAGGGACTTTAAATCTATAAAACCTTTAGACAGGAGTAACGCGCCCTTCCCAAAAGGGTGGAACAGTGTTTCAAGTCTCAGCGAGAAGCTTACATACAAAATAGAATATCTGACGCCTTTCATAACAAAAGGGATGTATGGAAAGAACTGAAGGGTCTGGGACTCCTGCCAAAAACGCAAGACGAGCTTTAGGGTTTCACGCCGGACGAGCTAAATACGCACTTTGCGTGTGTATCGATCTCCCAAACTGCTTTAAATTTGAACCTGTGACAATGTCAGATGTAGTCCTGGCAATTGCCCATTTCACGTCACAAGCAAGAGGTGAGGACGGTATTCCCCCAAGTGAGACAGTCAAGGCTCTACCTTTCATTGGCAATCACATATTACGCATTTTTAACTCCTCCTTGACGCTTAAGAAGATCTCTGTGCCGTCATCGGCCTCCGACTTTCGTCCAATAGCATTGTTGAGCTTCCTCTCCAAGGTGCTGGAGAAGATAGCCCATGACCAGATCAAAGAGTTCATTTATAGAAAGAAGATCCTTGACCCACTTCAGACAGGTTTCCGACAGTATCACAGTACAGAAACTGCATTAATAAAGCTAACAGAGGACATTCGAACGGGTATTAACGATAAGAGAAAACTACTAACGATTCTGTTACTATTTGACTTTAGCAAGGCGTGCGACAGTATTTCGCCATCTAAACTTCTCCGTAAGCTGATTGGCATGGGGTTCTCTAGGGGTCTG
>OX424573.1:90322923-90352923 GCA_949152435.1 Gastracanthus pulcherrimus | reverse complement strand
TTTTTTTTCTCGCCAAATGTGGTCGTTTTTTTTAAATTTCTTCTTTCAGCTGCTCTAATAATGATGCATAATACTCACCAGTAATTGTTTTATCCTTTTCCAAGTAGTCAATAAGTATAATTCCACGTGCATCCCAAAAAACTGTAGCCATAACCTTACCAGCTGACTTTACGGTCTTTGCCTTCTTTGGAGCTGGTTCGCCTGTGGAAATCCACTGTTTGGATTGTTCCTTTGTCTCAGGAGTGTAGTGGTGTATCCATGTTTCATCCACAGTCACAAATCGACGAAAAAATTCCTCAGGATTCCGACTTATGCGCGCCAAAAGAGCCTCAGAGGCGACCACTCTATTGCGTTTATTCTCAGCTGAGAGCAAACGCGGCACCCATCTTGCCGATAGCTTTTTCATGCCTAATTTTTCATGTAGAATTGAAACAACTGCACCTATAGATATCCTTGTGGCCTCAGCTAACTCACGCACTTTTAATCTTCTATCCTTCAACACCATATCGTGGATTTTATTGATGATTTCGGGAGTAGTTGCTTCTACGGGCCTTCCTGAACGTGGTTCGTCACTTATTGATGTACGACCACGCTTAAATTCATTTACCCAGTTATAAATCGTTGCTAAGGCAGGGGCAGATGTGCCATGAACTGAGTCCAATTCATTTTTTATCTCATATGGAGTTAAACCCTTTAAATGAAAATGTTTAATTACCGCTCTGAACTCGTTTTTTTCCATTTTTCTTAACAAGCAATTTTTTTTTCAATTGGTTATAAAAACACGTAAACTCAGAAGATGTGGACTGTGACTGCACCATATATCTAGTCGGGAGTAGTGCTGACTGAAAACAGATGATTTGAAGCGCTTCGCGCGCCATCTGTTGGCCATTCAAAAGACTTATTGAACTACCCTCGTATATTCTGTACGATATTTTTTATTGTTATCAAAATAAAAAGTATATCTATCTATCTATCTATCTGTCTCTCTGCCTGTCCGTCGGTGTCCGTTTATCCGTCGGTTTCTGTCTGTCTGCCTGTCCGTCGGTGTCTGTTTGTCCGTCGGCTTCTGTCAATCTGTCGGTGCCTGTCTGCCTGTCCGTCTGTGTCTGTCTGTCGGTGTCTGTCCGTCAGTCTGCAAACTGTCGGTGCCTGTCTGCCTGTCCGTCGGTGTCTGTGTGACTGTCTGTCTGTCTGTCCGTCTGGCGGTGTCTGTCTGTCTGCCCAACCGTCAGTGTCTGTCTGGCTGTCTGCCGGTTCGTCGGTGTCTGCCTGTCTGTCTGTCTGTCGGTAACTACCTGTCCGTCGGAGTCTGTCTGCTTGTCCGTCTGTCGATGTCTGTCTGCCTGTCAGTCGTTGTCTGTCTGCCTGTCAGTCGTTGTCTGTCTGTCTGTCTCTCCATCTGTCGGTGTCTGTCTGCCTCTCCGTCGGTGTCTGTCTGTCTATCGGTGTCTGTCTGTCATTCTGTCGGTGTCTGTCTGTCATTCTGTCGGTGTCTGTCTGTCATTCTGTCGGTGTCTGTCTGCCTGGACGTACACGGCTTCTGTCAATCTGTCGGTGCCTGTCTGCCTGCCCGTCTGTGTCTGTCTGTCGGTGTCTGTCTGTCCGTCTGATAATCTGTCGGTGCCTGTCTGCCTGTCTGTCTGTCTGTTGGTGTCTACCTGTCCGTCGGTGTCTGTCTATCTGTTGGTCTGTCTGTCGATGTCTGTCTGTCTGTCTGTCTGTCCGTCGGTATCTGTCTGTCGGTGTCTGTCTGTCCGTCTGACAATCTGTCGGTACCTGTCTGCCTGTCTGTCGGTGTCTGCCTGTCCGTCGGTGTCTGTCTATCTGTTGGTCTGTCTGTCGGTGTCTGTCTGTCTGTCTGTCCGTGTCTGTCTGCCAGTCCGTCGGTGTCTGTCTCTCTGTCGGTGGCTCTCTGTCCGTTTGTTTGTCTGTCGGTTTCTGTCTGTCTGCATATCCGTCGTTCCCTGTCTGTCTGTCTGTCTGTCTCTCTGTCTGTCGGTGTCTGTCTGCCTGTATGTCTGTCTGTCTGTCGGTGTGTGCCTCTCTATCAGTGTAGGTCTGTCTGCCTGTCCGTCGGTGTCTGTCTCTCTCTCTCTGCGTTTGTATGTCAGTCTGTCGGTCTGTTGGTGTCTGTCTGTCTGTCTGCCTGTTCGACGGTATCTCTCCATCGGTGTCTGTCTGTCTGTCTGTCTGTCCGTCTGACAATCTGTCGGTGCCTGTCTGCCTGTCTGTCTGTCTGTTGGTGTCTGCCTGTCCGTCGGTGTCTGTCTATCTGTTGGTCTGTCTGTCGATGTCTGTCTGTCTGTCTGTCTGTCCGTCGGTATCTGTCTGTCGGTGCCTGTCTGTCCGTCTGACAATCTGTCGGTACCTGTCTGCCTGTCTGTCTGTCTGTTGGTGTCTGCCTGTCCGTCGGTGTCTGTCTATCTGTTGGTCTGTTTGTCGCTGTCTGTCTGTCTGTCTGTCCGTCGGTGTCTGTCTGTCTGCTTGTCCGTCGTTGCCTGTCTGTCTGTCTGTCAGTCTGTCGGTCTGTCGGTGTCTATCTGTCTGTCTGTCCGTATCTGTCTGCCAGTCCGTCGGTGTCTGCCTCTCTGTCGGTGGCTCTCTGTCCGTATGTTTGTCTGTCGGTTTCTGTCTGTCTGCATATCCGTCGTTCCCTGTCTGTCTGTCTGTCTGTCTCTCTGTCGGTCGGTGTCTGTCTGTCTGTATGTCTGTCTGTCTGTCGGTGTGTGCCTCTCTATCAGTGTAGGTCTGTCTGCCTGTCCGTCGGTGTCTGTCTCTCTCTCTCTGTGTTTGTATGTCAGTCTGTCGGTCTGTTGGTGTCTGTCTGTCTGTCTGCCTGTTCGACGGTATCTCTCCATCGGTGTCTGTCTGTCTGTCTGTCTGTCCGTTTGACAATCTGTCGGTGCCTGTCTGCCTGTCTGTCTGTCTGTTGGTGTCTGCCTGTCCGTCGGTGTCTGTCTATCTGTTGGTCTGTCTGTCGATGTCTGTCTGTCTGTCTGTCTGTCCGTCGGTATCTGTCTGTCGGTGCCTGTCTGTCCGTCTGACAATCTGTCGGTACCTGTCTGCCTGTCTGTCTGTCTGTTGGTGTCTGCCTGTCTGTCTGTCTGTTGGTGTCTGCCTGTCCGTCGGTGTCTGTCTATCTGTTGGTCTGTCTGTCGCTGTCTGTCTGTCTGTCTGTCTGTCCGTCGGTGTCTGTCTGTCTGCTTGTCCGTCGTTGCCTGTCTGTCTGTCTGTCAGTCTGTCGGTCTGTCGGTGTCTATCTGTCTGTCTGTCCGTGTCTGTCTGCCAGTCCGTCGGTGTCTGCCTCTCTGTCGGTGGCTCTCTGTCCGTATGTTTGTCTGTCGGTTTCTGTCTGTCTGCATATCCGTCGTTCCCTGTCTGTCTGTCTGTCTGTCTCTCTGTCTGTCGGTGTCTGTCTGTCTGTATGTCTGTCTGTCTGTCGGTGTGTGCCTCTCTATCAGTGTAGGTCTGTCTGCCTGTCCGCAGGTGTCTGTCTCTCTCTCTCTGTGTTTGTATGTCAGTCTGTCGGTCTGTTGGTGTCTGTCTGTCTGTCTGCCTGTTCGACGGTATCTCTCCATCGGTGTCTGTCTGTCTGTCTGTCTGTCCGTTTGACAATCTGTCGGTGCCTGTCTGCCTGTCTGTCTGTCTGTTGGTGTCTGCCTGTCCGTCGGTGTCTGTCTATCTGTTGGTCTGTCTGTCGATGTCTGTCTGTCTGTCTGTCTGTCCGTCGGTATCTGTCTGTCGGTGCCTGTCTGTCCGTCTGACAATCTGTCGGTACCTGTCTGCCTGTCTGTCTGTCTGTTGGTGTCTGCCTGTCCGTCGGTGTCTGTCTATCTGTTGGTCTGTCTGTCGGTGTCTGTCTGTCTGTCTGTCTGTCCGTCGGTGTCTGTCTGTCTGCTTGTCCGTCGTTGCCTGTCTGTCTGTCTGTCAGTCTGTCGGTCTGTCGGTGTCTATCTGTCTGTCTGTCCGTGTCTGTCTGCCAGTCCGTCGGTGTCTGCCTCTCTGTCGGTGGCTCTCTGTCCGTATGTTTGTCTGTCGGTTTCTGTCTGTCTGCATATCCGTCGTTCCCTGTCTGTCTGTCTGTCTGTCTCTCTGTCTGTCGGTGTCTGTCTGTCTGTATGTCTGTCTGTCTGTCGGTGTGTGCCTCTCTATCAGTGTAGGTCTGTCTGCCTGTCCGCAGGTGTCTGTCTCTCTCTCTCTGTGTTTGTATGTCAGTCTGTCGGTCTGTTGGTGTCTGTCTGTCTGTCTGCCTGTTCGACGGTATCTCTCCATCGGTGTCTGTCTGTCTGTCTGTCTGTCCGTTTGACAATCTGTCGGTGCCTGTCTGCCTGTCTGTCTGTCTGTTGGTGTCTGCCTGTCCGTCGGTGTCTGTCTATCTGTTGGTCTGTCTGTCGATGTCTGTCTGTCTGTCTGTCTGTCCGTCGGTATCTGTCTGTCGGTGCCTGTCTGTCCGTCTGACAATCTGTCGGTACCTGTCTGCGTGTCTGTCTGTCTGTTGGTGTCTGCCTGTCCGTCGGTGTCTGTCTATCTGTTGGTCTGTCTGTCGGTGTCTGTCTGTCTGTCTGTCTGTCCGTCGGTGTCTGTCTGTCTGCTTGTCCGTCGTTGCCTGTCTGTCTGTCTGTCAGTCTGTCGGTCTGTCGGTGTCTATCTGTCTGTCTGTCCGTGTCTGTCTGCCAGTCCGTCGGTGTCTGCCTCTCTGTCGGTGGCTCTCTGTCCGTATGTTTGTCTGTCGGTTTCTGTCTGTCTGCATATCCGTCGTTCCCTGTCTGTCTGTCTGTCTGTCTCTCTGTCTGTCGGTGTCTGTCTGTCTGTATGTCTGTCTGTCTGTCGGTGTGTGCCTCTCTATCAGTGTAGGTCTGTCTGCCTGTCCGTCGGTGTCTGTCTCTCTCTCTCTGTGTTTGTATGTCAGTCTGTCGGTCTGTTGGTGTCTGTCTGTCTGTCTGCCTGTTCGACGGTATCTCTCCATCGGTGTCTGTCTGTCTGTCTGTCTGTCCGTCTGACAATCTGTCGGTGCCTGTCTGCCTGTCTGTCTGTCTGTTGGTGTCTGCCTGTCCGTCGGTGTCTGTCTATCTGTTGGTCTGTCTGTCGATGTCTGTCTGTCTGTCTGTCTGTCCGTCGGTATCTGTCTGTCGGTGCCTGTCTGTCCGTCTGACAATCTGTCGGTACCTGTCTGCCTGTCTGTCTGTCTGTTGGTGTCTGCCTGTCCGTCGGTGTCTGTCTATCTGTTGGTCTGTCTGTCGGTGTCTGTCTGTCTGTCTGTCTGTCCGTCGGTGTCTGTCTGTCTGCTTGTCCGTCGTTGCCTGTCTGTCTGTCTGTCAATCTGTCGGTCTGTCGGTGTCTATCTGTCTGTCTGTCCGTGTCTGTCTGCCAGTCCGTCGGTGTCTGTCTCTCTGTCGGTGGCTCTCTGTCCGTATGTTTGTCTGTCGGTTTCTGTCTGTCTGCATATCCGTCGTTCCCTGTCTGTCTGTCTGTCTGTCTCTCTGTCTGTCGGTGTCTGTCTGTCTGTATGTCTGTGTATCTGTCGGTGTCTGCTTCTCTATCAGTGTAGGTCTGTCTGCCTGTCCGTCGGTGTCTGTCTCTCTCTCTGCATTTGTATATCAGTCTGTCGGTCTGTTGGTGTCTGTCTGTCTGTCTGCCGGTTCGACGGTATCTGTCCATCGGTGTCTGTCTGTCTGTCTTCCTGTCTGTCGGTGTCTGTCTGTCTGTCTGTCTGTCGTTGTCTGTCTGCCTGTCCGTCAGTCACTGTCAGACAGTCGGACAGACAGACATGCAGGTAGACAGACAGACAGACAGACAGACAGACAGACACCTACAGACATAAAACAGACACCTACAGACAGAAAGATAGACACTGACAGACGGACGGACAGACAGACAGACAGACACCGACGGACATACAGTCACTGACAGAGAGACAGACCGCGACGGACAGGCTGACAGACACCGCCAGACAGACAGACAGACAGACACCGAAGAACAGACAGACACCTACGAACAGGAAGGCAGATACCGATAGACGGACAGACTGCAACAGGCATACAGATACCGACCGACAGACACGGAAAGACAGACAGACACGCAAACACCAACGGACCAGCAGACGAACAGACAGACAGACAGACACCGACCGACAGGCAGACAGGCACCGACGGACGGGCAGACATACGGCCAGACAGACACCATCGGACCAACAGACAGACAGACAGACAGACACAGACAGACAGGCAGAGAGGCACCGACAGGCGGACAGACACACAGACATACAAGACACCGACGGAGAGGCAGACAGACAAACACCGACGAAAAGACAGACACCGACATACCGACAGACAGACAGACAGACACCAATAGTCAAACAGACAGAAGGCAGACACAGACACAGACACAGACGGACAGACAGACAGACAGATACCGACGGTCAAACAGACAGACATCGACAGACTGACAGACAGGCAGACACACACCGACAGACTGACAGACAGAGGCCGACGGACATGCAGACAGGTACCGCCAGACAGACAGACAGACGCCGACGGACAGACAGACAGACAGACACCGCCGGACAGGCAGACAGACAGACACAGACCGACAGACAGACAGACACCGACGGACAGGCAGACCGACACCGACTGACAGATAGACAGACAGAATCCGTCGGACAAACAGATACCGACGGACACTCACTCACCGACAGACAGACAGTCAGCCAGGCAGACACAGATGCCGACGGACAGGCAGACAGACAGACACCGACGGACAGGAAGACAGACAGACACCGAAGGACAGGCAGACGCTGATAGACGGACAGACAGTCAGACTCCCACGGACAGGCACACCGACAGACACCGATGGACAGGCAGACAGTCATACACCGATGGACAGGCAGGCGGACAGACACGGACGAACAGGCACACAGGCACCGACAGAGAGACGCAGATAGACAGACAGGCGCCGATGGACAGGCAGACTGACACCGACAGACAGACAGACAGACAGACAGACAGACACCAACGGACAGGCGGACACCGACAGATTTAGATTTAGATTTATTTGTTTATTTCCACCCTGGGACTGAAATTGTCCCATAGGTCATAAGGAACAATATATACATTAGGAATATACAATATGTAGTAATATAATAATATAATATGTAACGTGATCGTTACGCTCGCAATAATAGTGTTTAACAATAGTATGTACAGTTTCGAACAATATTCGCTGTAAAAAATAAAATATAAATAAAAAATATAAATAAAATAAGACATAATGTAATCTGATCTGAACGGCTCTTTGGCCGCAAAATATGACGCAATAACAATATAAAAATATAGAGATATCTAAGTAAAATTAAGGCTAAAATTAAAATTAAAATTAAAGCAGTAATATGTACGTAGCATTAAAGCTACTAGGAACCTTTTGTATTTAGAATTTTTGAGTTTACTTCTGTGCGAGATCAGACTGAACATCACAACTGTTGAGGTAAATTAGTAATAAGGATTTGATGGTTTGGAGAGAGGTAGTTTTGGGAGGCAGGGAGGTAATGTGTTCTGGTAGGCTGTTCCAAAAATATGAGGCGGCTATTACGAAGGAATTGGCATATAAGGAAGTTTTGAAGTTACGGATGAGGAGGGGTTCAGTGCGGAGTCGAGCTGATCTACGCACATCACTATCTGCCGTGAGTATGAAGTTAGACTTAAAATAATCCGGACAACCAGTCTTAAGTGCAGTAAACGTCAGCGCACCCATGAAGTACTCTATTCGGGCCTTCACCGTGAGCCACCCTAGCCGTTTGCGATAGGGGGTAAGATGAGCCATCCAGGGAATGGTACCAAAAACAAAGCGGGTGCATGAATTCTGCGTCCGCTGAAGCTTCAGGTTCTGTTCACCAGTTAGGTCATGGTAGACAAGGCAGGCATAATAAAAGTGAGGGAGGATAAGTGAGTGCACAAGTGATTTACGGACACCAAATGAAAGAGCACGTTGATGAGGGCGTAGCTGTCTGAGGGTGCGAAACACTTGCTGACAGATGTGTGACACTTGCATTCCCCAATTAAGATCAGGAGTCAACCAGACATCCAAATTTTTGACTTCATTGACAAAAGAGATGGGAGTGCCATTGACTGCAACCTTAGGTAAGAGTTCTAAATCGATCAATGAGATGTTTAATGTGCTACCAAAGAGCATTGCTTTGGTTTTGGACAGATTTATAGTGAGTCCATTGCAAGAGGCCCATTTGGCAATCGCAGCACAATCCTCAGATACCTTGTTAATGATGTCAATGAGATCATGGCGTTTGCAGCTTCTGTAAATTTGAGTGTCATCAGCGTAGATCATATGTCTGGTGAATTTCAGTACCATGGGGAGATCATTGATGAAGATGGCGAACAATAGTGGGCCTAGGACGGAGCCCTGGGGAACGCCAGCCCAAGTATCAATCCAGTCCGATATGCGGCCACCTTCATCAATAACAGCCTGGCATCTATCAGCAAGGTAAGAAATGAACCACTGTATGGAGTGATCACTGATTCTAAATGATCGAAGTTTATGAATTAATATGTGTTGCGGAATCGTATCAAACGCCTTGGAAAAATCAAATAAGACTAAGATTGTGAAACCAGAGCTATCCATTTCGAATCTTATGTCATCAAGAACGCCGAGCAGAGCCGTCTGAGTATTGTGACCTGCTCTAAAGCCAGCTTGCCGTGGGATGAGAAGGTTGTGTTTCTCAATGTGACACAGAAGTTGCTTTGATAGAATCTTCTCTAACAACTTAGAGCACTCAGACAACCTAGCAATGGGTCGTAGCTCAGGTATGTCGGATGGAGCTGGTACTTTGGGAATAGGAGTAATAAGAGTCTGTTTCCAAAGCGCTGGATAAGATGCATTGGTGACTGATAAATTGAAAATTGTGGTGAGTGTTTCGAGAATGGTGGGACATCATAGTGAAAGATGTTTAATAGTGATTGCATCAAGCCCGTAAGTCTTGGACTTGGCTGAGGCAAGTGCTTCAGAGATATCACTGGGGGTGATGTTAGAGAAAGTTAGTAAATGTATATGAGACGGAGCTGAGGGGAGGGGTGGTCGTGGCAGTGCAGGAGATGATCTAGATGCGTTGGCGACGGATGCAAAATGATTATTGATATCATTGTGTGAAAAGAACGAAAAAGGCGAGGTTGATCGAGAGGATGTTATGCCTAGCCTGTTGAGAGAACTCCATAGACGATTTGAGCGTTGTGCTCTGGCTATTTCATTAGCATAATAAGTGTTTTTTGAATTTCGAAGCATTTGTAGGACCCTTGCACGCAGAGCTCGATATTCAGTAAGTTGCTGTCCCCTGTCACGTGCTCTCTTATAAGCTCTATCGCGTTCTTTCATGGCGGAGCGGATGTCAGATGAGACCCATGGTTTTCGGCGATTACATATATTAACGGAACGAAAAGGTGCAAATTTATTAAGGGAGCAAGTGACATCATTGTTAAATCGAGTGATTAATCGATTAATATTATTGTGTTGTTTACCATCATTCAAATTATTGGATAAATCAGCGAGATACTGAGCTCTTTTGAGACCACGGAGATCACGAGTTTTAATTTGACGAGAAATATTGCGCATAATACTAAAAGGTATAGTCAATTCTATACTGTCGTGCCCATAGGTAAATGGAGCATCTGATTTGCTATATCTTATAACCGCTGAAGGCGAATGTACAATAAATAGGTCGAGCCATGTGTGAGATTGAAGACGTAGTGCGTTGATCGTATGGTGAGTTGGCCCAGAAGGAACAAGGTACGGAGCATTCGATCGAATGATGTCATACATGTATTTGGCTTCGTATGACGCAGTAGATAACATGTTAACATTGAAATCACCCGTGATAACTATACTGTCGTAACGTGTGAAAAAAGCTGAGAGTTTGTGAAAAAATTCGTGCGGCATTGCTGTTTTTGGTGGCCTATAAACTACTGAAAATAAGAGTGATTTGCAATCATGGGTGATTTTCATTATAATATACTCAGGGACGCTGTCATCGCGGACATCGGACGTCGTAAGAGTCTTAAACTTAAAGTTATTATTAATGTATATAGCGATTCCTCCACCTGCACGTCTTACGCGGTCGTGCCGAATCAGGGCATACCCGTCAATGGCCATAGATAAGTCTTTGTCCTCACTAGACAGTTTTGATTCTGTGATGCCTACTATATGTTTGGGGTGAAGGTCAAGATATGCTTCTACTTCCTCGAAATGGGTTGTAAGACCATTGTTGTTAGCATGCATGATTTCGACACAACCGAGGAGGACAGGGGGTGGGGAGTGTACCGTATTCGTATTAACCGATCTTAATTCTGAGAATTGTCGCTCGCGTTGGCATCTGTCGGAAAATGCGGTGAGACATTAGCACCTGACAGATCAGACATCTCAATAAGATCGCCGGACAAATTATTTGAGACCTGAGGGGCCCGTTTGCTAGCTTCTATTATCGGCTGGCAAGCTAGTAAGTCATAATCACTATTGATCGGAATAAGAGGAACTGCATTATCTTTGCACATGTGTACCACCAAGTTGATAACTCTGGGTCGTTTGTACCCTAGTTTACTAGATTGCGATCTGGCTTTTAATAAAAGATTATATACATGCCTAGGGTACAAAGTTCGCAGAAATATCAACGAGGTGGAATCGTGACCGAACACCATTGCTGCTGTGAATGATTTTAAATTAAGCCGCGTGAAAACTGCGTGGTCACGAATATGAGCAGATTTAAATTTCACTACTACGCTACGAAAATTTCTGGAACGTGATGATAATGAATTACCATTATGCGGGTGCGTATTGGACTCTTGAGACCGAAAAACAGGAGCTGGTTGTTGTCGGGTGTCCGATGATGTAGCCGAAGTCCGCGGAAAATCCTCCGCTGACAAAATATCCGCAACAAGATTGGGCAAATTCAAGGCTTCCAGAACCTTTATGGCAATCTGGTGCGGGATCAGCAAAATGTCAAGTGGGATACCGGAGATGATAAGTTCCGCAGAATCAAAAATAGCTGTAAGCGCTGGGGTTGCAGTGGTATTACCCAGTGAAGATCTGTTGGCAAGTGCTTCAACTTTCTGGTTCAACTTTTGGAGTTGTGCATTTTGCGACTCAGCTTTTTGGACACATTTTTGTATCTGTGATGGATGGTCTTCGAGTCTTGTATTAATAGCAGTCAAGTCATGTAGCCTTTCTTCAATCAGGTTTTCTTGTCTCGTGCAAAATTGTTCGAACTGTTTTTGTTGCATTTATTTTAATGCATTAAATTCTGCAGAAATGAGTTGCGTCTGCTGCAGCATAAGTTGCTTCATCATATTTAGCATATCATCAGCATTCTCGGATTTTTCGATTTGTTTGTCACTCGATGCAGTCGCTGTAGAGTAAGCCGGTAATCCAAGCGCAGGCAAATTCGTGGAAGAGCTAGCGGCAGTCGACTGTTGCTGTAGTAACAGTGGGGGAACATACTGTTCTCCATTTGGTATTGCGAACGGCGTGGAGCGAGAGAGATGGAGATAGAGACGGAGATAGATATGAAGACGTGCCTGCGGCAGCCGTAGTGTTGGCGAGTCCAGCTGCGGTGGAGAGGGGTGAGGCGTTGGTGAGTGCGTCTGCTAGTGTGTAGGTAGGATCGGCATGAGAGCCGCCGGCCGCGTAGCTGTGTGTTGTTATTGTTGTGTCTGTATGCTCTACTGAGGAGACACCGTCTGCTATATTACCAGCTGATAGCGACAAATGATGCTCCATAGAGCGATGCGGATTTGCATTATTATTAGCCAAGACCGAATACAAAAGTGTCGGGGCGTTTGTGCACTCGTTTAGGCGGAGATTTCTGAGGTCGTCCGTACCGTCAGAATTAGTAGCAGATAGTTTGCTTGGCGAAAGAGAAGTGTCTGCTATACGCTTACGGCTATCAGCACAACACGTCAGAGAGCCATCTCCGT
This sequence comes from Gastracanthus pulcherrimus, assembly GCA_949152435.1. Lineage (NCBI taxonomy): Eukaryota > Metazoa > Arthropoda > Insecta > Hymenoptera > Pteromalidae > Gastracanthus > Gastracanthus pulcherrimus. Next base: position 90,340,957 of record OX424573.1, on the reverse strand, counting down.
TAAACCACACTTCGCGTACACAGATTCTGTGATAAAGAACTGCACATTTGTTGCACTGGGATGCTTCCAGATAGCCCCGACTTACGTAGGAAGAGCAGAAACCACATTTTTGAAGCCGAGCAGACATTTTAGAGACCGGTTAAAAACAAAACGAGACGTAAGGCGAAGCAGTCAAATGTATGTGAAGACCAGTCCTTGCGCGTGCTCAGAAAAGTACAGGGGCCAGACGACAAACAGCCTGGTAAATAGACAAACCTCAAATTTCTTGTGTTAAAGAATGGATAATCTTTGAGTATGACAAAGATATTGATGTCGTCGATCACGCGAAATGAAAGCCAGCAAAGTGAGCATTCACGTGACCGATTTATGTGTTTATGCCGTGTTTGAAAAAAAACTAAATACACTTTAAAGACGGAGCACTATTAGAAGTGACTTCTCAACTCAAAAGGCAGACAGACAGAAAGGCAGACAGACACCGAGACCTACGGACAGGTAGACAGAAATGCACCGTCGAACAGACAGATAGACAGACAAACAGACACCGACGGACAGGCAGTCAGGCACCGACAGACAGGCAGATAGTCAGACAGGCACCTCCAAACAGACAGACAGACAGACACCGACGGACAGACAGACAGACACCGACCGACATACAAACAGACAGACAGACACCGGCGGACAGGCAGACAGACTCCGACCGACAGACAGACTGACAGACAGACACCGACGGATAGGCAGTCAGACAGACAGACCGACAGACTGAATGACAGACAGACAGACACCGACGGATAGGCAGTCGGACAGACAAACCAACAGACAGACAAACACCGACAAACAGACACCGACAACCAGACGCCGAAGGACACCAACGGACAGGCAGACAGGCAGACAGACAGACCGACACAGACAGACAGACGGACACCAACCTACGGACAGACAGACAGACAGACGCCGACGGACACCGATAGACAGACAGTCAGACAGACACACACCGACAGACAGACAGACACCGACGAACAGGCAGACAAGCACGGACAGCCAGACAGACAGGCAGACACCTACAAACTGAAAGGCAGACAGACCAACGTCGACGGACAGACAGACGCCGACGGACAGGCAGACATACACACAGACACCGCCGGACAGGCATCAAAAACCGATAGCCAGACAGGCACCGACGGACAGCCAGACAGGCACCGACAGACAGACAGACAGACAGACAGACACCGACGGTCAGGCAGACCGACACCGACAGACAGACAGACACCGACGGACAGGGAAACAGACATCGATAGACAGATAGACACGACGGACAGAGAGACAGACGAGACACCTACAGACAGGCAGACACTGACGGTCAGGGAGATAGACACCGACAGACAGGGAGACAGACATCGACAGACGGACAGACAGACAGACAGACACCGACGGGTAGGCAGATAGACAAACACCTACGTACAGGCAGACATCGATAGACAGACAGGCAGACAGACAGGCAGACAGACATCGGTAGACAGACAGACCCGACGGAGAGAGAGAGAGACAATCGAGAGACCTACGGACAGGCAAACACCGACAGACAGAGATGCAGATACCCGCACCGACGGTCAGGCCGACAGATAGACACCGACGGACGGGCAGACAGACAGACACCGACGGACAGGCAGACAGACAGACACCGACGGACAGGCAGACGGACAGACAGACACCGACGGACAGGGAGACAGACATCGACAGACGGACAGACAGACAGACAGACAGACACCGACGGGCAGGCAGATGGACAAATACCTGCGGACAGGCAGACACCGATAGACAGACAGGCAGACAGACAGGCAGACATGGACGGACAGACAGACAACGACGGACAGGCAGACACTGACGGACAGGGAGATAGACACCGACAGACAGACACCGACGGACGGGCAGACAGACAGACACCGACGGACAGGGAGACAGACATCGACAGACGGACAGGCAGAAACCGCCAGACAGACATGCAGATACCCGCACCGACGGTCAGGCCGACAGATAGACACCGACGGACGGGCAGACAGACAGACACCGACGGACAGGCAGACAGACAGACACCGACGGACAGGCAGACGGACAGACAGACACCGACGGACAGGGAGACAGACATCGACAGACGGACAGACAGACAGACAGACATACACCGACGGGCAGGCAGATGGACAAATACCTGCGGACAGGCAGACACCGATAGACAGACAGGCAGACAGACAGGCAGACATGGACGGACAGACAGACAACGACCGACAGGCAGACAGACGCCGACGGACAGGCAGACAGACAACGACAGACAGACAGACAGACACCGATAGTCAAACAGACAGAAGGCAGACACAGACACAGACGGACAGGCAGAGAGACAGATACCGACGGTCAGACAGACAGACATCGACAGACAGACAGACAGACAGTCATGGACGGACAGACAGACACCGCCAGACAGACACACAGCAACAGACAGACAGTCACCGACCAACAGGCAGTCAAGCACCGACAGAAAGACAGGCAGACAGGCAGACAGCTACAAACTTACAAACAGACAGACAAACGTCGACAGACAGACAGACACCGACGGACAGACAGACAGACAGACACTGACGAACTGGCAGATAGACACCGGCAGACAGACAGACAGACAGACAGCGACGGATAGGCGGACAGACACCGACAGATAGACAGACAGACAGACAGACAGTCATCGACGTACAGGCAGACAAATAGACAGAGGCAGACAGACAGACGCCGCCGGACAGGCAGACAGACACCGACAGACAGACACCGACGGACAGACAGACAGACACACTCTGACAGAAAGACAGACAGACGCCGACGGTCAGGCAGACAGACAGACACCGATGGACAGACAGACAGACAGTCGCTGACGGACAGGCAGACAAACTGACAGCGACAAACAGACAGACACCGACGAACAGACAGACAGACAGACACCGACAGACATACAGACAGACCGACACCGACTGACAGACAGACAGACAGAGACACACCGACAGATAGACACATAGACGCCGACGGTCAGACAGACAGACATACACCGACAGACAGACAGAGACACACAAACAGACACCGACAGACAGGCATACAGACAGACACCGACAGACACGCAGCCAGACAGACACCGACGGACAGACAGACAGACAGACACCGACGGACAGACAGACAGCGACGAACAGACAGACAGACAGACGCCGACGGACAGACGGACCAACAGACAGGCAGACAGGCACCGACAGACTGACAGACAGAGACATATACAGACATACGTACATCGACGGACAGTCAGACAGACACCGACAGACAGACAGCGACGCCGGACAGGCAGACAGACACCGACGGAGAGGTAGACAGGCACCGACCGACAGACAGACAGACAGACACAAACAGACAGACAGACGAGCAGACAGAAAGACACCGACGGACATGCAGACGGAAAGACAGACTGACAGACACCGACAGACAGACAGACAGACACCGATGGACAGACGGACAGACAGGCAGACACAAGCCGACGGACAGGCAGATAGACACAATCAGACAGACAGACAGACAGACCGACACCGACAGACAGACAGAAACCGACAGATAGACAGACACCGACGGACAGAAAGACAGTCAGACAGACACCGAAGGACAGGCAGATAGACACCGACAGACAGACAGACGGACAGACAGACACCAACAGACAGACAGACACCGACTGACAGACACACACCATCGGACATGCAGCCAGAAAAACAGGCAAACACCGGCAGAATGCACAGTCACCGACGGACAGGCGGACAGACAGGCAGACACAAGCCGACGGATAGGCAGATAGACACCATCAGACAGACAGACAGACCGACATCGACAGACAGACAGACACCGACGGACATGCAGTCAGAAAGACAGACAGTCACCGACGGACAGGCAGACAGGCAGACAGACAGGCACCGACAGACAGACAGATATCGACAGGCAGACAGACGCCGGCGAACAGACATACATACACCGACACCAGACAGACACTGAAAGACAGACAGACAGACAGACACCGACGGACAGGCAGACGGACAGGCAGCTAGACACTCAGACTGACAGACTCCGACAGACAGACAGATACCGACAGACAGACAGACAGACATCGATGGACAGGCAGAAAGACACAGACATACAGACAGACAGACAGACACCGACAGACAGAATGAGAGACAGACAGACAACGACAGACAGGCAGACACCGACCGACAGACAGACAGCGACAGACAGACAGACACCGACGGACAGGCTGACAGACAGGCTCCAACAGACAGACAGGCAGTCAGACAGACAGACATACACCAACGGACAGGCATACAGCCAGACAGAGAGACACCGACGGAAAGGCAGACTGACAGCGATAGAGAGACAGACACCGACATACAGACAGAATCTGACGGAGAGGCAGACAGACAGACAGACAGACAGACACCGACAGACGGGCAGACCGACAGGTTTCGTCAGACCGACAGACAGCAGACACCGAGGGACCGGGAGACAGACAGACACCGACGGACAGGTAGACAGATAGACGGACAGACAGACATGCAGACGGACGTACAGACAAACACCGACGGACAAGAAGACAGACATACACCGACGGTCAGGCAGACAGACGCTGACAGACAGACACCGGCAGACAGACAGGCAGAAAGACAGACACACTTCGAAAGACAGACCGACAGACGCCGACGGAAAGGCAGACAGACACTGGCAGTCAGACTGACACCGACATACACTCAGACACCGACAGACGGACAGACAGTTAGACACCGACGGACAAGCAGACAGACAGACACCGACAGACAGATAGACACCAACGGACAGACAGACAGATAGACACCAACGCACAGGCAGACAGACAGACAGACAGACACCGAGAGACAGAAAGACAGACAGACACCGACCGACAGACAGACAGACAGAGTCCGACAGGCAGACAGACTGACAGACAGACAGGCAGACACCGACATACAGACAGTCGGACAGACACCGACAGACGGCAAACACAGACGGACAGGCAGACAGACAGACAGACACCGATGGACAGGCAGACAGACAGACACAGACGGACAGGCATACACCGATATATAGACAGAATCTGACGGACAGGCAGACAGACAGACAGACAGACAGACAGACAGACAGGCAGACACCGACAGACAGACAGACAGAAAGACGGTCACCGACAGACAGACAGACGGTCACCGACAGACAGACAGACGGACAGACACCGACATACAGACAGACACCGACGCACAGGCAGACAGACACCGACGGAGAGGCAAAGAGACAGACACCGACAGACGGACACACACCGATGGACAGACAGACAGACAGATTCCGACAGACCCACCGACACCGAAGGAGTGGGAGACAGACAGACAGACACCGACCTGCTGGCAGACCGAAATGAAGAAATTCAGACAGACAGACAGACACCGACAGACGGACGGACAGACAGTGGCCCACGGACAGGCAGACAGACACCGACAGACAGATTGACAGACAGACGCCGACGGACTGGTAGACAGACAACGACAGACAGACAGACGGACAGACAGACAGACAGACAGACACCGACAGACAGACAGACAGACACTGACGAACAGGCAGACCCCGACAAACAGGTTGAGAGACAGACACCGACGGACAGGCCGACAGACAGACAGACGGACGCCGACGGACAGTCAGACTGACACCGAGAGACAGACAGACAGACAGACATCGATGGACAGGTAGACAGACACGGACAGACAGACAGACAGTCAGACAGACACCGCAGACATAGATCTAGGGACAGGTAGATAGACACCGACAGACAGGCAGACACCGACAGACAGACAGACAGAAAGACACCGACAGACTGACAGACAGACATACAGACATAAAGACATAAAGACATCGACAGGCAGACAGAAACGCAGACAGTCAGACAGAACCACAGACAGACAGACATTCGGACAGACAGACATTCAGACAGACAGACAGACAGATAGACACCGACGGACAGACAGACAACCACGCACAGGCTGATAGGCACCGACAGACAGACAGAAAGGCAGACACCGATAGACAGACAGACAGACAGTCAGCCACCAACAGACAAACAGACAGCCAGACAGATACCGACAAACATATAGACAGACAGACAGACAGACAGACAGACAGACAGACAGTCAGACAGACAGACAGATAGACAGACACGGACCGACAGACAGACTGAAAGACACCGATAGACAGGCAGACTGACCGATTGACAGACAGACAGACCGACATCGACAGACAGACAGACATCGACAGACAGACAGACAGACAGATAGACAGACTGAAAGCAGACAGACAGACGGCCAGACAGACAGAGAGGCAGACAGACTCCGACAGACAGACATACACCGACGTAGAGGCAGACAGACAGACAGACATACACCTTCGGGAAGGCAGACAGACACCGACAGACAGAAAGACACCAACGGATAGGCAGACAAACAGACAGGCAGACAGATTGACACCGACGGACTGACAGTCAGAAAGACACCGAAAGACCGACAGACAGACATACAGACATACAGACACTGAAAGGTAGATAGAAAGGCAGACAGTCAGACAGAACAACAGACAGACAGACATTCAGAAAGACAGACAGATAGACAGAGTCAGAAAGACAGCCACCAACAGACAAACAGACAGCCAGACAGACACAGACAAACAAATAGACAGACAGACAGACAGGCCGACAATCAGATAGACAGACTGAAATCAGACAGATAGCCACACGCCGACTGACAGAGAGACTGACCGACACCGACAAACAGACAGACCGATATCGACCGACAGACAGACATCGACAGACAGACAGACAGACAGATAGACAGACTGAAAGCAGACAGACAGACGGCCAGACTGACAGAAACAAACACACAGACAGACAGTCAGACTGATAGACACCGTCAGACAGACAAACAGACAGTCACATAGATAGACAGACAAACAGACAGACAGACAGACCGATCCCGACAGGCAGACAGACAGATAGGCAGACAAATTCCGACAGACAGACAGAAAGACAGACAGACAGACATACACCGATTTACGGCCAGACAGACAGACAGACAGACATACAGACACCGATGAAGAGGCAGACAGACAGTAAGACAGACAGACAGAAAGACACCGACCGACAGGCAGACAGACAGACAGACAGATACCGACCGACAGGCAGACAGACAGACAGACACCTACAGATAGACAGACACAGACGCACCGGCAGACAGGCACCGACAGACAGACAGACAGACAGACAGACATCGACGGAAAGGCAGACAGGCACCGACAGACAGTCAGACTGTAAGACAGACACCGACACACAGACAGACACGGACAGATAGAAAGCCAGTCAGACAGACACCGACAGACGGACAGAGATCGAGGGACAGGTAGATAGACACCGACAGACAGGCAAACACACCGACACCGACAGCCAGACAGACAGACACCGACAGACAGACAGACACCGACGGACAGGCACACAACGATAGACAGACAGACAGACAGGCAGACACAGACACGGACGGGCAGACACGCAGACAGACGGACACAGACACCGACGGACAGGTCGACAGACAGAGACCGACGGACAGACAGACTGACAGCAGACGGACAACGACGGACAGGCAGTCAAACACCGACGGACAGGCAGACACCGACAGACAGAGACACAGACAGACAGACACCAAAGGATGGGCAGACAGACAGATAGACGCCGAAGGACAGGCAGACACCGATAGACACCGACGGATAGGCACACAGACGCGACGGACAGGCCGACAGGAACCGACGGACCGGCAGACAGATACCGACAGACAGACAGACAGACAGACATCGACCTATGGACAGACAGACAGACAGACAGACAGGCGGACAGAGACACAGACAGACAGACAGACACCGAAGGACGGGCAGACAGACAGATAGACACTGAAGGACAGGCAGGCTCCGATAGACACCGACGGACAGGCAGACAGACAGAAACCGACGGACAGGTAGACAGACAGACAGACACCGACCGACAGACAGACACCGACGGACAGCCCGACAGACAGACAGACACGAACATACAGAAAGACTCCGACATGCAGACAGACAGACAGACAGGCACGGACATACAGACAGACAGACAGACAGACACCGACATACAGAAAGAGACAGAAATACAGACAGATACCGACGTACTGACAGACAGCGACATACAGACAGACACCGACATGCAGACAGACACCGACAGAAAGAGACAGCAAGGCAGACACCAACGGACAGGCAGACCGACACACACCGACGGTCAGGCGGACACCAACATACAGACAGGCTGATTCCGACACCGATGGACAGGCAGACAGACAGACAGACCCCGACAGGCAGTCGGACAGACAGACACGGACGGACTGACAGACAGACAGACAGAGGGACACCGATAGACATACATACACCGACGGACAGGCAGACAGACAGACACCGACGGACAGGCAGACAGACCCCGATAGACAGACAGACAGACAATAAGACACCGCTGACAAAGACCGACAGACTGACAGACAGACGCTGACGGACGCCGACAGACAAACAGACACCGACGGACAGGCAGACAGACAGACAGACAAACACCGACACACGGACACCGACCGACATACAGAAGACAGACAGGCAGCCGGACATACAGACAAACGCCGACTTACAATAAGACAGACATACACCGACGGACAGGCAGACAGACAACGACAGACAGACATATAGATAGACACCGACGGGCAGGCAGACAGACAGACAGACAGACAGGCAGACACCGACAGATGGGCAGACACCGACGGACAGGCAGACGCTCAGGCATCGACCGACAGACAGGCAGACATCGACAAATTGGCAGACACCGACAGACAGACAGTCACCGACGGACAGGCAGACAGACAGACAAACAGACAGACAAACAGACCGAGTCCGACAGATAGACAGACATATAGACAGCAACAGACAGACAGACAGACATACAGACACAGGCGGATAGGCAGACAGACAACCACAAATAGACAGACAGACAGACAGATAGACAGACACCGACGGACAGGCAGACAGACAGGTTCCGTCAGACAGATATACAGACACCGACGGACAGGCAGACAGACAGAGAGACACCGACAGACAGAAAGCCACGGACGGACAGGCAAACAGGCACCGGCAGACAGACAGACAGATAGACAGGTATCGTCAGACAGACAGACAGACAGACACCGGCAGATAGATAGACACCGACGGACAGACAGACAGACACCGACAGACATACAGACAGACCGACACCGCCAGACAGACAGAAAACGACTGACAGGCAGACAGACAGACGGTCAGACAGGCAGACCTAGGCATACACACACCGACAGACAGACAGACAGACTGACAGACACCGATAGACAGACACCGACTGACAGTCACACAGAAAGACACCGACGGACAGTCAAACACCGATAGACAGACAGACAAACAGACAGACAGACACTGAGGGACAGGAAGACAGACAGATAGATAGACACCGACAGAATGAAAGACAGACAGACAGGCACGGGCGGACAGGCAGACAGACTGACAGACAGACGAACACACACTAACAGACAGAGAGACAGACGCCGACAGACAGGCAGACAGACACCGGCAGACAGACGGACACCGACGGAGAGAGAGACACCGACGGACAGACAGACACCCCCGGACAGGCAGATGGGCAGTCACCGTCAAACAGACAAACAGACAGACACCGACAGAGAGACAGACAGTCAGACAGACAGACACGGGCAGACAGACAAACAGACTGACAGACAGACAGACACACACCGAAATACAGACAGACAGACGCCGACGAACAGGCAGACAGACATTGACAGACAAGCTGACAGACAGACTCCGACGGACAGGCAAACACCAATAGAGAGACAGACAGACCCCGACAGACAAGTAGACAGACAGACTTCGACGGACACAGACAGACAAACAGACAGATAGACAGTTACCATCAGACAGACAGACAGACACCGAAAGACAGTCAGACAGACACCGACGGGCGGACAGACACCGACAAACAGACACCGACAGACACCGACAGACAGACAGACAGATGGACACCGACAGAACGACAGACAGACACTGACGGACAGACAGACAGATACACACCAACTGACAGACAGACAGAGGGACAGACACTGACGGGCAGAAAGACAGACACCGACAGACAGACAGACGGACAGACAGACAGACAGAAACCGACTCACAGTCAGACAGAACGGTCGGACAGACAGACACCGACAGACAGATAAAAACCGACGGTCAGGCAGACAGGCAGACAGACAGACAGACACGCAGACACCGACGGAACAGCAGACAGACAGACAGACAGACAGACAGACACCGACAGACTGCCGATAGGCGCCAACAGACATACAGACAGACAGCCATACATACACCGACAGACAGGCAGTCAGACACAGACGGACAGTCACCGACAGACAGTCAGACACGGACGGACAGTCACCGACAGACAGACACCGACAGACATACAGACACCGACAGACAGTCAGACACGGACGGACAGTCACCGACAGACAGACACCGACAGACAGACAGACACCGACAGACAGACAGACACCGACAGACAGACAGACACCGACAGACAGACAGACACCGACAGACAGACACTGACAGACAGACAGACACCGACAGACAGACAGACACCGACAGACAGACAGACACCGACAGACAGACAGACACCGACAGACAGACAGTCAAACAGACGCTGACGGACAGGCAGACCGACACCGACGTACAGACAGACAGACAGACAGATACCGACGGACATACAGTCAGACAGGCACCTACGGACAGGTAGACATTTGAAGCGACGGTGTAAGTTGAGATACCGGGGTAAGACGAAAATCCGGGGTAAAATAAAACACCGGAGTAAGATGAAACACTGGGTAATATGAAAAGCCGGGGTAAAATGAACCAGCGGGGTAACATGAAACAACGGGGTAAGATAAAACAACAGGGTAAGATTAACCACCGGGGTAAGATGAAAACCAGGGTAGGATGAACCAGCGGGGAAAGATGAAACAACGAGGTAAGATTAACCAACGGTGTAAAATGAAACACCGGTGGTAAAATGAAACACCGGGGTAAGATGAAACACGTTTGTAATCTTCAAATTTGGTAAAATAAGTAACTGCGGTAGCAATGGGTTACAATGGAACGCGGGTTATGGTCATCATAGAAGAACAGGGGTTATGGATGCATCCGGTGCTTGAGAGACATCGACGGCCGTTATGTGGCAGCGAGTCTCCTGGCTGGCTCGTTTTGCTCCCCGTTAACACTTTTGAGTGTCGTGCAAATGAATAATGTTATTTCAACTACAATTGACGGATTGAAGCTCAACAGTACTGTTGAAGTGTGTAAAGACATTGAAGGGTCAAAAGATTGTCCTCCAAAAAGTACTTTATACTCTTAAAAGTACTTTTGTCCTCTATTTTAAATGACAAAAGTACTTTTAGTAGTCCTTTAAAAGTAATTATCTGACAAAAATAGTTTTAAGGGTATAAAGTACTTTTAGAGGATTTTATCATCTAAAAGTACTTTTGACCCTTAAAAGTATTTTTGTCCTTTAAAAGTACTTTTGTCCTCTAAAAATACTTTTGTCCTCTAAAAGTACTTTATACCCTTAAAAGTACTTTTGTCCTCTAATTACTTTTAAAGGACTACTAAATGTACTTTTGTCTTTTAAATTAGAGGACAAAAGTACTTTTAAGGGTATAAAGTACTTTTAGAGGACAAAAGTACTTTTAAAGGACAAAAGTACTTCTTGAGGATTTTGTCCTCTAAAAGTACTTTTGACCCTTAAAAGTATTTTTGTGCTTTAAAAGTACTTTTGTCCTCTAAAAGTACTTTTGACCCGTAAAAGTACTTTTGCCCTCTAATTACTTTTAAAGGACTACTAAAAGTACTTTTGTCCTTTAAATTAATGGACAAAAGTACTTTTAAGGGTATAAAGTACTTTTAAAGGACAAAAGTACTTTTAAGGGTGAAAAGTACTTTTACAGGACAAAAGTACTTTTAGTGGACAAAAGTACTTTTAGAGGACTAAAGTACTTTTAAAGGACAAAAGTACTTTTAAAGGTATAAAGTACTTTTATAGGACAAAAGTACTTTTAAGGGTATAAAGTACTTTTAGAGGACAAAAGTTTTTTACGCCATTTTTATAGGCCTTAGTAGTAATGGTACATTTCTGTAGATTTGAATTTCGCGCCATTTCGTGCGGTCAATTGCGACGTTGCGTGTCCGTCAGCGCGCGCGGATCTGGCTCGATTGTCGCGCGCTCTCGCAATTGTTCACTTCGGGGTCTGCCCCGGAAAATTGTAACCGCGTTCGTGCGAGCGTGCGTGAGAAGCCGCGCGTGTGTGTGTGTCTTGTGTGTGCCTCGTGGCCGTGTTAGGGACAACTGTGGGGGTGGTGTCCACGTGTTGGACGTGACCCCTCCAGGGCGAGCGCATCGCGGCAACACCCTTGTTTCCTGGCATCGAGGCATCTGGCTCCCCGAGACGTCGGGGCGCGCCCGGTGCAGGTCGTGGACCATTTTGCGCTCCCCTCGCCCGGCTTGCCAGCCCACCAGGGATTGGCGAGAAGCGGCGTTTCCCGACATTCGCGGCTCAGCGACAGCCAAGCGGTGGCGTTCGAGCTTCGTGCATCGGTTTTGCGCGGGCTGCGTGCCCAGGTAAGAGAGCTCTCTGCGGCGTTAATATTAAGAGTCTACGGTAAAGCGTTATCATTAAAGTCTCCCTGGCCGTCGGTATCTGTCTGGCTGCCTGTCGGTGTCAGTCTATCTGTCTGTCTGTCTGTCGGTGTCTCCCTGCATGTCCGTCAGCGTCTGTCTGTCAGTCTCTCCGTAGGTATCTGTCTGTCTGTCTGTTCGTCGGTGCAAGTCTGTCTGCCTGTCCGTCGGTGTCTGTCTGTCTGTCTCTCTGTCTGCCTGTGTATGTATGTCTGTCTGTCGGTCTGTCCGTTGGTGTCTTTCTGTGTGTTTGTCTTTCCGTGTCTTTCTGTCTGTCTGTCTTTCTGTCTGTCTATCTGTCTCTCTGTCGGACTGTCGGTGTCGGACTGTCTGTCTGTCTATCTGTCGGTGTCGGTCTGTCTGTCGGTCTCTGTCAGTCTGTCGGTACCTGTCTGTCTGTTTGTTTGTCTGTCGGACTGTCTGTCGGTGTCGCACTGTGTGTCTGTTTATCAATGCATGTCTGTCTGCCTGTCCGTCGGTGTCTGATTGTCTATCTGTCGGTGTCTGCCTGTCGGTGTCTGTATGTCTGCCTGTTCAAAGGTGTCTGTCTGTATGTCTGCCTGTCCGTCGGTGTCTGTCTGTCTGTGTGTCTGTCTGTCGGTGTCTCTCTGCATGTCCGTCGGCGTCTGTCTGTCTGCCTGTCGCTGTCTGCCTGTCTGTCTATCTGTCTGCCTGTCCATCGGTTTCTGTCTGTCTGCCGGTGTCTGTCTGACTGTCTGTCTGTCTGTCGGTGTCTGTCTGTCTGTCTGTGTGACTTCCTGTCCGTCTGTGGCACCCTGTCTATCGGTTTCTGTCTGTCGGTGTCTGCCTGTCCTTCCGTGAAGGTCTGTCTGTCTTTCGGTATCTATCTGCCTGTCCGTCGGTGACTATCTGTCTGTCTGTCTCTCTCGCGGTGTCTGTCTGTCTGTCGGTCTGTCCGTCGGTGTTTGTCTGTCTGTCGGTGTCTGTCTGTCTGTTTGTCTGTCTGCCTGTCCGTCGGTCTCTGTCCGTCTGCCTGTCCGTCGGTCTCTGTCCGTCTGCCTGTCCGTCGGTGTCTGTGTGTCTGTGTGTCTTTCTGGCTGTCCGTCGGTGTCTGTCTGTCTGTTTGTCTGTTCGTCAGTGTCTGTCTGTCTGTCTATTTGTCGGTCGGTGCCTGTCTGTCTGCCTGTCCGCCGATGTTCGTCTGTCTGTCTGTCGCCGTCTGTCAACCTGTCCGTCTGTCGGTGTCTGTCTCCCTGTCTGTCGGCGCCTGTCTGCCTGTCCGTTGGTGTCTGTCTGTCTACCTATCTGTAGGTGTCTCTCTGTCTGCCTGTCCGTAGGTGTCTGTCTGTCTTCCTGTCCCTCGGTGTCTGACTGTCTGCATGTCCGTCGGTGTCTGTCCGTCTGTCTGTCTGTCTGTCGGTGTCTGTCTCCCTGTCTGTCGGCGCCTGTCTGCCTGTCTGTTGGTGTCTGACTGTCTGCATGTCCGTCGGTGTCTGTCCGTCTGTCTGTCTGTCTGTCGGTGTCTGTCTCCCTGTCTGTCGGCGCCTGTCTGCCTGTCTGTTGGTGTCTGTCTGTCTGCCTATCCGTAGGTGTCTGTCTGTCTAGCTGTCCATCGATGTCTGTCTGTCTGTCCGAATGTCGGTGTCTATCTGTCTGCCTGTCCGTCGGTCACTGTCTGTCTGTCTGGAGTTGTCTGTCTGCCTGTCGGTCGGTGTCTGTCTATCTGTCTTTCTGTGTATCTGTCTGTCTGTCTATCTGTCTGTCTATCTGTCTGTGTCTGTCTGCCTGTCCGTCGGTATCTGTCTGTCGGCCCGTCGGTATCTGTCTGACTGCCCGTCGGCCTGTGTCTGTGTCTGCCTGTCTGTCAGTCTATCGGTGTCTGACTGTCCGTAGGTGTCTGTCTGTCTTCCTGTCCCTCGGTGCGTGACAGTCTGTATGTCCGTTGGTGTCTGTCCGTCTGTCTGTCTGTCTGTCTCTGTCTGACTGTCGGTGTCTGTCTCCCTGTCTGTCGGCGCCTGTCTACCTCTCCATCGGTGTCTATCTGTCGGTGTCTGTCTATCCGTCTGTCAATATGTCGGTGTCAGTCGGCCTGTTCGTCGGTGTCCGTGTATCGGTCAGTCGGTCTTTCTGTGTATCTGTCTGTCTGCCTGTCCTTCCGAGCCTGTCTGTCTGCCTTTGTCTGTCTGTCTGGCAGTCCGTCGTTGTCTGTCCATCTGTCGGCCAGTCCGTCGGTATCTGTCTGTCTGTCAGTGTCTGTCTGTCCGTCGTTGACTGTCAGTCTGTCTGCCAGTCCGTCGGTGTCTATCTGTCTGTCAGTGATTGTCTGTCCGTCGTTGACTGTCAGTCTATCTACCAGTCCGTCTGTGTCTGTCTGTCAGTGACTGTCTGTCCCTCGGTGTCTGTCTCTCTGTCTGTCTGTCGGTGTCTGTCTCTCTGTCTGTCTGTCCGTGTCTGTCTGTCTGTCTGTATCTGCCTCTCTGTGGGTATCTGTCTTTCTGTATGTCTGTCTGTCGGTCGGTGTCTGTCTGTCTGTCCGTCGGTGTCTGTCTGTCCGACGGTGTCTGTCTGTCTGCCTGACCGTCGGCGTCTGTCTCTCTGTCTGTCGGTGTGTGTCTATTTATCTGTCTGCCTGTTCATCGGTGTCTGTCTGTCTGCCTTTGTCTGCCTGTATGCCTGTCCGTCGGTATCTGTCTGACTGTCCGTCGGTGTCTGTCTGACTGTCCGTCGGTGTCTGTCTGTTTGGCTGTCTGTCTGTAAGTGTCTGTTTGTCGGTGACTGTCTATCTTTCGGTGCCTGTGTGCCTGTCCATCCGTTATGTCTGTTTGTCTGACAGTAACTGTCTGCCTGTCCGTCGGCATCTGTCTGTCTGTTTGTCTGTCTGTCTGTCTGTTTGTCTGTCTGTCTGTTTGTCTGTCTGTCTGTTTGTCTGTCTGTCTGTTTGTCTATCTGTCTGTTTGTCTGTCTGTCTGTTTGTCTGTCTGTCTGTCTGTTTGTCTGTCTCTGTCTGTCTGTCTCTGACTGTCTATCTTTCGGTGCCTGCGTTCCTGTCCGTCCGTGTCTGTCTGTTTGTCTGACAGTAACTGTCTGCCTGTCCGTCGGTGTCTGTCTGTCTGTCGCTGTCTGTCTGCCTGTCTGTCGGTGTCTGTCTGTCTGTCCGTCGGTGTCTATCTCTCTGTCTGCCTGTCCCTAGGTGTCTGCCTTTCTGTCTTCATGTTTGTCTGTCTATCGGTGTCTGTCTGTCGGTGTTTGTCTGTCTGTCTGTCGGTGCCTGCCTGCCTGTCTGTTGGTGTCTGTCTGTCTGTCTGTCGGTGTCTGTCTCTCTGTATGCCTGTCCGTCGAGGCTGTCTGTCTGTCCGTCAGTGTCTGTCTGTCGGTGTCCGTCAGCCTGTCCGTCGGCGTCTGTCTGTCTGTCGGTGTCTGTCTGTCGGTGTCTGTCTGTCTGTCTATCTGTCTGTCAGACAGACAGCGGATGACAGACAGACAGAAAGACAGACGGAAACCGACAGACAGACAGACAGATACCGACACACATGCACATAGGCAGACACCGACAGACGTACAGACACCGACATATAGACATTCACCGACGGACAGGCAGACAGACACCGACGGAGAGGCAGAGAGACAGACACCGACAGACGTGCAGACACCGATGGACCGACAGACAGACAGACAGACAGACAGACACCGACGGACAGCAGACACCGACGGACAGGCAGACTGATAAACAGACACCTGCAGACCGACAGGCACCGACGGACAGGCAGATAGACAGACAGACAGACACCGACGGACAGCAGAAAGGCACTGACAGACAGACAGGCAGACAGACAGACAACCACCTACGGACATGCAGACAGACAGACAGACAGAGACCGACAGGCGGGCAGGCAGACAGTCAGACACCGACGGGCAGGCAGACCCAAATGCAGACATACAGACAGATAGACACCGACAGACGGTCAGACAGACAGACAGAGAGACACCGACGGCCAGACAGACACCAACGGACAAGCAGACAGACAGACAGAGAGAAACCGACGGCCAGGCAAACAGACACGGACAGACGACAGACAGACAGACAGACGCCGACAAACAGGCAGACAGACAGACTGACAGACTGAGACCGACAAGCAGACAGACATACACCGACGGACATGCAGACAGACAGACGATCACCGACAGACCGACAGACCGACAGACGGACAGACACCGACATACAGACAGACTCCGACAGAGAGGCAGACTGACACGGATAAACAGACAGACACCGACGAACAGGCAGACAGACAGACAGACAGACAGTAGCCGATGGACAGGTAGGCAGACAGTCATCGACGGACGGTGATAGACCGACGAACAGGCAGACAGACAAATAGACAGACAGAGAGACAGACACCGACAGGCAGACAGACAGACAGACAGACAGGCAGACAGAGAGGCACCAGCAGGCAGACAGGCACCGTCAGACAGACATACGGACAGACAGACACCGACAGACACCGACAGACAAACAGACAGACAGATACCCACGGACAGATAGGCAGACAGTCACGGACGGCCAGGCAGACTCCGACGAACAGTCAGACAGACATATAGACAGACAGACAGACAGAAACCGACAGACTGACACCAAAAGAAAGAGACCAACAGACAGGCAAACAGACAGAGAGACCGGCACCGACAGACAGACATACAGACAGACATACAGACAGACAGACAGACACCGACAGACAGACAGACAGAAGGACACTGACGGACAGGCAGACAGACAGACAACTACGGACAGGCGGACAGACAGACAGACCCCGAGGAGGAAACACAGACAGGCAGAGGGACACCGATAGACATACCGACACCGACGTACAGGCAGATAGAAAGATAGACAGATAGACACCGACAGACTGACAGACATACAGACAGACAAAGTCATACAGACGGACAGACAGACAGACAGACACCGACAGACAGACAGACAGACTGAGTCCGACAGACAGACAGACAGACAGACAGACTGACAGACACCGACTTACAGACAGAATCTGATGGACAGGCAGACAGACAGGCAGACAGACAGACAAACAGACACCGACGGACAACAGACTGGCACTGACAGACAGACAGGCAGACAGACACCGGCGGACAGGC